>SJYX01011155.1:50145-75826 GCA_006410675.1 Oreotragus oreotragus
AAGACGCTTACTCCTTGGAAGAAAAGTTATGACCAACTTAGATAGTATATTCAAAAGCAGAGACATTACTTTGCCAACTAAGGTCCACCTAGTCAAGGCTATGGTTTCTCCTGTGGTCATGTATGGATGTGAAAGTTGGACTGTGAAGAAAGCTGAGTGCCGAAGTATCGATGCTTTTGAAGTGTGGTGTTGGAGAAGACTCTTGAGAGTCCCTTGGACTGCATGGAGATCCAACCAGTCCATTCTGAAGGAGATCAACCCTGGGATTTCTTTGGAAGGAATGATGCTAAAGCTGAAACTCCAGTACTTTGGCCACCTCATGCGAAGTGTTGACTCATTGGAAAAGACTCTGATGCTGGGAGGGATTGGGGGCGGGAGGAGAAGGGGACGACCGAGGATGAGATGGCTGGATGGCATCGTGGACTCAATGGACGTGAGTCTGAGTGAACTCCGGGAGATGGTGATGGACAGGGTGGCCTGGAGTGCTGGGATTCATGGGGTTGCAAAGAGTCAGACACGACTCAGCAACTGAACTGAACTGAACTGAACTGAAACACTGAACTGGGAGTCACGGGAGTCACATGATCTGCTTGTGTCTTGGGAAAGTCATTGCATCCTTCAAGCTTTTGTTTAATTCTCTGTAAAACTAGAACATGTATACTTTCTAGTTCTTTGTCTCAATTGTACTAATGGATACACACAGACATATATATATATTTACATATACACACAGAAACACATTCACATATGTAAATAATTATTAAAATAATGTTTAGTTATTCAAGGACAAAATCTATTTCTTTTTTAGATTTCATATTGTTTCCTTTCAGTAACTTGAAAGCTGGCTCGTAGTCATCTGTATTAAAATACAAAGTATAATACAGGTTAATTTTCAGGCTAAAAGAAAGCTTGAGGAAGTGGGTGTTGGAACTCTGACTATGAAACCATATCAGTAGGATCACCATACAGTTATACACGATAATCAATAAGTCCCAAGAATGTACCTAGCCCTTCCAATCAAGTTTTAGGGTCTCCTTTTAACTATGAAAGTGATTGTTGTTCAGTCACTAACTCGTGTTTAATTCTTTGTGATCTCATGGACTGCACCACACTAGGCTTCCCTGTTGTTCACTCTCTCCTTGAGTTTGCTCAAATTCATGTCCATCAAGTTGTTAATGATATTTAGTCACCTCATCCTCTGTGCCATCTTCTCCTTTTGCCTTCAATCTTTCCCAGCATCAGGGTCTTTTCCAATGAATCAGCTCTTCCCATCAAGTGGCCAGAGTATTGGAATTTCAACTTCAGCATCAGTCCTTCCAATTAATATTCAGGATTGGTTACCTGTAGGACTGGCTTGTTTGATGTTCTTGCAGTCCAAGGGACTCTCAAGAGTCTTCTCCAGCACCACAATTCAAAATCACAAATTCTTCAGTGCTCAGCCTTCTTTTTGGTTCAATTCTCACCTCTCACATTTTCTGGAAAAATCCTAGGTTTGAATATATGGACCTTCGTTGGCAAAGTGACGTCTCTTATTTTTAATATGCTGTCTAGGTTGGTCATAGCTTTCCTTCCGAAGAGCAAGTGTCTTCAGTCTTGGCTGCTGTCACCATCAGCAATGATTTTGGAGGCCAAAAAACTAAAATCTGTCACTGCTTCCACTTTTCCCCTTCTGTTTGCCATGAAGTGATGGGACCACATACCATGATCTTAGTTTTTGGAATGTTGACTTTTAAGCCTGCTTTTTAATTCTCCTTTTTCACCCTCTTCAAGAGGCTCTTTAGTTGCTCTTCACTTTCTTCCAATATCATCTGCATATCTGATATTGTTGATATTTCTCCTGGCAATCTTGATTCCAGCTTGTGATTCATCCAGTTCAACATTTGTCATGATGTATTCATTTCCCTGGTGGCTCAGATGGTAAAGCATCTGCCTACAATGCAGGAGACCCAGGTTTGATCTCTGGGTCGGGAAGATCCTCTGGAGAAGGAAATGGCAACCCACTCCAGCACTCTTGCCTGGAAAATCCCATGGATGGAGGAGCGTGGTAGGTGATAGCTCATGGTGTGGCAAAGAGTCAGACATGACTGAGCAACTTCACTTTCACTTTTCATTCTGCATAAAGTTAAATAAACAGGGTAAATATAAACAGCCTTGTATTATTTTCCCAATTTTGAATCACTCTGCTGTTCCATGTAAGGTTCTAACTGTTGTTTCTTGACCAACATACAGGTTTCTCAGGAAACAGGTAACATGGTCTGGTATTCTCATCTCTTTAATAATTTTCCAAAGTTCATTGTGATGCACACAGTCATTGGCTTTCAGTTCAGTTCAGTCGCTCAGTTGTGTCCGACTCTTTGCAACCCCATGAACTGCAGCACGCCAGGCCTCCCTGTCCATCACTAACTCACGGAGTTCACTCAGACTCACTTCCATCGAATCAGTGATGCCATCCAGCCATCTTATCTTCAGTCGTCCCCTTCTCCTCGTGCCCCCAATCCCTCCCAGCATCAGAGTCTTTTCCAATGAGTCAACTCTTTTCATGAGGTGGCCAAAGTATTGGAGTTTCAGCTTTAGCATCATTCTATCCAAAGAAATCTCAGGGCTGATCTCCTTCAGAATGGACTGGTTGGATCTCCATGCAGTCCAAGGGACTCTCAAGAGTCTTCTCCAACACCACATTTCAAAAGCATCAATTCTTCAGCGCTCAGCCTTCTTCACAGTCCAACTCTCACATCCATACATGACCACAGTAAAACAGAAGTAGATGTTTCTCTGGAGTCAGTTTTCATTCCAATTCCAAAGAAGGGCAATGCCATAGAATATTTAAACTACCGTACAATTGTGTTCAGTTTACATATGGTAAGATTATGTTCAAAATCCTTCAAACTAGGCTTCAGCATTATATAAACTGGGAACTTCTAGATGTACAGCTTGGTTTAGAAAGGGCAGAGGAACCAGATATCAAACTCCAAACATTCCTTGGATCATAGAGAAATCAAAAGAATTCCAGAAAAATATGAAATTGCCAGTCAATAATTAAACAGCCATTGCAGAAAAAAATAATAATTATGCATTGAACCTGGACTGGTGATTCATTTCATATATGATATTATACATGTTTCAATGCCATTCTCCCAAATCATCCCACCCTATCCCTCTCCCACAGAGTCCAAAAGAGTGTTCTATACATCTGTGTCTCTTTTGCTGTCTCGCATACAGGGTTATCATTACCATGATATATGGCAAAACCAATACAATATTATAAAGTAATTAACCTCCAATTAAAATAAATAAATTTATATTTTTTAAAAAGTTAATAAAAGAAAAAAATTTAAAATTTTAAAACATCAATTTTATTCTTGGAGAGTCAGGAGAATATATATGAGGATATAATCTCATTTTTTATCAGATTAAATAACTACTATGTTATATATTACATTAAACATATGCATTTAAAGCTCAGTTGGTAAAGAAATTACCATGATATATGGCAAAACCAATACAATATTATAAAGTAATTAACCTCCAATTAAAATAAATAAATTTATATTTTTTAAAAAGTTAATAAAAGAAAAAAATTTAAAATTTTAAAACATCAATTTTATTCTTGGAGAGTCAGGAGAATATATATGAGGATATAATCTCATTTTTTATCAGATTAAATAACTACTATGTTATATATTACATTAAACATATGCATTTAAAGCTCAGTTGGTAAAGATTCTGCCTGTAATGCAGGAGCCCCCGGTTCAATCCTGGGTCAGGAAGATCCTCCTGGAGAAGGGATAGGCTACTCACTTCAGTATTCTTGGGCTCCCCTTGTGGCTCAGCTGGTAAAGAATCCACCTGCAATGCAGGAGACCTAGGTTTGATCCCTAGGTTGGGAAGATCCCCTGGAGAAGGGAAAACCCATCCACTCTGGTTTCTGGCCTGGAGAATTCCATGGACTGTATAGTCCATGGGGTCGCAAAGAGTCAAATATGACTGAGCGACTGAACTAAACTGAACTGAATTGAATATATATAGAGAGAAGAAGAAAATTGAATTGATTCTTCACAGTTTATAAAAGAAGGGAGGAAGGAAAGAAAGATTATGATAACAAAGAAAATAAAAGGAAAAATATGTATTTGTGAACATCTGATACATCTTAAGAATATGATTTTCTAGTCTGGAGTGGTTCATTGAACACCCATTACAATGAAGGATAATATGATCAAAGCAAGACAAATATTACTACATTTTAATAATAAAGATAAAGAGATAATCCTTAAGATTACAGAAAGGGAACTACACTTTGGTCCCATTCAAAAGATCACGAATCAGAGTGATAGCAGACTTGTCCATAGTAGTACTGAAGAATAGAGGACCAAGGAGGATAGATTTTAAAGTCATAAGGAAAAGTAATTTATAGTATAAAATCCAATACGCAATCATACTATTAATCAGGGGTGACATTAGAATAACAACATTTTAAGACATGAAAACAAATTAACAAAGAACATCTCTTGACCTTTTCCAGGAAACAATTTGATTTATCAATTACACCTATAGGAATATATCCAAAGGAAACAAAACCAATATGCCTGCACCCCTATGTTCATAACACCATTATTTACAAGAACCAATTCATGGAAACAACCTAAGTTTCCATTGTGGATAAGTGGATATTGAAGATTTGTTTATATATATGAATTAATATATATATTTTATACATGGTTTATACATTTATATATGTGATTTATATATTTATATATATTTAAACATACACAATAGAATATTATGAAGCCATCAAAAATGAGGAAATCCTATTATTTAGTACAACATGGATAGATATTGAAGATGTTTGGCTAAGTATAATAATTCAGACAGAAAAAGACAAATACAGTATGATTTCATTTATGTTATATGTGAAATCTAAAACAAAAACAAAAAAATCTCATAAAAAAGAGATCAAAATTGTGGTTGCCAGAGGCAGAGGGTGAGGGATGGGAAATTGGAGGCCAGTGGTCAAAACATACAAATTTTTGGCTGATAAATAAGTACTGGAGATGTACACCATGAGTATAGTTAACACTGCTGCATGATATAGAGGAACGTTGTTAAGAGAGTACATTCTAAGAGTTCTCATCACAACAAGAAATTCCTTTCTATGTTTCTTTCTTTTTACTAGCTCTATGAGATGATGGATGTTAGCTGAACCTATTGTGGTAATCATTTAACAAAATATGTAAATAAAACCATTATTGCTGTATGCCTCAAACTTATATAGTGATGTATGTCAATTATTCGGGGAAGGCAATGGCACCCCACCCCAGTACTCTTGCCTGGAAAATCCAATGGACGGAGTAGCCTGGTGGGCTGCAGTCCATGGGGTCGCTAACAGTCGGACAGACTGAGCGACTTCACTTTCACTTTTCTCTTTCATGCATTGGAGAAGGAAATGGCAACCCACTCCAGTATTCTTGCCTGGAGAATCCCAAGATGTGTATAAGAGACAGGTGTAGACATGTGTTCCAGGCGCNTCGCTAACAGTCGGACAGACTGAGCGACTTCACTTTCACTTTTCTCTTTCATGCATTGGAGAAGGAAATGGCAACCCACTCCAGTATTCTTGCCTGGAGAATCCCAGGGATGGGGGAGCCTGGTGGGCTGCCATCTATGGGGTCACACAGAGTCGGACACGACTGAAGTGACTTAGTAGCAGCAGCAGCATGTCAATTATTTCTCAACAAAATTGAAAAAAAGGTAAAAAGAACCAGAGCAATTTTAGAATATTCTCCCCAAAATGGTGATGTTACCTAAGATATGGAATGCAAGGGTAGGAGAATCAAAGTGAATTTTGAGATCAATTTCCAGGATGATGGCAAAGGGAACTCCATAGAAACTTTGTTGTAGTCCAGATTGTAGCAGAGGACAGAAGGATCCATGAGGAATGCCTTCCAGATTTACAAGGAGGAGAAGGAAAAAGAGAAGGAAAAGAAAGGGTAGGAAGAAAGGAAAGAAGAAGAAATCAAATTATTTGTTTTGTCTGAATTTAATGGAAAGTTGTTATTGTTCAGTTGCTTAGTTGTGTCCAACTCTGTGACCCCATGAACTGCAGCATGCTGAACTTCCCTGTCTTTCACCATCTCCAGAAGCTTGCTCAGACTCATGTCCATTGAGTTGGTGATGCCATCCAACCACATTGTCCTCTGCCATCCCCTTCTCCTTCTGCCTTCAGTCTTTCCCAGTATCAGTCTTTTCTAATAAATTGGCACTTTGCATCACGTAGCCATAATATTGGAGCTTCAACTTCAGCATCAGTCCTTCCAATGAATATTCAGGACTGATTTACTTTAGGATTGACTGGTTTGCTCTCCTTGAAGTCCAAGGGTCTCTCACGAGTCTTCTCTAGCACAATTTGAAAGCATCAGTTCTTTGGCACTCAGCCTTTCTTATGGTCCAACTCTCACATCCATATCTGACTAATGGAAAAACCATGGCTTTGACTATATTGATATTTGTTGGCAAAGTAATGTCTCTGCTTTTCAATATTCTGTCTAGGTTTATCATAGCTTTGTCTAGGTTTGTCATATCCATATATATTGAAAAGAGATTTGCATTATTAAAAGAAAGTGTAGTTATGGACTATGTATAGGTTCACAGATGATTAGGGACATTAAAAAAAGAGGCCATTTTTAATTCCAAGGAAAATAAAACATTGTCATAACAATCTACAGAAAGAATGACTGCAATAGAAAATACTGATTTAAGTATAATGGGAGCATAGAAAGAGGACAGTTTGTGCTTTCTGAGGTAGAGAAGTCAAAACTAAATCTTCATCTTCCATAATAAAGTATCAACAAGTAATATAAAAAAATTTTTAAATGAATTCTAGTAGTATACTTAGACATGTTATTTACTATTGGGGAAGTCATAGCTAAGAATTGAAAACCTTTATCTGGTGAAGAGGGATCAGTTACAAGGAGGGAAAGGGAAGGAAACTGCTCAATTTCTTTTCCATCATAACCACATGGAACAGTTTGACTTTTTAGACTCTGTGAATATCTAATTTTGATAAAAATGAAATTAAATTTAAAGCAAAACTGAAGTTTGTACAATTTTGTCTAGAGGTTGTTCTATTTGTAGATAATTCATTCTGTTATTTTTATTACCTGTGAGGCCATTTTGTTTTTGTTTTGTTTTTGAGCAGTAGGCACCCCAGTAACAAAATAAATTTGTAAATATATTTCCCACAGTGAACTTGGCTCATAAAAATATAATGTATATTATCAAATTCATTCATATTTATAATTATATAATCAATGAAAAACCTCTCTCAGATCCACTACTTCATTGTTATGATCTTTTTTTCAGGTCTTCATCATCTCTTGCATACATAATTGTAGTGTGCTCTGGGTGGTCTTCTTACTCTTGTATTTTGTAAGTTTATTGTCTTTTTTATGAAAGCAGACATGTACACATGAAATAATAGCTTTTCAGATCACAGTGTTTTATGGGGAGTTCGTGAGCATGGATCCACTTTATTCTGTATATTCCCTGGGTGTCAAGTTTCAATCAGGTATAGAGAGTTAATTAAGCTGCTGCTGCTGCTGCTAAGTCACTTCAGTCGTGTTCAACTCTGTGAGACCCCATAAACGGCGGCCTACCAGGCTCCCCCGTCCCTGGGATTCTCCAGGCAAGAACATGGGAGTGGGTTGCCATTTCCTTCTCCAATGCATGAGAGTGAAAAGTGAAAGGGAAGTCACTCAGTCATGTCCGACTCTTAGCGACCCCATGGACTGCAGCCTACCAGGCTCCTCCATCCATGGGATTTTCCAGGCAAGAGTACTGGAGTGGGGGTGCCATTGCCTTTTCCGGTTAATTAAGCTAACTAATGATTATTAGTTCATGATAGAATAGCAAATGGAGCCCTAAGTAATGAGTGAGCTAATAACTGCTCCCTATTTCCAGACACTAGTCTCTAGTCCTTTTTAGTCAGTTATATACGGCATGGTATAATCATAAGATACAACATTAATACTGGAAATATCAGCAGTAAATACGCTACATAATTATATTTCATTCCCTGCCCACATAAAACATTGTTTTAAGCACCAAATTTGTGTGGCTTGTATTATATACTGTTCGAAGAGGGGTTTTTTTTAATTGATTTTTAAATTTATTTTAATTAGAAGCCAATCACTTTACAATATTGTGGTGGTTTTTGTCATACATTCACATGAATCAGCCATAGGTGTACATGTGTTCCCCATTCTGACCCTCCCTCCCTATCCTATCCCTCAGGGTCATCCCAGTGCACCAGCCCTGAGCACCCTGTCTCATGCATCGAACCTGGACTGCTGATCTATTTCACTTATGATAATATACATGTTTCAATGCTATTCTCTCAAATCATCCCACCCTCACCTTCTCCCACTGAGTCCAAAAGTCTATTCTTTACATCTGTATCTCTTTTGCTATCTCGCTTATAGGGCCATCGTTATCATCTTTAGTATACTGTATTGGTGTTTTTCTTTCTGGCTTACTTCACTCTGTATAATAGGCTCCAGTTTCATCCACCTCATTAGAACTTATTCAAGTGCATTTTTTTTTAATGGCTGAATAGTACCACAGCTTTCTTACCCATTCATCTGCCAATGGACATCTAGGCTGCTTCCATGTCCTGGTTATTGTAAACAGTACTGTGATGAACACTGTGGTACACGTGTCTCTTTCAATTCTGGTTTCCTCAGTGTATATTCCCAGCAGTGGGATTGCTGGGTCATATGGCAGTTCTATTTCCAGTTTTTTAAGGAATCTCCACACTGTTCTCCATAGTAGCTGTAGTAGTTTGAATTNACTTCACTCTGTATAATAGGCTCCAGTTTCATCCACCTCATTAGAACTTATTCAAGTGCATTTTTTTTTAATGGCTGAATAGTACCACAGCTTTCTTACCCATTCATCTGCCAATGGACATCTAGGCTGCTTCCATGTCCTGGTTATTGTAAACAGTACTGTGATGAACACTGTGGTACACGTGTCTCTTTCAATTCTGGTTTCCTCAGTGTATATTCCCAGCAGTGGGATTGCTGGGTCATATGGCAGTTCTATTTCCAGTTTTTTAAGGAATCTCCACACTGTTCTCCATAGTAGCTGTAGTAGTTTGAATTCCCACCAACAGTGTAAGAGGGTTCCCTTTTCTCCACACCCTCTCCAGCATTTATTGTTTGTAGACTTTTGGATAGCAGCCATTCTGACTGGCATGAGATGGTACCTCACTGTGGTTTTGATTTGCATTTCTCAGATAATGAGTGATGTTGAGCATCTTTTCACGTGTTAGCCATCTGTATGTCTTCTTTGGAGAAATGTCTGTTTAGTTCTTTGGCCCATGTTTTGATTGCATCATTTATTTTTCTGGAATTGAGCTGCAGGAGTTGCTTGTAAATTTTTGAGATTAATTCTTTGTCAGTTGTTTTATTTGCTATTATTTTCTTCCATTCTGAAGGCTGTCTTTTCACCTTGCTTATAGTTTCCTTTGTTGTCCAAAAGCTTTTAAGTTTAATTAGGTCCCATTTGTTTATTTTTGCTCTTATTTCCATGACTCTGGGAGGTGGGTCATAGAGGATCCTGCTATGATTTACGTCAGAGAATGTTTTGCCCATGTTTTCCTCTAGGAGTTGTATAGTTTCTGGTCTTACATTTAGATCTTTAATCCATTTTGAGTTTATTTTTGTGTATGGTGTTAGAAAATGTTCTAGTTTCATTCTTTTACAAGTGGTTGACCAGTTTTCCCAACACCACTTGTTAAAGAGATTGTCTTTTCTCCATTGCATATTCTTGCCTCCTTTGTCAAAGATAAGGTAATGACACTACATTTATTTTTATTTAAATCCTTTTTAATATTTATCTTTTTTTAAAAAAGATAAAAATCAGATTATTAAGGCTTACTCCAGCTCATCACTGCCAACATATTCATACACATACACAAACATACATGTGTGTGTTTTACTACTTTTTTCAATAGATTCAGGCTGGATCATGGAAATCAAACATTGCCTCATAATTCTCTTTCTGATTTTTATTGCAACAACGTTTCTCCTCATTAATAAAGGAAGTTAACTTTTTAAAGGGATATTTTTGTAATCTAGTGGGATTTGGGTGACAAACAGAAGGGTGATGTAAGATTTCAAGGCTAGTAGTCATTGAAATTTAAGGATATGCAGATTACCTTTTTTCATTTCATATTGAAACCATCATTAGAAATTCACAGTGAAGTAATATACAATAAAATATTGGCATCATTCCTTCTTCCTCAAGCTTTAGGGTTAATATAAAATTAGACATCTTTTTAAAAATGTCTTTTGGTAAGCTGCAACCAAATGAGAAATAATATGGCCCTCAAGAAAAATTTTCTGCTATTCATTTCTGTCATAAAGAGAGAACACAGAAACAAGTGACAGTGATTATAAGCAAATTCTGAAAATACTACTCTAACTACATCTGACTGATTAAATATCACCCTTGGCTAACTTGGATTTCCATGAAATTTTGCCATGGCATATATCCCTTGCATACAAAATAATGTATTTATATATTCTTTTGATGGAAATGTTGTGACAAAATGTGGATTATAGATGAGCCAAGTTGCTGGAGAGCATTCTATTCAACAATCTTAAATAGTAATAGACCAAGCATATATTGGCCTGATGCAGAGATGCAGTAGGGTGCCAGAGACCTACCAGTGACCTGAGCACTGGAAGCCTTGAGTCCTGACTCTGTTATGAAGCAATTAAACTAGATTATCATTAAGATGTTTTCAAGATTTATGATTCTGTGTCCTAATATTAGACTCTAATATTAGAAAATACCTATAGTATTAAATATACATGAAAAGTCTGGATGATTTAGAATAATTGGTTAGGAATGAGTCAAGCCCTATATGAGCACTTATGACTCTGGAGAAGAAAACAAGTTTCTTAACTCCTCTTAGTCATAATTTCCTCAGTTTTTAGAAAGGAATAAAAAGTTCCCTGAAAGAATTTTCTGTAGTTCCAGTGAGATAGTGTGTGTTAAACACCGAGTATAGACCCTACCCCAAAAGAAGCATTAAAAAAGTAAAAAGAATTTGTCATCTACTTAATATTTCTAATGTTTCAGTTATGTATCCCTATGTAAAATGGTTTTACCCACATAACTATTACACACACACACTACCACCTTAGGTGTTAAATATATATTTGATGAAAGTCAATAAGTATTAAAACAGTTATCTCTTTTCTGTCTTCAACTATTTCTAGCCAGATTTTGACAATAGATTAACTTGCACTTCAGTGTCAGTGTGCTACTTATTGGCTGGCTATATAACCTTGGACAGGCTACATAACTTCTTGGCATTTCAGTTTTTTTCGTATGAAATTATTAAATATAATCTACCTTACAGAATTTTCTTGTAGCTTAAAAGTGTAAATAAAACATCTAGTGTAATGCACAGTCACAGAAAGCATACAAGAAACCAGTTATTATCACCACTGGTCCCCAAATAAAAGAGCTAAACTATGTTCGTATAAAAACAATAAGAAAATAATGCAGAGTCAGACATCAGTTAAAATCTCTGACACACAGTATGTTTAAAATTAAAAGATCTCTGAATCCTTACGTTTAATTGAATGGAAAAAAATATGTGTAAATAGACTATATTAACATATTCCATTAGAAATTACACATTTTTAATTGCTCTATACACTGCATAAACCCCAAGACATCTATGTCATATTAAAAATAAAACTTTAGGTTTTTAGTTAAACAAAAGTATTTAATTTTATATTTAAAATAATAAGTTCTAGATGACAATGCTGATTATATACCTATACTTATATATACAGATATAGATATAATTGACCAGAAAAAAATGAGCAGGGAAAAACGTGAATTAAAAGTTCACCCCTGCCAATAGACATCATTTCTAAATGCACTTAGGTACCCTGATAAAAATCGACTTTCAGGGTGGAAAAGGAAATGAAAGCATTTTCACTTCATGTCAGCCCTATCAATGAAGGTCATCATTTTTTCTTGTTGTTTTAGTGCATTTAGCTAACAACAGAAAAGAAGGGGACTTCTCCAAATGTTATTTCAATATATTCCTTGATTCCATTTAATTTGTGTCGCCTGTCTTTGTACCGTTAACAAAACTCCCTCCCTTGGGACTTTTGAACTAGAAGTCATTTTGAAAACAAAAATGTTTTTTCTACAGTTTTAATGTGAGGAGAAAGTACTGTTGGCCATCTCCAGATTTTTCTCTCTTATGAGGAAGAAATAAAGTTTTTGTATTTTGAATAAACCTGTATATAGTGATTTAGTGAAAAAGTTATTTTCTCATAAGGTAAGAATTAGAGAGTGAGTGGTCAGAAACAAATTGTAAAACAAAGTGAAGGGAAGCTGAAACTTGGCGTGATTATGGTATAACCTGGATCATGACATGGCTTATTTCTCAAACCATAAAGGGAACTTTAGATTATGAACACTCAAAGACTAGATAAGCCTATCCTGATGTTGCTAATAAAAACAATGCCGCCATAATGGTAAACTATATTAGTGATACTTTAGAGCAGTTGTAATAACTTTTTAAAATTAATTAATATAATTTGCTTCTTTAGCATATTTTTAAGAAAAATCAACAAATTCTCTAGATAAAGATCATTTGTTAAAATTCAACATCCATGTGTGACAAAAATTTTACAAAACAAAAATAAACAAGTAAAATATCCACAAAATCAACAGCAAACATAATATTTAAGTTTGAAGTATTAAAAACATAATTTATTTAGGTATATGTTAATAGTTATTGCACACTGAATATATTCTACAGTTTACTGGCTACAATGTCTAGAGAAAGGTGTTTATTATCACCTTTTCTTTTCAACATTGCACTGAGGATCCTAGTCAGTAATAGAAGTCAAAACAATAAAGTCATAAGGACTGGAAAGGAAAATGTGATCTATAGATAGACTACTCAAAATAATTTAAAGATAAATCATGGAACTAAGTACAAAGTTCAGCAAGGTGGCTGGATATAAAAATATCCATACAAAACCAAGTTAGTTTCCTATATACTAAAAACTAACAGGAAAAATATAACTTTCAATATATTTACAAGTATACAAAAATATAAATTATACTTACTAGAAATCTACCTTCATGAAAAAATTATAAAACTTTATTGAAAAAGACTAAAGAATATTTAAATTATGGTATTATGGACTAAATTATGTTACTTCTCCAAATTACTGTGTGGAATCCCTAATCCCTAATGTGACTGTTTTTATACACAGGGACATTAAAAACAAATTAAGATTAAATGAGATCATAGGGGTGAGACCAGGATACCATAGGATTGGCATCCTTGTAAGAAGAAGAAATCTCAAAAACCTATCTCTCTCACTTGTTCTCTCTCTCCCTCCAGGCATCCACATAGCGAAAAGGCCCTGTGAAGACAGAGCAAGAAGATGGCTGCCTGCAAGCCAGGAAGAAAGGCCTCACCAGAAAGCAATCCTGACGGCACCTTGATCTGGGACTTCCAGCCTCCAGACTGTGAGAAAATAAGCAGCCAAGCCTGGTGGTATTTTGTCATGGCAGCCTGGGAAGACTAATGCAGGTGAGATACAACATGTTTATAGATCAGAAGACTGAAAAGCATAAAGATACTAAATATCCCCAGAATTATCTGTAGAGTTATTCTTTCCTTCAGTGTTCAACTCAATTGTTTGTTGAGTCCCTTCTACACACTAAGCATGTTTCCCACGTGGCACAGTGGTAAAGAATCAGTCTGCCAATGCAGGGAACACAGGAGCCACGGGATCTATCCCTGGGTCAGGAAGGTCCCCTGGAGTAGAAAATTTAATCTTCATTTGTTTTTAACGTCCCTGTGTATAAAAACAGTCACATTAGGGATTAGGGATTCCACACAGTAATTTGGAGAAGGAACATAATTTAGTTCATAATACCATAATTTAAATATCCTTTAGTATCTTTCAATAAAGTTTTATAATTTTTTCATGAAGGTAGATTTCTAGTAAGAATAATTCCAGTATTATTGCCTGGAAAATTCCAGAGGAGAAGACAGAGGACAGAGGAGCCTGGCTGGCTATACTGTCCATGAGGTCACAAAGACTTGTACATGACTAAGCATGCATGCACTATGCACTGAGCACTATTTTAGGGACATGGAATAAAATAGTGAACAAAGAATCAAAATCTCTGCTTTGATGATGCTCTGTTTTAGCTCCTGGAATGCAGAGCCAATTCGTTTCGGACACAGAGTCCAAATTTTGAAAACTTCTAGATTCAATGCAATTCCAATAAAAAATACCTGCAGGTTATTTTGGTGCAACTTAATCTGATTTAAAATTTTGTATCCAAGGACAAATGTCCAAAAATAGCCAGAACATATAAAGAAGAAAAACATGATAGGAAGATTTGTCAATGTCAGTATCAAACAGTAATTTAAAACTCTATCATAATCCGTTTAAGTCAGTGGTGAACTTTAACAAACTGATCAACTGAACAGAATGGGAAATCCAGGGACAGAACCATATACAAATGGAAATTTAATGTATAATGAGTTGACAAGATTAGACAGACTTTTCAATAGTGTTATGACAATTGCTTGACCATGTGTGTGGTTTTTTTTTTTTTTTAATTCAGGCCTATGTTTAAACCATGCATTTAAAAAATTGATCTCAGGTAGATAAAAGCTTTAAATGTGAAAAAGCAACAGGTTAAGTTTTTATAAAATATATAGAAAAATGAGTTTGTTAACCCAGGTAAGAGAAAACACAGAAGGCTGTCTCTTATACACATNTCATTCTTTTACAAGTGGTTGACCAGTTTTCCCAACACCACTTGTTAAAGAGATTGTCTTTTCTCCATTGCATATTCTTGCCTCCTTTGTCAAAGATAAGGTAATGACACTACATTTATTTTTATTTAAATCCTTTTTAATATTTATCTTTTTTTAAAAAAGATAAAAATCAGATTATTAAGGCTTACTCCAGCTCATCACTGCCAACATATTCATACACATACACAAACATACATGTGTGTGTTTTACTACTTTTTTCAATAGATTCAGGCTGGATCATGGAAATCAAACATTGCCTCATAATTCTCTTTCTGATTTTTATTGCAACAACGTTTCTCCTCATTAATAAAGGAAGTTAACTTTTTAAAGGGATATTTTTGTAATCTAGTGGGATTTGGGTGACAAACAGAAGGGTGATGTAAGATTTCAAGGCTAGTAGTCATTGAAATTTAAGGATATGCAGATTACCTTTTTTCATTTCATATTGAAACCATCATTAGAAATTCACAGTGAAGTAATATACAATAAAATATTGGCATCATTCCTTCTTCCTCAAGCTTTAGGGTTAATATAAAATTAGACATCTTTTTAAAAATGTCTTTTGGTAAGCTGCAACCAAATGAGAAATAATATGGCCCTCAAGAAAAATTTTCTGCTATTCATTTCTGTCATAAAGAGAGAACACAGAAACAAGTGACAGTGATTATAAGCAAATTCTGAAAATACTACTCTAACTACATCTGACTGATTAAATATCACCCTTGGCTAACTTGGATTTCCATGAAATTTTGCCATGGCATATATCCCTTGCATACAAAATAATGTATTTATATATTCTTTTGATGGAAATGTTGTGACAAAATGTGGATTATAGATGAGCCAAGTTGCTGGAGAGCATTCTATTCAACAATCTTAAATAGTAATAGACCAAGCATATATTGGCCTGATGCAGAGATGCAGTAGGGTGCCAGAGACCTACCAGTGACCTGAGCACTGGAAGCCTTGAGTCCTGACTCTGTTATGAAGCAATTAAACTAGATTATCATTAAGATGTTTTCAAGATTTATGATTCTGTGTCCTAATATTAGACTCTAATATTAGAAAATACCTATAGTATTAAATATACATGAAAAGTCTGGATGATTTAGAATAATTGGTTAGGAATGAGTCAAGCCCTATATGAGCACTTATGACTCTGGAGAAGAAAACAAGTTTCTTAACTCCTCTTAGTCATAATTTCCTCAGTTTTTAGAAAGGAATAAAAAGTTCCCTGAAAGAATTTTCTGTAGTTCCAGTGAGATAGTGTGTGTTAAACACCGAGTATAGACCCTACCCCAAAAGAAGCATTAAAAAAGTAAAAAGAATTTGTCATCTACTTAATATTTCTAATGTTTCAGTTATGTATCCCTATGTAAAATGGTTTTACCCACATAACTATTACACACACACACTACCACCTTAGGTGTTAAATATATATTTGATGAAAGTCAATAAGTATTAAAACAGTTATCTCTTTTCTGTCTTCAACTATTTCTAGCCAGATTTTGACAATAGATTAACTTGCACTTCAGTGTCAGTGTGCTACTTATTGGCTGGCTATATAACCTTGGACAGGCTACATAACTTCTTGGCATTTCAGTTTTTTTCGTATGAAATTATTAAATATAATCTACCTTACAGAATTTTCTTGTAGCTTAAAAGTGTAAATAAAACATCTAGTGTAATGCACAGTCACAGAAAGCATACAAGAAACCAGTTATTATCACCACTGGTCCCCAAATAAAAGAGCTAAACTATGTTCGTATAAAAACAATAAGAAAATAATGCAGAGTCAGACATCAGTTAAAATCTCTGACACACAGTATGTTTAAAATTAAAAGATCTCTGAATCCTTACGTTTAATTGAATGGAAAAAAATATGTGTAAATAGACTATATTAACATATTCCATTAGAAATTACACATTTTTAATTGCTCTATACACTGCATAAACCCCAAGACATCTATGTCATATTAAAAATAAAACTTTAGGTTTTTAGTTAAACAAAAGTATTTAATTTTATATTTAAAATAATAAGTTCTAGATGACAATGCTGATTATATACCTATACTTATATATACAGATATAGATATAATTGACCAGAAAAAAATGAGCAGGGAAAAACGTGAATTAAAAGTTCACCCCTGCCAATAGACATCATTTCTAAATGCACTTAGGTACCCTGATAAAAATCGACTTTCAGGGTGGAAAAGGAAATGAAAGCATTTTCACTTCATGTCAGCCCTATCAATGAAGGTCATCATTTTTTCTTGTTGTTTTAGTGCATTTAGCTAACAACAGAAAAGAAGGGGACTTCTCCAAATGTTATTTCAATATATTCCTTGATTCCATTTAATTTGTGTCGCCTGTCTTTGTACCGTTAACAAAACTCCCTCCCTTGGGACTTTTGAACTAGAAGTCATTTTGAAAACAAAAATGTTTTTTCTACAGTTTTAATGTGAGGAGAAAGTACTGTTGGCCATCTCCAGATTTTTCTCTCTTATGAGGAAGAAATAAAGTTTTTGTATTTTGAATAAACCTGTATATAGTGATTTAGTGAAAAAGTTATTTTCTCATAAGGTAAGAATTAGAGAGTGAGTGGTCAGAAACAAATTGTAAAACAAAGTGAAGGGAAGCTGAAACTTGGCGTGATTATGGTATAACCTGGATCATGACATGGCTTATTTCTCAAACCATAAAGGGAACTTTAGATTATGAACACTCAAAGACTAGATAAGCCTATCCTGATGTTGCTAATAAAAACAATGCCGCCATAATGGTAAACTATATTAGTGATACTTTAGAGCAGTTGTAATAACTTTTTAAAATTAATTAATATAATTTGCTTCTTTAGCATATTTTTAAGAAAAATCAACAAATTCTCTAGATAAAGATCATTTGTTAAAATTCAACATCCATGTGTGACAAAAATTTTACAAAACAAAAATAAACAAGTAAAATATCCACAAAATCAACAGCAAACATAATATTTAAGTTTGAAGTATTAAAAACATAATTTATTTAGGTATATGTTAATAGTTATTGCACACTGAATATATTCTACAGTTTACTGGCTACAATGTCTAGAGAAAGGTGTTTATTATCACCTTTTCTTTTCAACATTGCACTGAGGATCCTAGTCAGTAATAGAAGTCAAAACAATAAAGTCATAAGGACTGGAAAGGAAAATGTGATCTATAGATAGACTACTCAAAATAATTTAAAGATAAATCATGGAACTAAGTACAAAGTTCAGCAAGGTGGCTGGATATAAAAATATCCATACAAAACCAAGTTAGTTTCCTATATACTAAAAACTAACAGGAAAAATATAACTTTCAATATATTTACAAGTATACAAAAATATAAATTATACTTACTAGAAATCTACCTTCATGAAAAAATTATAAAACTTTATTGAAAAAGACTAAAGAATATTTAAATTATGGTATTATGGACTAAATTATGTTACTTCTCCAAATTACTGTGTGGAATCCCTAATCCCTAATGTGACTGTTTTTATACACAGGGACATTAAAAACAAATTAAGATTAAATGAGATCATAGGGGTGAGACCAGGATACCATAGGATTGGCATCCTTGTAAGAAGAAGAAATCTCAAAAACCTATCTCTCTCACTTGTTCTCTCTCTCCCTCCAGGCATCCACATAGCGAAAAGGCCCTGTGAAGACAGAGCAAGAAGATGGCTGCCTGCAAGCCAGGAAGAAAGGCCTCACCAGAAAGCAATCCTGACGGCACCTTGATCTGGGACTTCCAGCCTCCAGACTGTGAGAAAATAAGCAGCCAAGCCTGGTGGTATTTTGTCATGGCAGCCTGGGAAGACTAATGCAGGTGAGATACAACATGTTTATAGATCAGAAGACTGAAAAGCATAAAGATACTAAATATCCCCAGAATTATCTGTAGAGTTATTCTTTCCTTCAGTGTTCAACTCAATTGTTTGTTGAGTCCCTTCTACACACTAAGCATGTTTCCCACGTGGCACAGTGGTAAAGAATCAGTCTGCCAATGCAGGGAACACAGGAGCCACGGGATCTATCCCTGGGTCAGGAAGGTCCCCTGGAGTAGAAAATTTAATCTTCATTTGTTTTTAACGTCCCTGTGTATAAAAACAGTCACATTAGGGATTAGGGATTCCACACAGTAATTTGGAGAAGGAACATAATTTAGTTCATAATACCATAATTTAAATATCCTTTAGTATCTTTCAATAAAGTTTTATAATTTTTTCATGAAGGTAGATTTCTAGTAAGAATAATTCCAGTATTATTGCCTGGAAAATTCCAGAGGAGAAGACAGAGGACAGAGGAGCCTGGCTGGCTATACTGTCCATGAGGTCACAAAGACTTGTACATGACTAAGCATGCATGCACTATGCACTGAGCACTATTTTAGGGACATGGAATAAAATAGTGAACAAAGAATCAAAATCTCTGCTTTGATGATGCTCTGTTTTAGCTCCTGGAATGCAGAGCCAATTCGTTTCGGACACAGAGTCCAAATTTTGAAAACTTCTAGATTCAATGCAATTCCAATAAAAAATACCTGCAGGTTATTTTGGTGCAACTTAATCTGATTTAAAATTTTGTATCCAAGGACAAATGTCCAAAAATAGCCAGAACATATAAAGAAGAAAAACATGATAGGAAGATTTGTCAATGTCAGTATCAAACAGTAATTTAAAACTCTATCATAATCCGTTTAAGTCAGTGGTGAACTTTAACAAACTGATCAACTGAACAGAATGGGAAATCCAGGGACAGAACCATATACAAATGGAAATTTAATGTATAATGAGTTGACAAGATTAGACAGACTTTTCAATAGTGTTATGACAATTGCTTGACCATGTGTGTGGTTTTTTTTTTTTTTTAATTCAGGCCTATGTTTAAACCATGCATTTAAAAAATTGATCTCAGGTAGATAAAAGCTTTAAATGTGAAAAAGCAACAGGTTAAGTTTTTATAAAATATATAGAAAAATGAGTTTGTTAACCCAGGTAAGAGAAAACACAGAAGGCACAAAACTTGTAAAATTTAAAAATTGAAAAAAATAATTATAATTTATCATATTAAAATGAGCAAATTCTATTCAACAGATGATACCACAAAGAGAAAAGACATGAGGTAAATTAGAGAGTATGTTGAAAAGACATTTAGCTGGCAAAAAACTTGTATTCATATTATATAAAAACTCCTCACAGGAAACAAGAAAATGTACTTTACATTTTGACTAGATGATCCAAAATCATCTAGGAATGACAAGAGCTAAAAATAACTAAAGTATTCTGGAAGAAGAGTTTAGTCAAAGGACTTATTTTACTCAGTGTGCAGACTTACTATTAAGCTACAGTTAAGGTGCTTTGGATTTAATACAATCAAAGGTGGTATGGATTTGATGTCTGATAGACAAACAGATATCAGAAAGAGATTATATGGAGAAATAGAGATAGATTGATAAAGGCATAAGAGGAAAGATAGCATCTTTAATAAATAATTCTGGCTCAATTGCATAGTTATATGAAAAAGAAATAAATCTTGGTCCCTACCTACACTATTCACAATAATCTATTTTAGGCAGTTGAGTTCAGTTCAGTTCAGTCACTCAGTCATGTCTCATTGTGACCCCATGAATCACAGCACACCGGGCCTCCCTGTCCATCACCATCTCCCAGAGTTCACTCAAACTCATGTCCATCGAGTAGGTGATACCATCCAGCCATCTCATCCTCTATCATCCCACTTTCCTCCTGCCCCCAATCCCTTCCAGCATCAGTCTTTTTCAAAGAGTCAACTCTTCGCATGAGGTGGCCAAAGTACTGGAGTTTCAGCTTTAGCATCATTCCTTCCAAAGAACACCCAGGGCTGATCTCCTTTAGAATGGACTGGTTGGATCTCCTTGCAGTCCAAGGGACTCTCAAGAGTCTTCTCCAACACCACAGTTCAAAAGCATCAATTCTTCAGTGCTCAGCTTTCTTCACAGTCCAACTCTCACATCCATACCTGACCACTGGAAAAACCATAGCCTTGACTAGACGGGCTTTTGCTGGCAAAGTAATGTCTCTGCTTTTGAATATACTATCTAGGTTGGTCATAACTTTCCTTCCAAGGAGTAAGTGTCTTTTGATTTCATAGCTGCACTCACCATCTGCAGTGATTTTTGAGCCCCCCCAAAAATAAAGTCTGACACTGTTTCCACTGTTTCCCCATCTATTTCCCATGAAGTAATGGGACCAGATACCATGATCTTCATTTTCTGAATGTTGAGCATTAAGCCAACTTTTTCACTCTCCTCTTTCACTTTCATCAAGAGGCTTTTTAGTTCCTCTTCACTTTCTGCCATAAGGGTGGTGTCATCAGCATATCTGAGGTTATTGACATTTCTCCCAGCAATCATGATTCCAGATTGTGTTTCTTCCAGCCCAGAGTTTCTCATGACGTACTCTGCATATAAGTTGCATAAGCAGGGTGACAATATACAGCCTTGACATACTCCTTTTCCAATTTGGAACCAGTCTGTTGTTCCATGTCCAGTTCTGAATGTTGCTTCCTGATCTCATAAAAGTAAAGGAGAAAAGGAAAGATATAAGCATCTGAATGCAGAGTTCCAAAGAATAGCAAGAAGAGATAAGAAAGCCTTCCTCAATGAGCAATGCAAATAAATAGAGGAAAACAACAGAATGGGAAAGACTAGAGATCTCTTCAAGAAAATTAGAGATACCAAGGGAACATTTCATGCAAAGATGGGCTCAATAAAGGACAGTAATGGTATGGACCTAACAGAAGCAGAAGATATTAAGAAGAGGTGGCAAGAATACGCAGAAGAACTGTACAAAATAGATCTTCATGACCAAGATAATCACGATGGTATGATCACTCACCTACAGCCAGACATCCTGGAATGTGAAGTCAAGTGGGCCTTAGAAAGCATCACTATGAATAAAGCTAGTGGAGGTGATGGAATTCCAGTTGAGCTATTTCAAATCCTAAAAGATGATGCTGTGAATGTGCTGCACTCAATATGCCAGCTAATTTGGAAAATTCAGCAGTGGCCACAGGACTGGCAAAGGTCAGTTTTCATTCCAATCCAAAGAAAGCAATGACAAAGAATGCTCATACTACTGCACAATTGCATTCATCTCACACACTAGTAAAGTAATGCTCAAAATTCTCCAAGTCAGCCTTCAGCAATACATAAACCATGAACATCCAGATGATCAAGCTGGTTTTAGAAAAGGCAGAGAAACCAAAGATCAAATTGCCAATATCCACTGGATCATGGATAAAGCAAGAGAGTTCCAGAAAAACATCTATTTCTGCTTTATTGACTGTGCCAAAGCCTTTGACTGTGTGGATCACAATAAACTGGAAAATTTAGGCAGTACATAGATAAAATTGTGAAAAGCAAAATATACATCTTTTAGAAGATGATAAAGACAAATGTCTGTAGAACCTTTGGTGGGAAAAGATACTTTTAGGAAGAACCCCAAAACTGCTAACCTACAGGAAAACATGTTTGAATCAAACTAAATCAAAATTTCATAAAATAGTATCTTCATGAAAAGTCTCCAGTAAGAGAATGAGAAGATAAAATTTAAACTGAAGAAGGGTGACATTAGCAACACATATAACCCAAAAGGGGAATGTATCTAGTATTTATAAAGAGCACCCATAAATCAATAAGAAAAAGACGAGCACCCTAATGAAAAAATGGACAAGAGACTTGAACACGCACTTCCCAAAAAAGGAAAATTGAATGGCAAACACACACCCTAAAAGATGTTCTATCTCAATATATAGTGGAAAATGCAAATTAAAACTGGAAGATGTCATTTCATATCCATCAAGGAGGCAAAAATGTCAGATTTAACATTATCCAGGTTGCTGAGGATGTGAAATAAATCTATACATTTATACACTGCTGTTTGGAATATAAATTGCTACAGATATTTGGAAATAATTTGATATTACACAATAATTTTGAATGTGTGAATGAGCATTGGATTCAGCATTCCACTCCTAGGCATATACCCTAGAAAATGTCTTACCACTGTCCACCAGGAGATACATATAAGAGCATTTGTATGAGCATTGTTTCTATGGGCAGAAAAAATAAACCAGAAACAGATCAAATGCCTGTCAACAGAAAAGGATTAAATAAGTTATGTTGTATTAATAAAATATACTGCAGATACACAGTAACATAAATTATCTCACTGTCATAATGTTAAGCAAAAAAGAAATGATGTTTAAGAAGTTAAGAAGTCACAGGGAAGTTCCTACAGCATAATTGCTTTATATAAGTTTCAAAAAACAAACAAAAAAATCAGAGTTGTTTAAGGAAAAAGATGAAAATCTGTAAAGAAAAGTGAGTGACAGCACATATAGAATTCAGGATTCTGAGGCTCTCTGAGTGGGCAAGAACGGACATGAGTTGCTTCAGTGTCACACAGGCGACATTGATATTAATGTAGGTTTTTATTGTTTTCTTTAAATTGAATGGTAGGAATATGGATAACTGCATTCATTACTTTTCTTCACCTTAAATTCCACTCAATATTTAATGAAAATAAACGGAACTATCAGTGACTCTTTTTACATAAACAAAAATGTATGTATATATCTAGATATTGCACATATACAGATTTACCATTAAGTAAGTAAGTAAGTGAAAGTCACTCAGTCGTATCCGACTCTTCTCTAGGCCACAATACTGCAGTGGGTAGCCTTTCCCTTCTCCAGGGGATCTTCCCAAACCAGGGATTGAACCCAGGTCTCCCGCATTGCAGGCAGATTCTTTTTACCAGCTGAGCCACAAGGGAAGCCCATTACCATTAAGAGAGAAGCAAACATTCCATTTTTCATTATGTGCTGTTAAACCCAGAATTTAAAATTCTCTATATCTCTATATGCATAGCTATTATTATTTTTATCCCATAACATGATTTGGTGGTCAAATTATAGGCTACTAAATATTAAAGCTTGTTCTTTCTAAAGAAAGAAAGACAAACAACCAAATATGTGTTATTAAGAAGAAATAAAAAGTAGGAATCAAAAGAACTGCATCTGCCTAAGGAGCAGAAAGTCTCTGAGTACTCCAGAAACCTCCACCATTTTTTATCATCAAGCTATAAAGTGCTCAAAGGTACACAGTGTATCATTAGTAGTCCTTTGACTCTCTTAGGTACTGTAGACTCTTCTATTGCTTTGCACCGGAGCTGAATCTCAATACCTTCCTCTGAAATGTGATAGAAAGGCACAAGGGAGTAAGAGTGAGTGGGACAAAGAACCCCAGTAGCAGCCCAGCTGAGTCTTCACCTTTTGAATGGGTCTTTAGCTAGCTGAGTAAAAAATCATCAGCATGGAAGGGCAACTACTGACCTAGATGCTGTTGTCTATGAAAAGTTATTCGAGAGCTGTGCCTTATTCTTTTTTTTTTTTTTACTTTAAAATACTGTATTGGTTTTGCCATAGCTGTCAAAGCCCTGCCAATATGAGGCCAGTGGAGAGCATTTTGGAGGATAAGGGCAGAATATGATGCAAAAAGCTTTTTTAGCCAGATAGAAATGTGCCATATAGTGAGAAAACAGCTTAGCTCATTGTGTGTTACTTCCAGGATCCCCTGAGAGGCCAAAGCCTAGCCAGACTATTGGTCATGAGCTCTGTGAAATGCTGCTGAGAAACTGTCACAGCATTAAAAAGGAATATAAAGTCACCAGTGGAGAGCATTTTGGAGGATAAGGGCAGAATATGATGCAAAAAGCTTTTTTAGCCAGATAGAAATGTGCCATATAGTGAGAAAACAGCTTAGCTCATTGTGTGTTACTTCCAGGATCCCCTGAGAGGCCAAAGCCTAGCCAGACTATTGGTCATGAGCTCTGTGAAATGCTGCTGAGAAACTGTCACAGCATTAAAAAGGAATATAAAGTCAGCTCATCTGACTAGTGCTAAGAGTAAGAAGAGGATTGGACAATTGAATGTTTTGACTTCACGAGTCTCTTACTGGGCTTCTGATTTGAGCAGAAAAGGGGTTCACACACTTAGGTGAATATAACCAAACTGAACAAACATCTACAGTTTATGTCATCATTATCAAGAAGTAAAGTAGAATATTTACTACCACAAGAGTGGTGTGTTTTGTTACCATCATGTAGATGTGACCTTATTCTCTGAGCTTATATTTATACTCACTCTTGGGTGATTTTTTTGTTTTTCGTTCATTGGCCTAGAGTTACTTTACTTTTGATTGTGCCACAAAACATCCTTGAGTGTTGTTGGTAGACATATTTAAGTAGTGTGCATGCCTTCTTTCTGAATGATATCTTGAACTCCTAGCCATAGTACAGAAGGCATTATTGCACTTCTGGCATTGGAAAGCATCATGGTAGATTGGAACAAAGGGAACTGAGGGATATCAGATTGTTTTTTGCTGACTAAAAGTAACATTTCATGTTGATGGTAAAGTCAAATATTTAATCTTTAGTTGTTAATACTTAAAAATCTGTTACAAAAATAAAGCTATACTAGCCTTCTAAAATGTATGTTCTTCTAAAACCTAGGAATAACTCAATCTTACCCTTGCTAATACAGTTCCAACTCAATAGTGACTTTGAATTATAAATGCAAAAGGAGTATCAGTTCAGTTCAGTCACTCAGTTGTGTCCAACTCTTTGCGACTCCATGAATTACAGAACGCCAGGCCTCCCTATCTATCACCAACTCCCGGAGTTCACTCAAACTCATGTCCATCGAATCAGTGATGCCATCCAGCCATCTCATC
>SJYX01011156.1:0-10684 GCA_006410675.1 Oreotragus oreotragus
TAGGGGCCGATCATAAAAGGCCCCACGTATCTTAGCAGGGAAGGTCCCCAAGGAATCCTTGAAGGTGGAAAATGAGGCCAGTATGACGATTTCTGCCACAGTCCTTTTGAGTGCTGAGACCAAGGAGGCCGCACAGGGGTAAAATGGGAAGAGAAGGATTTAAGAGATCTGAAGAAGGTGAGATGGAAAGGACTGGATAGGAACAGTTTGAAAAGTCAGGGGGCTCTCACTCCAAGCTGTGCATTTTGTGTGACTAAGTAGAAAATGAAGCCTCCCTCTGAGTCAGTCCAAGGGACAGAAATATAAGAGGCTAATTCAGTGCTGGTGGGAAGATGGGCTGGTGGGCTCATTTGGGGTTTGGTGGATTCGAAACACAGGTGGGGACCTCCAGATGGAGCTATCTTGCAGGCAGTTGGATGGATGATCTCAAGGAAGACATGGATTTTGCACATGAATTCATCCAAGGCAAGTGAGCTGAGGAAGAAACAAAGGAAGTTGAAGACAAATTCCAGGGGAAAAAAAGTATCAGAGGAGTGAGCCATTTAAGAAGAGCCTGCAGAGGGGATGGTGGAGTAGTCA
Organism: Oreotragus oreotragus; assembly: GCA_006410675.1. Taxonomy (NCBI): domain Eukaryota; kingdom Metazoa; phylum Chordata; class Mammalia; order Artiodactyla; family Bovidae; genus Oreotragus; species Oreotragus oreotragus. The sequence goes on from SJYX01011156.1 coordinate 580, forward strand.
GAGGCCAGAGGAGATCAGGAGNGGGAAGATGGGCTGGTGGGCTCATTTGGGGTTTGGTGGATTCGAAACACAGGTGGGGACCTCCAGATGGAGCTATCTTGCAGGCAGTTGGATGGATGATCTCAAGGAAGACATGGATTTTGCACATGAATTCATCCAAGGCAAGTGAGCTGAGGAAGAAACAAAGGAAGTTGAAGACAAATTCCAGGGGAAAAAAAGTATCAGAGGAGTGAGCCATTTAAGAAGAGCCTGCAGAGGGGATGGTGGAGTAGTCAGAGGCCAGAGGAGATCAGGAGATGATAGAAGGAAAGTCAAGTTTGCTTCCATAAGTTGACCGACAGGATCACATTCTGCCAAGAATTTCAGGGAAGTGAAGACTGAACACTAGTGTCTGTACCCTCCTACCGTCCTGGCAGATTCTTGACTTGATGCTTGGAGCTCCTTGTGTCTCTGTCAATCACTGGGGAAAGGAGGGTTAATGACTCATTTATGGGCTCCTCAGGCCCTTTGTCTGCTCTTTTTTGACTCATTTCACAGTTTATCAGCCCTTTAACCAAAGGATGGACAAGGGAAATAAACTTTCCCCAGTCAATTTTATGACATAATCTATCAGATCTTGGAAAAGATTTAGCAGACGAACAATCTGAAATGAATCTTTGGTTTCTGTTTGTTGTTGTTGTTGGGTGGTCTCTGAATTTCATCATTCAAGCTAGGGCTGCTGGTCTTTCTTCGAGTTAGGCGTCCCCTTCTTCCCTGGTGGCTCAGAGGTTAAAGCATCTACCTGGAATGCTGGAGACCCAGGTTCGATCCCTGGGTTGGGAAGATCCCCTGGAGAAGGAAATGGCAACCCACTCCAGTACTCTTGCCTGGAGAATCCCATGGAGGGAGGAGCCTGGTAGGCTACAGTCCATGGGGTCACAAAGAGTCGGACACGACTGAGCGACTTCACTCACTCACTCCACTAAGTACACCAAAAAATATCACATGGGGAAAAAAAAAGAGAGATCTTTTTTCAATCTAGTAGAAAAAGCAGAAGGAAATAGAAGTGTATACTTAGCAAACCTCTNGCCTGGTAGGCTACAGTCCATGGGGTCACAAAGAGTCGGACACGACTGAGCGACTTCACTCACTCACTCCACTAAGTACACCAAAAAATATCACATGGGGAAAAAAAAAGAGAGATCTTTTTTCAATCTAGTAGAAAAAGCAGAAGGAAATAGAAGTGTATACTTAGCAAACCTCTAGAGGAAGCAGAACTTTCTGTGTGTTGAAATGATAGAATGAACCAGAAAGGAAGAAGATCAACCAGCCTAACTTCATAGTTAAAAATATTTGTTTATATATAAATCACCTACCTGCAAACAATATTTATAAAATACTTGGAGCAAAGTTCTTTCTTGTAGGGAAATCAGAAAATGTGTGAACAAGAAAAATGCCCCATTGCTAACATTTCAGTGGGCAAAGAGCATGAGCAAATAATTCACTGAAGAGAAAACACGACTAGTTCGACAACATTTAGAAGAATGTCATGCCTCATTAGGAAGGAAATAATTGCAAATTAAAATAATGAGGTGCCATTTTTCTGCAATAAAATTACCTACAATCTTATGTAGTGCTGTGGAGGGTGTGGGGCAATTGTCACTGATGAGAACGTCAATGAATGCAATTGTGTTGGGAAGGTATTTGGTAAATATGAATTAACAGCCATAAAAATGTTCATATGCCTAAACCCAGCTATGCCACTCCAACCCACAGGAATCTCGTCTAAGGAAATGATCATAAACATGATACATAGGGGAAAAACACTAAATGGCCAGGAATCCATAGTAGCAGACTCTCAAATACCAACATCTCAACTTTCAGCTACAAGGGACTGATAGAATAAACCGTGGTACATTTACCAGATGAAACATTATGAATCCATTTGAAAAGATGGCTGGGAAGATTCGCTAGCACCATGGGAAAAGAAAGTGGCATAATGTTAACTGGAAAGAAGAGGAAATTTCGCTTAAAGCAGTCTATGATAATTACATAGGTTCCTACTTACAAACACACACATAAATTAAAACACATAAAAAGGCAAGATGAAAACCTACCCACACTCACCCCACCCTATTGCTTTGAGGATAGTTTTTCTCCAAATTGTCCATATACCATGAGTATAAGCCTGCATTTGGAGGAATCAAATAATCTTGGGTTCAAATCCTTTTTTTTTTTTAAGTTTTAAGTCTCCTCCTCTGCAAATTGAGAATGTTAACATCTGCCTCAGAGGAGTGTCATGAGAATTAAGCAGAATATAAGGAAAATGCTTGTTATTGTGCCCAGCACATAGGAAGCCATCAATAAGTGTCAGATTTTTATGATTGTCATTATTGAAATTTCATAAAATGCAAAGGACTCCATCCTTTCAGAAACCTAGACGGGGAAGTAGAACTTGAATGCAAACAACACTGTTTTTTGTTTTTTTTTTCTTTCTTTCCTGCCCTCCTTTCTTCACAGATAATCATCAAGAGAGAGTGTCAAAAAGTTAATTTTAGAAGGGGAAAAAAAAAAATGTTTGCTTTGTTTAATGAATGTGAACTTCCTCATTTTTCTGGTTTGTTTTTCTTTCAAGTTGTTTTTATATCAACACCACCCGGGCAGAATGTGCCAGGTGACAAGACTGTGGGAAATTTCACATGGAACTGACTCTCCCCATTTCACACAGTGAGATCTCAGGGGTGCCAAGGGGCTGGCTCAACCCCCGCACCCAGGATTTCTGGATGCCCTAGCCCTGCAGGACTCCTTTACTCTCCTTCCCACTCTTGAAGACAGGGGGAGAAATTTTTGGAGGATGATCTACAGAAACCCCTTTAACACAGGGTTCAGAAAAGCTGAGTGAAACATGAGTGTGTGTGTGTGTGTTTTGAGCGGTGGAGACTTCATGAGAAAGGCCAACTAGGAAGTAGGTGAAGGCAGAACCCTAGAGGGCTGTCAAGGGCTGCAGCAAATATGCAGCGGACATTTTTTCTCTGACCACAATCTGTGGACGTCGAAAGCTGGAGCTCAGGAATTGCCTTCCCTGACCACTCACTCTTTCCTAGCCTCTCACCACACTTTCATTCTCTTTATCTAACCCTCCTGTGTTCACTAGGCCTCCAGGCTGCCCCTCCCTGCCCCTCTCCACATCTCATTCCTCAGTAAACTCCCTCCCCTCCTCCCTTTCACACTGGCTTGGGCTCCACCTGCAGCAATCATTAGTTTGGGGACCCTCCCTGCTGGCTTTCCCACAGGAGCGGAGCACCTGGGTGAACCCAAACCCCCACTCCCCTCTCTCTGATACCAGTTGGGGAGAATCTCACAAGTGCATCCAAGAAGGATATTATACACTGATCTTATTCCGCCTCAGTGAACTATTGACAAGGGGCAGCCACCTCTCACCCAGCCTACGACTCCCCATGTCCCACGTCCCACGGTCCTTCCCCAACTCCACTGCTATCCTTTCAGCCATCTGCTTCCTTTTCCACCCTCCTCAAGCTCACGATCCCACCGTCTGCTCCCCAATCTGGTGAGGTGCTCTGATATCCTAATCAAAGAAAAAACAGAGGCAAGTTGAGGCATAAATTCTCTAGATACTATCCTCCTTGTCTTCAAATTTTTCCTTTCCCTGTTTTCCATCTATCTTGGAAGAAAAGCATCCTCTTTCCCTGCCAAGAATAACTGCTTTTTCCTTGTGCAGGATAGAACCTCCCCTCCTGATTCTTAGCTTTCTGGAGATAATGAGTACTGAGCAATTCAGTCCGTGCCAGCCACAGTAGCAATATTTTATCTTCTATTAATATTCATAAAAGCTCTGAAATGTTTGCTTTATTATTACCTTTCTTTTAAAGGTGGGGAGGGCTTCCCACCTTTATCCCATCTTATCTACTGGTTTGATGGTGCTCTGGCTGATAGCCCCCCTAAAGTCCCAGCCAAAAACCAGCATCAACCACCAGACAGGTAAATGGAGATGCATTCAGAAGCTGGCAGTCTTCAGTCTTAGAGTCTTCCTGGTGAGGCCCTGACATTGTGGAGCAGAGACAAGCCAAACAATGAGGGATAATGAAATAATGGTTGTTTTAAGGCACTGTTTTAGGCTAGTTTGTTACACAGCAATAGTAGCTGCTTCCCTCGTGGCTCAGTGGTAAAGAATCCGTCTGCAAGGCAGGAGCCTCAAGAGATGCAGGTTAGATCCCTGGGTTGGGAAGATCCTCTGGAGAAGGAAACGGCATTCCACTCCAGTATCCTTGCTTGGAGAATCACATGGACAGAGCCCAGTGGGATACCATCCATGGGGCTGCAAAGAGACATGACTAAAGCGACTTAGCACACAATAGTAACTGGGATAGAGTCCCAACCACTACCAAGCCGAATGGTATCTGCATGCTAAATCCCTCAAGATCTGTCTTTCACACTTGACCTGGGCTTTGCTTTTCTCCTCTAAGTCCTCTCTTCAACGACAGGAAGAGACTAAGAAGACATAACTAGATACAGAGTGGGATCATAGACTAGATTCTGGGACAGAAAAAAATGACACGAGTGGAAAAACCAGTGAGCTTTGAATGAAGTCTGTAGTTTAGTTAACAGTATTGTACCAGCGTTACTTTTCTGATTTTGCTAAGTGTGCTATAGTTACGTACGTCATCATAATTATGGAAAGCTAGGTGAAGGGAATATGAGCATGCTGCAATTTTTTTTGCAACTTCTCAGTAACTTTAAAATTATTTCAAAACAGAAAGTTAAATAATAAGATTAACACACAATATAATGACCATGTTTATGAAAAACTCATCTTGCTTGGCACCTGGGACTCCAGTTTCCTTATTTTCGCCTTTCTCTGATTACTCTTTTTCAGTCTCCATAGGTGAGTGTTCACTATTGCCCACGGTAGGAGCTGAAGCTACCGGCATTCTATTTAGTCCTTTCCTCTTTCTAAGCAGCCCTAATGCTCATAGTCACACCCATGACCCGAAGAGCATCTCTCCTCTGCTCTGAACTGAATACTCACTGCCTCAGTATTCCGGTTCCACCTGGGCACCACTCAGGCAAGACACAGTCAATTACTTCTCTCCTCCTCTGGCTTCACCACCTGCTTCCTCCTGCTCAGGTCCCCATCTTAACAAGTGACCTCACCATCAACTCTGTGGCTCCTGGTAGAAACCTCAGTTCCACTAATGCAAATGAACCAACCACCTAAATTGTTTTCAAATTTTGTCATCTCCTCTGTACTCCCACAGCCTGATCCCTGTCATCTCTTATCTAGAAGAATGCAGTCATCTTCTAACTGGTTTTTCTGCCTCTTGTCTTTTCCCACTGTCTCAGCTTAATGACTGTCACCAGAGATTATTCTGAAGCACAAATCATGGTGCTGGCACTTGGATCGCTCTGGCTTTGGGGATTGAAGCCTGACCTCCCTAACATAGGACGCAACGTCTTTCTCAATACGGGTCCCAGGGAGTCTGTCCAACCTCATCTCCTACCAGCCTTTTCCCCTTCCTCGCCACCTGAAGTCCCAGACCCTTACAAGCAATCCCCAAGCTTGAGAGTGTCCTTCACTCCCTGCGAGCCTCTGATCAGATTGTTTCCTCTGTGTGGAATGACTGGTGAGACCCAAGATGTCTTCTAGACCCAATTCAAATGCTCTCTTCTGAGAATCCTTCCCTGATGCTGCTGAGTGGCTTTAATCATGAATACTTCCTGCTCTTTTTCTCTAATAAAGTGTTTATCAAAAGCTATTATTTTCATGTCCTAAAGTATGAAGGTCCAGAGGACATAACCTGGAACTTGCATATGTTTTGATCCCCAGAGCACATCCTCATAACCTTAAGGCAGGCTAATCTCCATCTCACAGTCGGCTTCCTTGAAAACTGAACCTTCAACACCCCACTTTTACAAATCAAGAAACTGGGGCTCAGAGAAGTTATGCAACTGTCTGAAGGCCACACCATTAGCAGGTGATGAAACTGGGACCAGAGCCCAGGCAGTCTGGCTCCAGAATCCATACTTTTAACCACACAATCCTGTCTGCTGGATCGCTGAGCACCAGTCCTTTCTAGGATGGACTGTGACCTGGAGAAGGTTGCAATCTAGACTCTTCCCTCCTGCCTCCCTGAAAGGCTACTAGAGGGCAAGCAAAGTGGATTTCCTCAGGGGTCCACCAGGGCTCTGTTTTCCTAAAAGGCAGCCTGAGAGACCACCTATGGAGGCTTCCCCAACACCTGCAGCCCAAGTGGCTTTTTCCAGGCCAGGAGTTATGAAGACAGCATCGCTTCCTCTCAACTGGTCCTCCCAGCTGCTGCTCAGCTCAGGGAGAAACACGATGTAATTGCTCACCTTCTAGAAGCGACCTGAATCAGTGACCCTCTGCTGACAGTGTTAGTGACAAGTGATCACATCAGGACACCGGAACAGCAGCCAGGACCTGGGCGCCTGTGTTATTTACTGGTCCATCATGTATAATTTCAGAGTTTAATTTTATCTTCACAAACTTACAGGTGCAAAATGCAGGATAAAGTTCTTTAAGGGGCCCCCACAGAAAGCAGGCTGCCCTGGTCCTCCCTCCCTCCCTCCCATCCGAGAGCTCTCAGGGTGGCTCACTCAAATTAAATCATTATTGAGGAGAAATAATCCTGGTAGGTTCAGAAAATCAGTTTTAAATTCAGCCTGCTAGCAAAATTCTGAATGTATTTACTTTCTAGATTTCATTTCTCCATCCATATTAAAGCTCCGTGGCATTATCAATTATGGGTTTATTGCAAAGCACAATAGGATTCAATCTGGAGGAATGCCTCAGGGTATGTCTTAGGAGGACGATAAAGCTAATAGTAATGGGTCTACAACTTCTAAGGCTAATTTTCACAGTTACAAATTTCATAAATAAATAGAAGCCATGTCAGTTTCCAGTCACCCAGCTTGAGGTCTCTCATGCTGATAAAAGAGGACCTTCCCTTGCGTCCATCGGGGGGCTCCCATTTAAGTCTTGGTGGGCTGGCCTGAAGGTTCTCTGATCCCCGGAGGAAGGGAAATGATGGAGCCCTTCCGGACCTCCCTCTGCTGCTCCTCTAGCCCGCTTAGAAGCTGGTCTAGATTAAAATGGACACAAAAGCACAGCTAACCCTAGAATCTGGGAGACTGACCGTATGACTCCAGCCCAGAATCCAGTCAAACTCTATGACTGGGTGGGAAGGGCTGTCATGCATTAGTGCTGTGATGCTTAAGCCAGGCTTCAGAGCTCCAGGCAGGATGGAACTGTACCTGATACAATCTGGAGTCTCTGATGTCCTTCCAGAAAGAGCAGGCAGCAGGGAGAAGGAGGCAGTTGGTATAATGGGTCTATGAGTATACTCCTGGCAATTCCCACCCAGTGCCTCTGATACAGGGAGGGCGGACCCTACCCACTGCCTTTGCGATGCCTACACTCACACGCCTCCTGCCTGGCCTGACGTGTGGTCCCCAGAGTCACATCCTCTGGCTAGCCCCAGCTACTGGCAGGCAGTTTCCTGTAAGCTCAGACTGATTTCCAGCTGGTAGCATCCTGCCTCAGGTTTGGACCTCTCATGTTTCCACTTTCTGCCTGAGGGTCCCTCCGACACTGCAGCAGCCTCCTCGCGCAGTGCACAGTACCATGCAGAAGTGCAAGGTTAACACTCAATATCTTCAACCAACCAGGGGGACAAGCACCAGGGCTCAAGGCTCCTGCCGTCCTTCTTTCAGGTGGACAAGTTCAGAAGCATTCCACATACTTCTCAGGGTGTCCCAGGAGGGCCAAACCCTGGTCACCAGTGATAGCAAGCCAAACACACACTTAAACTGGCTTTTCTCCTTTCTCGTCTCCCTCTTTTTGCTTTCTCGTTCCTGATTCTTGGGATCAACTCTCAAACTGAGTGCTCTACACCCAAGTCTTAGCCTCAGAGTCTGCTTCCAGAAGCTAAGACAGATGTGCATCATTGAGTAGGATAAAGGCAGGGCAGCTTCCAATAGCTCTTGTAAAAATGCACGCATATAACTTAGTGAGGGAGAAAAGGCCCTTCCCCTCTCTCCTGTTCACGTGGAAGTTTCATCAGGGGAGTTATTTATCACCTGGGAAGGCAGGGAGAGAGGAAAACCAAGAGATGGAAGATTATTGATGGGGGGAGAGGGGCTGGAAGGAACAGGGCAAAAGAGGCCCTGGGGAAGCAGGATTCAACAGGAGTGACACCAGCAAGGGCAGGCAGCTGCGAGTGTGCCCCAGATGTGTGTGTGGATGTGTGTGTGTGTGTGTGCACACGCGTGTGTGCTGGTAGAGGGGACTGCACAGTTCCAGGCAGAATGCAAGGGAACCTTTAGTTGAGGAAGGGCCCGAGTCCTAGGCCAGTGTTGAGACTCAGTGATAAACACTTTGCCTGGGGCTCAGTTCTTATGTATTTATTTATTTTTAATTGGAGGATAACTGCTTTACAATGTTGTGATGGTTTCTGCCGTACACCACAGGAATCCATCATAACTATACATAAATCCCCTCCATCTTGAGCCTCCCTCCCACCCAGGACCCAGCTCTGACTGGACACAGCTTTGGACTACAAGAGTGACCCCCAGATGTTAGGAGGGCCCATGAGGTGGTGCAGGCATGGCTGCCCCCATATGTATGAGATCAGTGGCATAGTCAACATGGAGATCAGTCAATAGATCTCAGGAGCCTTTAAAAATCCAACCCAGTGGGAAAATAGCATGGATTAATAAGTGGCTGGCATTTCTTATGAGCTTGCTATGCGCCGGGAACTGCTCTAAATTATTTGCCATGTGCTGGCTATTCAGTCCTCATGACAACCTTAAGAGGGAGGCACTATTATTACCTCCATCTACAGATGAGGAAACTGAGGTAGAGAGTGGCAAAGTTGTCCAAAACCATGCAATTAGTAAAGGGATTGCCTGGGACTGGGATATGAGCAAGGCAAGGTGTTTGGTGCTTTGGAGACATAGATCTCATATGAGACACATTTCTGGCACTCAAGGGCTCTAAAATGTATTAGTGGAGACAGACATTTACACAAATAACAGAATACGAAGCAAAATGAAGTAATTCCCATCATAGCCTCTAGGGTACCATCCCCTGTTAAACAGTCTCTGATTCTATGGTTTACATCTCATTGCAGCTTTTACCAGAGCAGGTACTCAGAAGTTGGGGGGTGGATGTGCTTCCTAGGAGTGACTGAGGTTAGGCTGGTTTTGCTCATTTGGACGAAGTCACCTCCTCCTTGATGCCGCTAGGAACAGAGCTGTGATCTGCTTTCAAGGCACCCTGCTGAACGACCCCCATGGTTTCAGGTTTCTCTCATATGTGCATTCTTTCATTGAATTATTCTGTAAACCCCTGTCGAGCCCCACCAGCTCCTATGTGCAGCCCCCACATCTTGTTTTAGGCAGCATACATACTCTGGTCAAGCCTCCCTGTGTCTGTACCCTGCTGAGTAGCTGCTGAAAATGCAAGGGGATGTGGATTCAGGGCTGGGGTGACTCTGACAGGCTATGCTCCAAGTGAGTAATTGAAGGAAGCCCTTTGAAGGGAGAGGGAGCCTGGGTGAGGCTCACAAAGAGAGTCCAGGATGAAAGAGATCACGTGACCCCTGAAAGAGTGAGACCTTCAGTTTCTGAATTTCCATTCCTGATCTCAGTTTATAGCACATTTTCTGTTCTCCATTTCCTGCTCTTGGGATTTTGTAAGATCTATATATTCACAAGTAAACCTCCTTCTTTTGGGAGGTAGCGTGAAAGGGCTTCCTTTTCTTACAGGCAGAAGAATCTTTTTTATTATTTATTTTTTTAGAACTGTCACAATAGAACTGTCACATTATGGTATGCTAACAATTAATAAGAAATATATTAAAGGAGAAGGCAGGGGAATGTGCATAATAAATATGTGCATGAAATGTTTTCTTCTAAACATAGAAAGAATGGAAACTAACATATAAAGTCAACACCCAGACTTCATGATACAATGGGTCAAAGGGGATTAGGGAAAAATGTTCACACAAGGATATACTAACTGTAAATCTGCTGCTGCTGCTGCTAAGTCACTTCAGTCGTGTCCGACTCTGTGTGACCCCATAGA
>SJYX01011158.1:0-23266 GCA_006410675.1 Oreotragus oreotragus
AAATATGAACTAAGGGGATGATTGCCATTAAATTAGGAATTTTGCTGTTCAGTTGCTAAGTTGTGTCCAGCTCTTTGCAGCACCATGGACTGCAGCACACCAGGCTTCCCTTCCTTCACTGTCTCCAAGAGTTTGCTCAGATTCATGTCCATTGAGTTGATAATCCTTTCTAACCATTTCATCCCCTGCCACCCTCTTCTCCTGCCATCATTCTTTCCCAGCATCAGGGGTCTTTTCTAATGAGTTGGTACTTCACATTATGTGGCCAAAGTACTGCAGCATCAGTTCTTCCAATGAATATTCAGGGTTGATTTCCTTTAGGATTGACTTGTTTGATCTCCTTGCAGTCCAAGGGACTCTCAAGAGTCTTCAACACCACAGTTCAAAAGCATCAGTTCTTCGGTGCTCAGCCTTCTTTATGGTGCAACTCTCACATTCATTCCTCCGCGACTACAGGAAAAACCATAACTTTGACTATACAGACCTTTGTCGTCAAAGTGATGTCTCTGCTTTTTAATACACAATCTAGGCTTGCCATAGCTTTCCTTCCAAGGAGCAAGTGTCTTTTAATTTCATGGCTGCAGTCACCATCTGCAGCGATTTTGGAGCCCCAAAATAAAGTCTGTCACTACTTCCNATACAGACCTTTGTCGTCAAAGTGATGTCTCTGCTTTTTAATACACAATCTAGGCTTGCCATAGCTTTCCTTCCAAGGAGCAAGTGTCTTTTAATTTCATGGCTGCAGTCACCATCTGCAGCGATTTTGGAGCCCCAAAATAAAGTCTGTCACTACTTCCACTTTTCCCCTTCTATTTGCCATGAAGACATGGGACCAGAGGCCATGATCTTAGTTTTTAAATGCTGAGTTTTAAGCCAGCTTTTTCACTGTCCTCATTCACCCTCATCAAGGGGCTCTTTAATTCTTCTTCAGTTCGTTCAGTTCAGTCACTCAGTCGTGTCCGACTCTTTGGAACCCCATGAAATGAAGCACGCCAGGCCTCCCTCTCCATCACCAACTCCTGGAGTCCACCCAAACCATGTCCATTGAGTTGGTGATGCCATCCAACCATCTCATCTTCTGTCGTCCCCTTCTCTTCCCGCCTTCAATCTTTCCCATCATCAGGGTCTTTTCAAATGAGGCAGTTCTTTGCATCAGGTGGTCAAAGAATTGGAGTTTCAGCTTCAGCATCAGTTCTTCCAATGGATATTCAGGACTGATTTCCTTTAGGATGGACTGGTTGNGGGGTCGCACACAGTTGGACATGACTGAAGCGACTTAGCAGCAGCAGCAACACAACTAAACTAAGTTAAGTGAAGAAGATTCATTGACTGTCTGGGTCATTTCAAAGAGGATAAAATATTGGAACATTAATGTCTGGACGGTTATGTTAATGATTTTTATGGCTTTTGTTTAGAACATTTCTAATTTTGATCTGTGTTTTCTAGATACAGGGAAGCCCTTCCCTCAAGCTACTTATGACTTACAGCAATTTGGTAAACTACACCTATGAGTAGAATTGAAAACCTTTTCTTTCTTCCTGGTCTCTCAGAAATTGAAGACTCTTGGGTTCTGAGCAGCCTTATCATGGGGACAGGAAAGACCATCTCCTGACATGTGTGGCAATCTCAATATTTTGGGGACCTCAGGAAGAGAGAAATCCTCCAAGGCAGAGCCTGATGGCAGGTCTTTGGCATGGCTCTCCTGTCCTTGAGTGGCCTTTGAGGAATTCAGTCTCCGATTTCCTCTGAGGAATTCTACCACAGCCAGTTTGGAGGAGCCTATATAGTCAACTGACCAGACTTATTTTCCAAACAAATTAATCTTGAATTGACTATGTTTGGTGGAGATGAGGGTAATTTTAGACAGAAAAGTCTATTTCAGCAGATATTAAATTATATTCTTGCTAATTGAGGTCTATATTTATGAAAGCTATTGTGTTAGCCTCTCTTTTGCCCTGATGTTCAGGAGGAAAAGAAAATTATCTAGTGAAGTTGTCACAGAGTAGAACTACTCATGATGTATAACTGCTTGCTTTAAGTATGCTGCTAAAAGCACATGTACAGTGGGTATGTAACAGTTCAGTATAAGGGATAAAATGAATAATGTCTAAAATGTTTCCCCATCGACACTGAAACTTATTCACAATATCTGATCAGCTTTCCCCCAACGTAGCTAACTAGGCAATTATGAATGAGGCCTAGCACAGCAAGAAGGACACAATCCAGACCAGGGCAGACAGGCAACTTTCACTGTGACTTCAAGGTTTATATGCTGTAGCCTATGGAAAGGGGAAATGAAGGAAAAGTCTTCACACGCAGAGGTATGGGGAAGTCATTCCAGCTTCAGTTCAGTTCAGTTCATTTCAGTCACTCAGTCGTGTCCAACTCTAATTTAAACTTTATTGACCAGAGTGGTCTGGTTTGTGGCCTATCTAGCATGCATTGTACATCTTCTCTGGCCATTGTGGAGGGGCGTGCCTTCTCAATCGCTAAGTCATGTCCCACTCTGCAGCTTTATGGACTGTAGCCTGCCAGGCTCCTCTGTCTGTGGAATTTTCCAGGCAAGAATACTAGTGTGGGGTTCCGTGTCCTCCTCCAGGTTTCTTCCTGGCCCAGGGATCAAACTAGCATCTCCCATGTGTCTAGCATTGGCAGGCAGAGTCTTTACCACTGAGCCACCTGGAAGCCACTGTAGAGGGGAGTGCGTCCCAAAGTCGAACTGGAGCAACCTGTGGCTCAGACATCCAAGGTAAACCTAGGTGGCCTTTGGAGACATGCTTTTGAATATGTTCCTATTATTACTGAAAACTTGGGTTTCTGGACTGTGTGGCATACCAGGACAAAAACTACAGGCAGTGAGATATGTCAAAATGCAAGTACTGCTTTTATTTAGTTTAATGGTCATGATCTCCCTGTGTTGAACCTGTTAGATGCCTTACATTTCACCCCTAGCCTGAGCGAAGAAAATCTCCTCATGGCCTTATTGCAAAATGAGTCTAATTGTGGGGTCCACAGCGAGATGCCATTGTCATCCTCTGTACTTCCATTGAAAGTGATCCAGCTAATGTGACTATGTAGGGATGATGAACAATGGAGGAAAAGGACTCTCACCATCTTCCTGTCCCACATGTATATTAGCAGGGCCCCCTTCAATAAATGCCACTGTACAACTGACTGCCCATGAGCACCCCAGAGCTATGCTGTGTAGAATGGAATAAGCTGACTTCTGGACACACCAGTCCAACTAGTGGGCTTAACTGTGTTTTATTTGGAAAGACCTAAAGGGATTCACTCCTAATAGCACCCAATATAACCAGGATGACAGCTAACTCCTTCCTAGACCACCAGAATGTTTCTTCCAGAACTAGGGCCTTCCCCTCCCCATGGATGGCTCTAGGTTTGTGAAAACCACAGTTTGTCAAGAAGCTGCTGCCACTGACTGCCTCTCCATTGACCTGCTAAGTGCTTGGCTCCCAAGTTTGCCCACATCCTGGTGACTCACCGTTCTGGTCCTACTAGGTATCTTACTCTTGATATTATTTAGCTTCTGGTGTCTGTGTTGTATTTGGTGTATCTGATTGCAGTGCCCTTCGATGTACCTGATCCCAAGGATGTCTCCGAAGAGGGCCAGGCCAAGACTGTAAGGGTCACAATATTTGGAGTGACAGACCATAAAACCCCATCGGCATGTCACAGCTCTTGGGTCTTAGACAGACCATATTATAGCTCTCGTCTTGAATGGACTGTGTTTTATCTCTTAGACAAATCAGTGTTACAGCTCAGTATTACAGCTCTATTTTATTTAGAAGATAGCAGGAAAATCCATCTTTGAGGCATGAGGGCATGCCGATCCAAAGACATGAAGAGAAGAGTGCCCCAGCGTGTGTGTGTGAGAGAGAGAGAGAGAGCCCTTTGGCTCCTCTCTTTATATGTTTTTTTCCTTCCCCCTGGGCCTGCCCTATGCAAATAGGGCTTAACCGGGAGTACTGTACTACCTGAAGTCCTCACTCTGGTCCTCAGACCTTCATTTGACCTTCCTCTGTTCTATTTTCGCAGGCTTTTCCCTTCCTTGCCTTTTAGCCACCTCCATTTTGGACTCCTCTTCCCTATTCTAACTACCTAACACAACTAAAGAGAAGGCAATGGCACCCCACTCCAGTACTCTTGCCTGGAAAATCCCTTGGATGAAGGAGCCTGGAAGGCTGCAGTCCATTGGGTCGCTGAGGGTTGGACATGACTGAGCAACTTCACTTTCACTTTTCACTTTCATGCATTGGAGATGGAAATGGCAACCTACTCCAGTGGTCTTGCCTGGAGAATCCCAGGGACAGGGGAGCCTGGTGGGCTGCCGTCTATGGGGTCGCACACATTTGGACATGACTGAAGCGACTTAGCAGCAGCAGCAACACAACTAAACTAAGTTAAGTGAAGAAGATTCATTGACTGTCTGGGTCATTTCAAAGAGGATAAAATATTGGAACATTAATGTCTGGACGGTTATGTTAATGATTTTTATGGCTTTTGTTTAGAACATTTCTAATTTTGATCTGTGTTTTCTAGATACAGGGAAGCCCTTCCCTCAAGCTACTTATGACTTACAGCAATTTGGTAAACTACACCTATGAGTAGAATTGAAAACCTTTTCTTTCTTCCTGGTCTCTCAGAAATTGAAGACTCTTGGGTTCTGAGCAGCCTTATCATGGGGACAGGAAAGACCATCTCCTGACATGTGTGGCAATCTCAATATTTTGGGGACCTCAGGAAGAGAGAAATCCTCCAAGGCAGAGCCTGATGGCAGGTCTTTGGCATGGCTCTCCTGTCCTTGAGTGGCCTTTGAGGAATTCAGTCTCCGATTTCCTCTGAGGAATTCTACCACAGCCAGTTTGGAGGAGCCTATATAGTCAACTGACCAGACTTATTTTCCAAACAAATTAATCTTGAATTGACTATGTTTGGTGGAGATGAGGGTAATTTTAGACAGAAAAGTCTATTTCAGCAGATATTAAATTATATTCTTGCTAATTGAGGTCTATATTTATGAAAGCTATTGTGTTAGCCTCTCATTTGCCCTGATGTTCAGGAGGAAAAGAAAATTATCTAGTGAAGTTGTCACAGAGTAGAACTACTCATGTTGTATAACTGCTTGCTTTAAGTATGCTGCTAAAAGCACATGTACAGTGGGTATGTAACAGTTCAGTATAAGGGATAAAATGAATAATGTCTAAAATGTTTCCCCATCGACACCGAAACTTATTCACAATATCTGATCAGCTTTCCCCCAACGTAGCTAACTAGGCAATTATGAATGAGGCCTAGCACAGCAAGAAGGACACAATCCAGACCAGGGCAGACAGGCAACTTTCACTGTGACTTCAAGGTTTATATGCTGTAGCCTATGGAAAGGGGAAATGAAGGAAAAGTCTTCACACGCAGAGGTATGGGGAAGTCATTCCAGCTTCAGTTCAGTTCAGTTCATTTCAGTCACTCAGTCGTGTCCAACTCTAATTTAAACTTTATTGACCAGAGTGGTCTGGTTTGTGGCCTATCTAGCATGCATTGTACATCTTCTCTGGCCATTGTGGAGGGGCGTGCCTTCTCAATCGCTAAGTCATGTCCCACTCTGCAGCTTTATGGACTGTAGCCTGCCAGGCTCCTCTGTCTGTGGAATTTTCCAGGCAAGAATACTAGTGTGGGGTTCCGTGTCCTCCTCCAGGTTTCTTCCTGGCCCAGGGATCAAACTAGCATCTCCCATGTGTCTAGCATTGGCAGGCAGAGTCTTTACCACTGAGCCACCTGGAAGCCACTGTAGAGGGGAGTGCGTCCCAAAGTCGAACTGGAGCAACCTGTGGCTCAGACATCCAAGGTAAACCTAGGTGGCCTTTGGAGACATGCTTTTGAATATGTTCCTATTATTACTGAAAACTTGGGTTTCTGGACTGTGTGGCATACCAGGACAAAAACTACAGGCAGTGAGATATGTCAAAATGCAAGTACTGCTTTTATTTAGTTTAATGGTCATGATCTCCCTGTGTTGAACCTGTTAGATGCCTTACATTTCACCCCTAGCCTGAGCAAAGAAAATCTCCTCATGGCCTTATTGCAAAATGAGTCTAATTGTGGGGTCCACAGCGAGATGCCATTGTCATCCTCTGTACTTCCATTGAAAGTGATCCAGCTAATGTGACTATGTAGGGATGATGAACAATGGAGGAAAAGGACTCTCACCATCTTCCTGTCCCACATGTATATTAGCAGGGCCCCCTTCAATAAATGCCACTGTACAACTGACTGCCCATGAGCACCCCAGAGCTATGCTGTGTAGAATGGAATAAGCTGACTTCTGGACACACCAGTCCAACTAGTGGGCTTAACTGTGTTTTATTTGGAAAGACCTAAAGGGATTCACTCCTAATAGCACCCAATATAACCAGGATGACAGCTAACTCCTTCCTAGACCACCAGAATGTTTCTTCCAGAACTAGGGCCTTCCCCTCCCCATGGATGGCTCTAGGTTTGTGAAAACCACAGTTTGTCAAGAAGCTGCTGCCACTGACTGCCTCTCCATTGACCTGCTAAGTGCTTGGCTCCCAAGTTTGCCCACATCCTGGTGACTCACCGTTCTGGTCCTACTAGGTATCTTACTCTTGATATTATTTAGCTTCTGGTGTCTGTGTTGTATTTGGTGTATCTGATTGCAGTGCCCTTCGATGTACCTGATCCCAAGGATGTCTCCGAAGAGGGCCAGGCCAAGACTGTAAGGGTCACAAAAGACACATAGGGGTGGAGCGTGTGATCAGGCCTCCCAAGATGGCTGTTCTCTTGCTCTCTATACATCCCCTGCTTGACCAGTCCCTGCTTCACCTACACCTGTTCACATGACTGACCTTCCACGTATTGCCCCCTGCCCCATCCAGTGTTTCTCCTAACCTTCAAATTAGAAAATCTCTACCTGATGATAGCTTAACAAAGAGGGAGTGAGGGTTGTGCTCTTCTGCTCTTTTCCCTGGTAATCCATGAGCCAACCTGCAGTCAATTCCTCCTGTGACTAACTGGTAACCTCCCTCTCCCTCCTGGAGTAAGGACCACAGCTAGTCATGTCCTGCTCACTGCTGCTGCATATGGTGGGTTGTTGCCCCAGGACTTTGCTTCAGGCATGTAAGTTCCTCCATCCCATCCATTAAACCATTGATGTCTGTTGCTGACTCTGAGCTCTTTCTTCAGTCTTGAAGCTGGGCAAGTACAGGCCTTGTAGGCCTATGGGGTGCAGTCCAACAGCCACAAGCTAAATGAATCCGTATGTCCATTTAATGAATCCACTAAATGAATTCGCCTTAGTCCACTGAAGTTCCACCTGTTTAGAACTCCTACTTTGACAAAACAATAAGCAGTGCAGCATAATTAAAGTCAAAGCTTTTCAGCTGGGGCAAACCCAGACTTTAGTTAATTTCCAGAAATTTCAGACTATCTGTCTCTTCAGAAATAATTTATAAGCATGGGAAAATGTCAAGTGCTCCTTCAACTTTTATTCCTGCAGAGATTTGCTACATCTTCCATATCTTATGTGGGTATCTTATGTATGTATCTTTCATGTCTTACGTGTTTTTATTAGCCAAGTTTCTCTAAAGGAACAGACCTTAACATATAATTATATATATTACACATGATAATATATAGTACCTTATATTTATACTTGTGTATACTTACATAAACAGATTTATTATAATGAAACAGCTCATATGACTATGACGGCTGAGAAATCTTTTCTGTAGTTTCAAACCTGGATATTCAGGAATGTCAGAGTTTGCAGATCTGAAAAGTTGACAGCCAGTGGTATAGACTCCTGGGTGTGAAGGCCTGAGAAGCAGGAGTGCAAGGGAAGAATAAGGTCGATGTCTAGGCTCATGTGGTCAGGCAGAAAGTGATTTCAACCTTCCTTCCTTCTTCTTGTTCTCTTCAGGCCTCAAGATGCTTATATGATGCCCAACCACACTGGGGAGAGCAATCTACTTTACTTTGTCTACCAATTCAAAAACGAGTCTCTTTTGGAAACACTGTCACAGCCAAACCTGAAAATAATATTTAACTAGATAGCTGGACATCTTGTGATCCAATCAAGTTCATATATAAAACTATCAGTGTTCCTTTACATTCAGCAGGCAAATTTAAAACAAAGTATATACAATTTATCCATACTTGGTTTTCTGTCAGTATCTACCTTAAATAAGACTCAAACAAACAAAATCATAATCATAATGGTAAAGTGTTCTTTTTAGATTCTATGCAAGTGTAATGGTGTGGGTGTTCATACCATGTAAGTAAAGACTATTGTGCATTATGTCAGTTGCTCTGCACATATCTGGCAAGAAAGGAAATCATAATGACATAAGTTTACATAATTATTAGTTGCTCACAAAGAAAATTCTCTGACAGAAAGGAAAAGAAAGCAGGCAAAAATCACTCCTACTTCATTACACCCTAAAATACATTTATGTTGACACAGGTGCAGATATATTGGTATCTAGGTGCCATTCTTTCAGAGAAACAGATATCATCAGCTTGAAATTAAAATAAGTCCCTAAAGATAATTTAATATAATCAATGGTATTTTCCGAATGTAGTAGTTGTTTCCCTGTGGTATTTGTAACTGTCTCCTCTGGACCTTGTGCTGACACATTTAGCCTTAATTGGCTAAGTAAACATATTTGTGAAATGTCTTATTATCAGACTAATTATTATTGTTGTCAGTGATGTGCCAAACATTGTACTACTTGCTTTGTCAATCTCTCACTCTCTCGCTTGCTCTTCTGTCTGTATATATATATATGTATATATATATATATATACGTATATATTCAAACTTCAAACCTGAATTCCTTTCTATACTGGTCCCTTTACAAAAATTAGTCAGTGATTTTGTGACTGAATTAGGAAAATCTTTGTTAAAGTAGCCCAGATAATTCAATTCACTAGAAAATTCACTTTTTAAAATTTTAACTGAGGATTTAAATTTTTTTTACTAGACCAGAAAAACAACTTTAATTTTTAATGTTTTAAGGAGGTTTCCAAAACCTACTAGTAAATTGAAATGTATCAGTTTAATCATAATTATCAATTATAATGTATCATATTCTAATTACTGTATGTATAGATATGTTTTAAATACATATTTAATTTCATTTTATCTTCTCAAGGTAGATATATAGAATTACAGAGTCCTAAAGGTGGAGATGGTATCACACATCCTCAGTCATCCTCTCCGTGAAGGAACATGTCTTTTGATGTGTGTGCAACTCATTCAAATCATAAAATCGTGTTATCCTTTTCTATACAGAAGAACTTATATTTGCAGATATAAACTGTCTCTTTTTAGCATTTGCTTCACTAAGATGAGTGCATCAAGCTCCTTTGGGGTTCTTAATAGAACATTTATTCCACAGTTTTCACCATCTCAGATGCTCTCATATGTACATATCTGAATGTATTGCTATCTTTTTAATCATGAAGCCCCAAATATTCTGTACATCATTTTCTCTGAAACTATTTGGTAGAATGGGATCAGAAAAAAGTGAAACCATTACTTAAAAATTTATTTCACTCAGGAAATTCTTGTCTCAAACTAGTTAAACTGCATTTCCAGTCACTTACTTCTTCACTTAAATAGTAAAATCCCTATTTTTAATTCTTTTCCGCAAAGCTCCAGCTAAATATGCATCCTGTCATCTCCTTTGAACTCATCTTTCTTGATTATAACATTTTAGTATTCATCTTCTCCAGTAAAAAGAAAAACAAGCCAACCCTGAAAGAGCCTCTCTTTTCTCTCTTTTTTTCCCATCCTTGGAGGTGGAATACTGCTTCAGTGGCTCATTAAAATGCATATACTTCTCCTGGCTATTCAGGATTCCCTGATCCTCCTGAGCCTGGTCATCACCTGCCAGGTAAATTCTCTCTGTGTGTCCCTGGGAAACTCTCCATTATTTCCACAAGGTCAGGTTTTTCCTATCGTTCATCATTCTTCTATTTTCGTGAAAAATAAGCTCTTCTCCTTGGCATTTCTTTGTGATCAAACTCATGTTTTGTTATCAGAGAAAACCGGGCAAAGCATCCTGTAAGGTGTCTATAAAGGCTTAATATTAAAACAGTTTACATTGTTCAGGTGGAACACTTTGGAAAGCATACCCTTTCTACATGCTCCCTTCACATGTTATAGTTGCCCAGATATATAAAAAGAGCTACTGGTTTTCTGTGTCTATCATGAATTTTTTTTCATTAGTAGAACTCAATGTTTTCCAAAAAGCAGATTGAGCCCTATAACTGGTCATTATAGTAACTTAGTGGATTCTAAGCAATTTTTTAAATGAAATAGAAACAAAAGAACATATGTGAATGCAGCACACACAGTAAAAGTAAATGTATATGTATCTGCAAGTGTACACTGGGTTGTGATATCAAGTGGATTTTTTATAGTTATCACAGGAAAAATGTTTCAAAGCCACCAATTTAGCTGATTTCTTTGGAACACCCCTATTAATTGTGCTTCTCTCTCTTGCTTTTAAGTTTTATAGCTCTTTTAAGGATCTTGATTATCCTCTGTGTTTCAAAGTTAGACAACTTGGGAAATAAAAGAGCAAGATGCTCAGATACCTTCTGTTGAGTATTCTGAAGTGTATGTGATTCCAGAAATTCTAAATTCCACATTCCTCCTTTCCTGCTCTTTTCTGAGGTGAAGCAGTTTCTGGAGATTCTTATAAACCTGTTTCAAAATGTACTCCTATGAGATAAGTAGAAGACAACACGTTGCTCACTTTGGTACAGAATTGGCTTCATAAGAATAATACATGCATCTAAGTTTCCAATGAAAGACTTGCTGTCATTTCTTCAAGCTCTCTGGTTTCTTCTGGAGACAACTACTCCAAGCAGGAGGAGTCTATGGAAACAAAACCACCTAATTACGGTCAGGGGCTACTCTTCTGCACTTTGAATTCACCCTTCTCTTATATTTACCTTTACATAGAATCTGTGTGTAAATTTATCACAAAGTGCTTTGTAATGTAATGACTTGATGAGAAAATGACATCCCCTCATATCAAGTGACCTGACAGAGTAGCTGTTTTCCTACTTTATATGCCTACGTGATTCTCATATCATCACATTTTAGCATGTAACACTTTAGCATAACATTCAACGTTAGAGTAGAATTTCTTCAAAAAGTGTCCTGTGGGGAACAAAGGACAAAACCATGACCTTTTCGTACTAAAAGTCTTAAGTGCTGGATTTTCAAATGAAAATGGGTAATGATTGTGCTGTCTATTCATGTTAGAATACATGATTAATTTTCCTACATACTGTGTTCTTAGCATAAAATAGATTCAAGGACTCTGGGGTCCTTGGTATTTATTAGTGATTTCTCTTGCAAAATCTGTTGTCCTGAAGAGACACACTCCATTTAGAAATTTGGATTCAGCAAAGTTAAATTCTCTGCTTTTCAGAGTATCACACATCTTATTTTTAGTAAGAGAGGCTAATCTGTGTGATTATCTCCTTCCTCCCCTTCTCCCTCCCACCCTCTCTCATCCTCAGTACCAACCTTGGAATTACTCTCTATCACTTACCAGCGTGTTAAGATGCCTCTCACATTTGAAGAGCTGTTAGGAGCTGCAGAGAGGAAAGAAATAGGTGTAGACTGGGAGAGCGCAGTGTGAAGATTCTATAGAAAAGTTGTTGCTTACAGGAAACTCAGAAATAATGAGTTTGATAAACTCTAGCCTAGATCTGGCTCCCTCTGAACAAAAATAAGTCAATATTGGGAAAAATCTCATAAAGCGAACGTTCTTATACTATGAGCTTCTGATGGCTTACAGGCTAAAATTAGTCTCTCCTTAAGTGACTGTTAACTGTTTTAGAGAGGTCTTCGGGTGGTGCTCACTTCTCTTCAGGAATAGGTCATTTACTATGCCCTCTGAGTTCTCTCCCTCTGCTGCTGCTGCTGTGTGTTGACCCTTAGGAATGAACTGCAGCGTTTAGTAAGCATTTCACTACTCCCCACCATGAGCTCAGTGGAGGAGATCCCTGTTTCCACTTTTCAATTCCATCCAAATGTAAAGAAATCTTTCTTTCCATGAACTTACTGTTGTAAGCCCAGAGTCTCCTTTCTCATGAAAGGTAGAGAAAAGTGCCTTTCATTTACTGAAAGGTAGAGATAAGTGACTGAAAGATAGTGATAAGGAGATACTGGAGTGGGTTGCCATTCCCTTCTCCAAGGAATTCACCCTATTCAAGGATGGAATGCAGTCTCCTGTACTGCAGGCCTGTGTAACATCTGAGCCACCAGGGAAGACCAGAGATAGGGGAGGGACTTGCTCCCTGGACTTTCATTTTTCTGCTATAAGACTGACCTCAAGATATTTGCCAAGGAAACATTTCATTCCTTTTAAGAAAATCTCACTTCTATCCATAATCATTCATGTAATTTTCTGACATTAGTACTTCTACTGAACTTATTATTTAATCAGGCTTAAATAAAATTGCCTATGGAACATCAAGAGTACAATTTGTGGCGAACAAAATAAGCTAATCCCAATTCCTTTTCAACATCTTTGTATCAAGCTTACAAATATTTGGAGGATCTTGATTCACTGTGGTTCACTCAGCAGGAGTCCACTGTTATGGAATTTACGGGCATTGAAGAGTAGTTGGTTTGATATTTGCTTGTTCGTTTGTTCTCCAAACCATGAGATACAGATGTTTGAATACAAAAGTTAGAAATGTTCTGCAAGAGATATTAGTCTGATAGATAGCTTTATCTGAGCCCTTTTGAAACAAACTCATGCTTCCTTATATAAAATCTTCACCTACTTGTTTAGGCAGATTTTCAACAATTGGTCTCTTGACAGCATTTTTAAGTTTAGCTGAATTTTGCTGACTGAAAAATATCAAATTTTTAACATTTAATAATTTTAAGTGGAAATAATGTCCAGGCAATATTTCTAAAATGAATTACTCAGGATTCTCATTGTGATTTTTCTCAACCTAGGAAATCAATAAAATAACTCCTAGGATTTACAAGGAATTATGGATTCTTATCAACTATGAACTTCATGTGTTGTGAAAAATTGAAGAAATAACAGAGATTAATGGAACCCCCAGGAAATACAACAAGTACATTTTAACCAATAAATTCATATGAACCTTTATGAAGTATCTAGGATAACTGATTTAATATTGATTTTCATTTCCTTACTCTAAAAAAAGTATAGAAAAGGCTTGAGAACATCCAAAAGGAAAAAGAAAAAGAGCAAAAAAACAAAAAAACAAAAAACTGGCACTGACTATATACATGCATTGTTTTTGCTAAGTCATACTAAATCAGTCCTATTCCTTGTGAGCCCATGTACTGCAGCATGCCAGGCTTGCCTGGTGCTACTGCTGCTAAGTCGCTTCAGTCATGTCCGACTCTGTGCGACCCCATAGTCAGTAGCCCACCAGGCTCCCCCATCGTCCCTGGGATTCTCCAGGCAAGAACACTGGAGTGGGTTGCCATTTCCTTCTCTAATGCGTGAAAGTGAGAAGTGAAAGTGAAGTCACTCAGTCATATCTGACTCTTAGCGACCCCGTGGACTGCAGCCCACCAGGTTCCTCTGTCCATGGGATTTTCCAGGCAAGAGTACTGGAGTGGGGTGCCATTGCCTTCTCTGGCCAGGCTGGCTTATCCTTCACTGTCTCCTGGAGTCTGCTCAAATTCATGTCCATTGAGTTGGAGATGACATCCAACCATCTCATCCTCTGTCACCACCTTCTCCTTCTGCGCTCACTCTTTCCCATCATCAGGGTCTTTTCCAGTGAGCCGGCTGTTCACATCAGTGGCTGCATCAGTGTGCTGGAGATTCAGCATCTGTCCTTCCAATGAATATTTAGGGTTAATTTCCTGTAGGGCTTCCCTTGTGGTTCAGCTGGTTAAAAATCCTCCTGCAATGCAGGAGACCTGGGTTCAATCCCTGGGTTGGGAAGATCCCCTGGAGAAGGGAAAGGCTACCCACTCCAGTTTTCTGACCTAGAGAATTCCATGGACTGTATAGTCCACGGAGTTGCGAAGAGTTGGACATGACTGAGTGACTTTCACTTTCACTTTTCCTGTAGGATTGACTGGTTTGGTTTACTTGCAGTCCAAGGGACTCTCAAGAGTCTTCTCCAGCACCACAAAAGTTCAAAAGTATTAATTTTTTAGTGCTCAACCTTCTTTATGGTAGAACTTTCACATCTGTATATGACTACAGGAAAAACCATAGCTTTGACTATATGGACCTTGTTGACAAAGTGATGTGAGGTCTCTACTTTTTAATATGCTGTCTAGGTTTGTCATAGTTTTTCTCCAAGGATCAAGTGTCTTAACTTCATGGCTGCAGTCACCATCTGCAGTGATTCTGGAGCCTGACAAAATAAAATCTGTCACTACATAAACACATAATACATATTTTTGTGGGAGAGGGTTTTTGTCTTTTATATTGGCTATTATATGTAAGTTAGTACAAACTCTCAGCAAAAAATTTGGCAGTTATTAAAATGTTAGCATATATCACACCTTTTCAACCAGCAGATGTATGTCTAAAATATATCCAAAAGAAACCATCATGGTTATGTGTAAAAATCTAGCAACAAGAAGAATTTAGCATTTGTAATTTCCATGAGAGCAGAACATATATCAGTTTTGTTTACCAGTGTATCTTCAGTGCCTTACATGGTACCTAACAAACACTCAGCTGACAGACAACCTATATTTCATCTATGTATAAATGGACAAATAAATTAATGCCTTCAAATAAATGATTTATTCAGGATTGATAGCATTAAATGTTGAGAATATTAGTGAATGAAAGAGTCAAAGTAAAGGAAATCATGGTTAAAATATAACAAACATTTTTTCAAACAAAAATGCGATATTGTAACATATATCTAATAGAAATTCTAAAAAGATAGAAGAGAGGTAATAAGATAAAAAACTAAAGCCAATATTTAAGGAGATAATAGTTATGGTTATCCAAAGTTGATGAAAAAACAAGAAAGGATTAATAAAAAATAATTCACACAAAGACATAACATAGTAATTAGAAAAACAAAATCAAATAGCAAAATCATGAAAGCATCAGAAAGATAAAAAATGCACACTTCCTTTAGAGTACTAAAAATACAACAGGAAAAAAGACATATATACAAAAAGAGTATATGATTTTACATATAGTATGTGTGAAAACCTAGACAACAAGTACTTAACATAGCTGATTACAGAAAGAAAAGAAAATCTGAATAAACTTCCAACCTTTCAACAATGTGAATCATAGCTAAAAATATACCCTTGTTATTAATACCAGATCTAGATATATTTACAGGAAAATTCTTCCGAACTTTAAAGGAAAGGATAATTTAAATCTTAAATAAAATACCAGAGAGAATAGAAAAATGGGAACTATTCCCAAATAATTTTATGAGGCAAATATAAAATTGATGCTAAAGCAAGGCAAGAATAGTATGAAGCAGAAAGTTATAGCCCAATAGTATCTGTAAATGTCGACACGAAATTCCTAAAATTAAAATATTAGAAAGCCATATATTTATCTCAGTAGATGCAGAAAAAAAATCATTTGATAAAATTCAAATCAGTTATCATAAGAATCTTCATTCAACTGATTTCTATATGTTGATTTTGTGTCCTGAAACTTTAGAATTAATTTATTTGCATATTCACTTATTAATTATTTACTAATTAATATAAGTAAGGTTTTAGTAGAATCTTTATGGTTTTCTGTAAATAAGATCAAGGCCAGCTTTGTTGGTTAGAGTATTCTGGCTGAAAGTGTATTTTCTTCAAGCACTTTGAATGTATCAGCACACTCTCTCCTAGCCTGCAAGGCTGCTGCTGAGAAATCAAATTATAGCCTTACTGGGATTCCCCTTAATGTGCTCCCAGGTGACTCAGTGGTACCGAATCCACTTGCCTATACAAGAGACACAGGGGACATGATTCGATCCCTGGGTCAGAAAGATCCCCTGGAGGAGGAATTGACAACCCATTCCAGTATTCTTGCCTGAAAAATTCCATGGACAGAGGAGCCTGGCAGGCTACAGTCCTTGGGATCACAAAGAGTCGCCCACAACGGAACACACATTTTATATGATACATTTTTTTCCTTGCTACTTTCACAATTCTTTGTCTTTGATTTTTGAGAGCTTGATTATGACTTGTCTCAGTGAAAATTTCTTTGGTTTATATCTGTTTGAGCATCTTTGAACATCAGGTACCCGAATGGCCACCTCTCTCCCCAGATTTGCCTTGATGTTTGTATATTTGACGTTGTAGTCACCTCTTCCAGCATTTTTGGACCAGCTCCAGTGGGGAAAGACATTCATCTGAAAGTGACTGTAAGAAGGCCAGCTGGACTGGATGTTATGCCTTTGGTTCGTGGCAAGGCCTGGTGGTGTAAGCTTCATGCAGCTGTATCAGCTGAAGTCAACATCAGTGCAAACTGCAGGGGGGGTCTTCTGTGGCCAAGACCATGGAATGTGAGTGGCAGTGGTAGTCAGGGCTATTAGGCTCTATAGAGGCTATGACTGCTGGCTTTTCCTGTCTTTGTTTTTGCCTGTGGGAGTAAATTCTAGTTGAGGAGGTTTCTTTTGGCACCTGGCCTGGCATGCTGGCACTTAGAGCAACAGCAGAGCTGGGCTCCTGGAATCAGGATTTTAAGGAAAACCACCATTCTTTTGATCCTAGTTCTGCAATATGAATATCAAACACTTTCTTTCATTATGTAACCACAGTGCCAATGATCACATCTAACACAATGATTGTATGTCCTCTAGTATCATCAAACAACTGATCTATATTCAAATTACTTGAAAGTCATAAAATCTTGTGAGATCTTTTTTTGAATCAAGATCCAAAAGTTCCTATGTTGCATTTGAGTGTTGTATATCTTAAGTGTTTTTTAAATTAAATTTATTGTTTTGAGATAATTGTAGATTTGAGTTCCCGTTCATAGTGCAGAGAGATTGTGGGTCATCTTTACTCTCAGTGTTCTTTACCAAGTTTTCTTCAAAGGGGGACATTTTGTAGCTCTGTAGTAGAAGACCACAACCAGAATATTGAAATTGATGTAAACAAGATACAGACCATTTCCATCATCAAGAGAATCACTCATGTTGCCTTTTTATGGCCACTCCCACTTCCCTTCTCCTTCCCTCCCCAACACCTGGCAACCAGTTTCCTGCTCTCCGTTTCTCTAATTTTGCTCATTTACTGAAAATCATATCAATGGACCACAGAATATGTAACATTTTGGAAATTTTTCTTTTTTGTTTTTCCTACTTAACATAATTCTCTGGAGATTATCCAGTTTCTGAGTTTATTATTAGTTCTTTTCATTTTATTGCCAGGTGGTCATCCAAGATATATATGTATCACAGGTTGTTTAACAGTTTACTAGTTGAAGGACATCTGGGTTGCTTCAGTCTTGTGACTTCCACAAATAAATCTGCTATAAACACTATGTGCAGGTTCTGGTGTGAAAAACATTTTCATTTCTCTGGGATAAATGTGTCTGGAATACTCAAAATTTCAACAGTTTGAAAGAAATGTGCCAATTCTTTGAAAACCACCAACTATTAAGATAAATAAAGATGAATTAGAAAAGTAAATTTGTCCTTTAATAAACTCCCAAAAAAGAAATATTTGTGCCCAGATGGCTTCTCTGAAGAATTTTTCCAAACATGAAAAAAATTAACCATTTCTCATACAACTTCTCTCAGAAAATATAACAGGAGGGAAGACTCTCTACCTTATTGTGCAAAGCCAGCATTACATAGACATAAAAACCAGATAAACACATTTAAAAAAGGGGTCACAAAGAGTCAGACACGACTGAGTGACTTTCACTCCTTTTTGAATCTAAATTAGAGCTAGAAATATTTCTGTCTTTTGGAAGCTCTCCCAAAGCTCTCCTTCATTGGAAGCGTCTGTAGACCCAGGCTAAAAGTCATAGCAGATGCTGTGCAAGGAGGCCTGTGCTCCTTGCGGTCCAGCTGCAAGTAATGTGCAGGCAGTGCTCCTTGTGGTCCAGCAGCAGGTTGGCAGTCTAGTTCAAGGTTGCACATGGGCACCTTGGTGAACCCGTGGCCCAAACTCCCACTCGAGAGTCCAGAGGAGCTGCGCTCCTGGGCCAGCACTCCGAGGGTGAGCCGGGAGCCAAGCCTGAACCCACCCGTGGCTGGAAACAAGTCTTCAAGGTTTTAATGGTACCGTTTCCTTAATGAGCACAGAACTACCCTCCAGGCACTGTTCCTGTGGGGTGTGTGTGTGTGTGTGAGAGAGAGAGAGACTCAGTCGTGTCCAACTCTTTGTTCCCACCTGGCTCCTCTGGCCATGGTTTTCTTCAAGCAAGAATAATGGAGTGGGTTGCCATTCCCTTCTCCAGGGAATGTTCCCAACCCAGAAATTGAACCTGGGTCTTTACAGTCTGAGCCACCAGGAAAGCCTCTTATGAGTCTACCATCCTGTAACCCCTGTGCTGGAGAGACAGTAGTTAGTTAGATGTGAGCATTTCATTCCTTCAGTGGCCAGTATCCAAGGGCAGAAACCTCCATGTCACAAAATAACCTAAAGCAGGAAGAATTGGTGTTCAGCTGTTCTTAGCACCCTAACATGCATCAGAGAAAGGTGATGAAGTACTGGTAGGAGGGCAACTTTCTGGGGGTTGAGGCGAGTGAGTGTTTGTGGCAGGGCCTGAAATTCTGCAGCTGTTACAGGAGCCCAGGTGTGATGGTTAATTTTATGTTTCANGGTGTTCAGCTGTTCTTAGCACCCTAACATGCATCAGAGAAAGGTGATGAAGTACTGGTAGGAGGGCAACTTTCTGGGGGTTGAGGCGAGTGAGTGTTTGTGGCAGGGCCTGAAATTCTGCAGCTGTTACAGGAGCCCAGGTGTGATGGTTAATTTTATGTTTCAATTTGCCCAGATTGTGGTATCCAGATATTTGGTCAAACATTATTATGGATATTTCTGTGAAGGCATTGTGGGGATGATCTTAATATTTATTTATTTATTTGGCTGCCTGGGGTCTTAGTTGAAGCATGTGAGGTCATTCAGGGCAGCACACTGGCTTCCCTCTAGTTGTGGCGTGCAGGTTCTAGAGTGCCCAGGTTCAGTAGTTGTTGCACATGGACTTTCTAGTCATGGCACATAGGCTTAGTTTCCCTGTGGCATGTGGGATCTTAGTTCCCCAACCAGCGATTGAACCCACATCCCCTGCATTGGAAAGTCAACTATTAACCACTGGATCACCAGCAAAGTCCTGAGATTAATATTTCAATTAGTAGACTCTGAGTAAAGCATATGACTTTTTATAATGTAGGTGATGACTTTTTATAATGTAGGTGAGCCTCATCTAATCAGTTGAAGGTTTGAATAGACTGACTTCCCCAGAGAGAGTGGGGGAATTCTGCCAGCAGACTGCATTCAGACTCTAACTACAGCTCTTCCCTAGGTCTCTAGCCTGCCAACCTACCCTGCAGATTTTAGACTTGCCAGGTTCCACAGTTGCATGAGCCAATTTCTTTTAAAAAATTAATAACTAGATACCAACAAATTGGGCAACCTACAAGAAATGGGAAATTCTTAGAAACATATAACCTGCGAAGATNGTCTCTAGCCTGCCAACCTACCCTGCAGATTTTAGACTTGCCAGGTTCCACAGTTGCATGAGCCAATTTCTTTTAAAAAATTAATAACTAGATACCAACAAATTGGGCAACCTACAAGAAATGGGAAATTCTTAGAAACATATAACCTGCGAAGATTCAATCAAGAGGAATAAAAAATCTGAATAGACTAATTACTAGTAAGGAGATTGAATTAGTCATCAAAACTCTCAATGAAAAAAAGCTGAAGACCAGATGGCTTCACTGGTGAACTTCACCAAACATTTAAAGAATTAATGCTAATCCTTCTCAAATTCTTCCAAATAATTGAAGAAGAGGGAACATTCCCAAACCATTTTATGAAGTCGGCATTATTACCCTGATAACAAAACCAGAAAAGGACACTATAAGAAAAGAAAACTACAGGCCAGTATCCCTGATGCTAAAACTCTCAACAAAATACCATCAAACTGAATTCAGCAACATGTTTAAATGATCATTCTTGGGTCCAGAGGTGGGCCCCCAACTCAGCCCTCCCATCTCCCCAGGGGGTTCCATCTGGACAAGGCTTCCCCAGCCTCGTAGACCAGCCCCACTCCACCCCAATCCCAGTCCAACCTGCCCTGGCAGCAGGGGTGGCCCCCAGCAGCAGGGCCCTCAGGACCAGGGTTTCTCCCATCTTCAGGATCAGATCAGCCCTCCCATCTCCCCAGGGGGTTCCATCTGGACAAGGCTTCCCCAGCCTCGTAGACCAGCCCCACTCCACCCCAATCCCAGTCCAACCTGCCCTGGCAGCAGGGGTGGCCCCCAGCAGCAGGGCCCTCAGGACCAGGGTTTCTCCCATCTTCAGGATCAGCCCACTCACTCCATGGGCCTTGCAGGGATGGCAGTGAGTCTTGGTCAACTGCCTCTCCTAGGCTGCTCAGGAAGCCCCTTCCCCACTGGAAGTTAAGGTCCCCTAGCAGACCACCTGCCCAGGCCAAGCTCCCCAGAAGCCTTTGGCTTCAGCCTTCCAGCCCCAGCTTGCCCTCTGTGTCCCCCTTCACACCCTAAGCTCCAAGGACACAGACCTGGGGTGGGAGACAGACCCTCCTGGTGAAAGGCTGGCTGTTGTCCAGCTCTTGGGAGTGCTGGCCAGGTACAGGTGTGCTCCTGCAGGCCTCTGCCCACCATGGGCCTTGTGTCTCCTAAGGCCTGTACTCCCCCCAACCCTGTGCTGCCTGCCTGCCTCTCCCAGGGAGCCTCAGCCCCCTTTTCAGGCCCTGGGCAGTCTGTGCTGACCAAGGCAGCCCAGTTGGTGCCACTGGCTCCTGTTCCACCAGCCCTGGGCCCTGGCAGCTCCACCCCTGCCTCCACCCTCTGACTGAGCTCTGCATGTTCCACTAACCCAGGAAGGTGGTGGGTGAAGGTGCCTGGCTTCAGCTGCCTCCAAGGGCAGAACACTAATCTGACCATGGAGTACCTGCTGCACTCATCCCCAAAAAAACAATTTCATTCTTGCCTTTTTGACTAGTCATTCTGACAGGTGTGAGGTGCCATCTCATTGAGGGTTGGATTTGCATTTCCCTGATGACTAGTGATGTTGACCATCTTTTTTCATGTGCCTGTTGGTGAAGATGTGGAGAAAAGAGAGCCTTCATTCACTGTTAGTGGGGATGCAAATTAGTGTAGCCACTAAGGTATGGAGGTGCCTCAAAATGTTAAAAATAGAATTGCCAAATGATCCAGCAATCTCACTGGGTATTTATCCTAAGAAAATGAAAACACTAGGTCAAAAAGCTATATGTACCTTAATGTTCATAGCAGCATTATTTTACAGTAACTAATTATGGGAGCAACTTAAGTGCCCATCGACAGACAAATGGACAAAAACAATGTGTTACACACACACACACATGCACACACACACACAATGGAATATTACTCAGCAATAAAAAGAACAAAATCTTGCCATCTGTGACAATGTGGATGAATGTGGAGGTACTATGTCTAGTGAAATAAGTCAGACAAAAAAGGCAAATACTGTATGTTTTCACTTATATGTGGAATCTAAAAAACAGAACAAATGAGTAAATATAAAACAGAAGCTGACTCACAGATACAAAGAACAAACAAGTGGTTGCCAGAGGGGAGAGAGATGGGGGATGGGCAAAGTAAAGATATTCAAAAGATACAAACTACCAATTATGAAATAAATTACAAGGATGTAATGTACAGCACAGTGAATATAGTCAATATTTTATGATAATTTTGTATGGTGTATAATCTACAAAATATTGAATCACTATGTTGTACACCTAAAAATAATATAATATTGTGAGTCAACTATACTTCAATAAAACATTCAAATAAAAATAAATAAAGGATCATTTGCTATGCTCAAGTGTGATTTATTCCTGAGATACAAGCATGGTTCAATATGTGCAAATCAGTAAATGTGATTCATATCACTAAAAGAATGAAAAAAATATTACATAATCTCAATGGACATAGAAAAATATGTTTGACAAAATTCAACTTCCATTTATTATTAAAAACTCTTAACAAATTAGGTATCAGTTCAGTTCAGTTCAGTTGCTCAGTCGTGTCCGACTCTTTGTGACCCCATGAATCGCAGCACGCCAGGCCTCCCTATCCATCACCATCTCCCGGAGTTCACTCAGACTCACGTCCATCGAGTCCGTGATGCCATCCACCCATCTCATCCACGGTCGTCCCCTTCTCCTCCTGCCCCCAATCCCTCCCAGCATCAGAGTCTTTTCCAATGAGTCAACTCTTCACATGAGGTGGCCAAAGTACTGGAGTTTCAGCTTTAGCATCATTCCTTCCAAAGAAATACCAGGGTTCATCTCCTTCAGAATGGACTGGTTGGATCTCCTTGCAGTCCAAGGGACTCTCAAGAGTCTTCTCCAACACCACAGTTCAAAAGCATCGATTCTTCGGTGCTCAGCTTTCTTCACAGTCCAACTTTCACATCCATACATGACCACAGGAAAAACCATAGCCTTGACTAGGTGGACCTTAGTCGGCAAAGTAATGTCTCTGCTTTGAATATACTATCCAGGTTGGTCATAACTTTTCTTCCAAGGAGTAAGCGTCTTTTTATTTCATGGCTGCAGTCACCATCTGCAGTGATTTTGGAGCCCAAAAAAATAAAGTCTGACACTGTTTCCACTGTTTCCCCATCTATTTCCAATGAAGTGATGGGACCAGATGCCATGATCTTCGTTTTCTGAATGTTGAGCTTTAAGCCAACTTTTTCACTCTCCTCCTTCACTTTCATCAAGAGGCTTTTTAGCTCCTCCTCACTTTCTGCCATAAGGGTGGTGTCATCAGCATATCTGAGGTTATTGATATTTCTCCCGGCAATCTTGATTCCAGCTTGTGTTTCTTCCAGTCCAGCGTTTCTCATGATGTACTCTGCATATAAGTTAAATAAGCAGGGAGACAATATACAGCCTTGACGTACTCCTTTTCCTATTTGGAACCAGTCTGTTGTTCCATGTGCAGTTCTAACTGTTGCTTCCTGACCTGCATACAGATTTCTCAAGAGGCAGGTTAGGTGGTCTGGTATTCCCATCTCTTT
>SJYX01011158.1:35802-47193 GCA_006410675.1 Oreotragus oreotragus
TGACTGTATAGAGCTTCTCCATCTTTGGCTGCAAAGAATATAATCAATCTGATTTCGGTGTTGACCATCTGGTGATGTCCATGTGTAGAATCTTCTCTTGAGTTGTAAGAGGGTGTTTGCTATGACCAGTGCATTCTCTTGGCAGAACTCTATTAGCCTTTGTCCTGCTTCATTCAGAGAAGGCAATGGCAACCCACTCCAGTAGTCTTGCCTGGAAAGTCCTGTGGATGGAGGAGCCTGGTAGGCTGCAGTCCATGGGGTCGCAGGAAGAGTCGGACATGACTAAACAACTTCATTTTCACTTTTCACTTTCATGCATTGGAGAAGGAAATGGCAACCCACTCCAGTGTTCTTGCCTGGAGAATCCCAGGGATTGGGGAGCCTGGTGGGCTGCAGTCTCTGGGGTTGCACAGAGTCGGACATGACTGAAGCAACTGAGCAGCAGTAGCAGCTGCTTCATTCTGTACTCTAAGGCCAAATATGCCTGTTATTCCAGGTGTTTCTTGACTTCCTACTTTTGCATTCTATCCCCTGTAGTTCTAGAAGGTCTTGTAGGTCTTCATAGAACTGTTCAACTTCAGTTTCTTCAATGTTAATGGTCAGAGCATACACTTGGATTACCGTAATATTGAAAGGTTTGTCTTGGAAATGAACAGAGATGATTCTGTCATTTTTGAGACTGCATCCAAGTACTGCATTTTGAACTCTTGTTGACTATAATGGCTACTCCATTTCTTCCAAGGGATTCCTGCCCTCAGTTCACCCATTCCAGTTCATCTTAGTTAGCTGATTCCTAGAATGTCGATGTTCACTCTTTCCATCTCCTGTTTGACCACTTCTAATTTGCCTTGACTCATGGACCTAATATTCCAGATTCCTATGCAAGATTGCTCTTTACAGCATAGAGCCTTCCTTCTGTCACCAGTCCCATCCACAAGTGAGTGTTGTGTTTGCTTTGGCCCCATCCCTTCATTCTTCTGGAGTTATTTCTCCACTGATCTCCAGTAGCATATTGGGCACCTACCAACCTGGGAGTTCCTCTTTCAGTATTCTATCATTTTGCCTTTTCATACTGTTCATGGGGTTCTCAAGGCAAGAATACTGAAGTGGTTTGCCATTCCCTTCTCCAGTGGACCACATTCTGTCAGACCTCTCCACCATGACCTGTCCNTACCAACCTGGGAGTTCCTCTTTCAGTATTCTATCATTTTGCCTTTTCATACTGTTCATGGGGTTCTCAAGGCAAGAATACTGAAGTGGTTTGCCATTCCCTTCTCCAGTGGACCACATTCTGTCAGACCTCTCCACCATGACCTGTCCATCTCGGGTGGCCCCACAGGCATGGCTTAGTTTCACTGAGTTAGACAAGGCTGTGTTCCATGTGATCAGATTGGCTAGTTGTCTGTGACTGTGGTTTCAGTGTGTCTGCCCTCTGATGCCCTCTCTCAGCGCCTACCATCCTACTTGGGTTTCTCTTACCTTGGACGTGGAGTATCTCTTCATGGCTGCTCCAGCAAAGCACAGCCACTACTCCTTACCTTGGACGTGGGGTAGCTTTTATTTACAAGCTGAAACATAAAANTACTTGGGTTTCTCTTACCTTGGACGTGGGGTATCTCTTCATGGCTGCTCCAGCAAAGCACAGCCGCTGTTCCTTACCTTGGACGTGGGGTAGCTTTTATTTATAAGCTGAAACATAAAAATTCTGTTGGAGATTTTTGTAGAATATATGAGAAACTAATACTGAGTTCAGATTATACATGATGAAAGATACTTATTGTCTTTCTAAAAGACTGAGAAGCTTAAAGACAGGAGTTGTGTCAGTGGATGTCATCTAAAAGCGTATGTGTTTTGAAAGAGTTCCCTGATATCTTTAAAATTCCTTGAAAGCCAAGAATCTTTTATGTTTCATTTCTGTATCAGAATATAAATGTCAGAATAATTAGTCTGATATAGAAAAATGCATTGTTTAAATTATAAATTTGGCAAGAAGACATGTTTAATGATTGAACACTTTTACAGGAAATTTTAATACATTTTTCAAAGCTGGTAAGATCTTTGAATAGTTTCACTAAGCCAAAATATCTAGGAATGCTCAACTCTCCTTCTATAACTAAAACCCAGTATCATAAAGGACATAAAAAGAAAAAAGTCTAAAAGGCATGAAAAAAGAAGAATGGGAAAGAGTGGAAAAATTGAGAACTGAAAGACAAGACAAGGATACAAAGACACCAGCATCCAAATAGGCTCATTTAGTCCATTTATAACAATAATGGACTAAATTATTTAAAAATGAATCAAATAACTCATTCTAATCTATAAATAATTTAAATAAATTGTAATAAACTAACTTAATAAAATTAAAAGTTAATAAAATAATAGTTAATTCTAATATAATTTATAGCAAACTATAAATAATAGACTATATTCCCTTTCACTACCTTCCCTCTGACTTCACATATAGTGTTATTATATTTTTTTAGAAGCCTATATGTTAAGTCAGAAGGAATGTAGTGAAAGGAAATACAGGGAGAAAATAACCTCTTACTAAATTTAAGAAATGAACATACTAGTTACTACTGTAGTTTTGAAAACATAATACCACTTTAAAATGTGAGAATTTCAGGAAAATAAAGTATTCTGTTATGATATTTCTCTAACAATCGTGAGATTTACCTCATAATTAATTTTCTAGGTTTCTCACATTATAAAGCAGTATATAAACATCCTTTCACAATATATATGTGTAGAGGCTTTATATATATTCAGTATATTGAATAGCATGTATGCAAAAGATACTATTCAGTTTTCATATAACATAAATTCAGTGGTTAAGTCATTGAGGACTATACCCAGTCTTTCTCACGTCCTAAAGGTGCTTTTGAACTGTGGTGTTGGGGAAGACTCTTGAGAGTCCCTTGGACTGCAAGGAGATCCAACCAGTCCATTCTGAAGGAGATCAGCCCTGGGATTTCTTTGGAAGGAATGATGCTAAAGCTGAAACTCCAGTACTTTGGCCACCTCACGCGAAGAGTTGACTCATTGGAAAAGACTCTGATGCTGGGAGGGATTGGGGGCAGGAGGAGAAGGGGACGACCAAGGATGAGATGGCTGGATGGCATCACTGACTCGATGGACGTGAGTCTGGGTGAACTCCGGGAGTTCGTGATGGACAGCGAGGCCTGGCGTGCTGCGATTCATGGGGTCGCAAAGAGTCGGACATGACTGAGCGACTGAACTGAACTGAACTGAAAGGTGTGCTCCAACACTTCTCCTCTCTCTCTCATTATCTTTCACCCTCTAGTGGATCATCTCCACCAGCATATTAAAAGTTGTTATTATTCTCTTCTTTTTAAAAGACATAGTTAAACTAAAATAATGAGCTTCCCTGGTGGCTCGAATGGTAAACCATCTGCTTGCAGTGCAGGAGACCCAGGTTTGATCACAGCCTGGGAAGATCCCTTGGAGAAGGAAGGGCATGGCAACCCATTCCAGGATTCACACCTGGAAAATGCCATGGACAGAGGGGCCTGGCGGGCTATAGTCCATGGGGTGGCAGAGTCGGACATGACTGAGCTACTAACACTTTCACACTTTCAAACTCAAAAATAAGGAAAGACAGAACCTGATAAAATTTGAGCAAAGGCTCTGAACAATGCCTCACCAAAGAAAATATACATATTATTAACTTAAATGGGGAATTTTCTTTCTTTTCTCAGATATATATAATTTTTCTGTTTTTCAGTTAATTTCTGGCCTGATTACACTTTGAACAGTGAGTAATTTTTATTAAATGGCTACTTTTAGCACCTACAGAATTTTATTTTGAGGCCTAATATGTGATCAAATTTTATAAATGCTACATAGTTCCTTTAAAGTAAAGTGTATCTCTATTCTTATATCCATTTGTTATGTTCACTTTGTTTTCTTGCTCAGTTTTTGTCAATTTAAAATATCACAGACTGAAAGAAATGTTAGTTTTGCTACTGTTTTATTTCTCTAAAAGTTTCTTTGTTTTCCTATTGATTTTATACTCTGCATTTTGTTCATATAAGCTTCTGTTCCATAAAGATTGAATACATAGAGATTTTAAATCATTTAAAATTGTATTCTTGAAAGTCATTAGTTATCTTGATTCCTTGAATGTAGTGTAAGAAAATCCTTATTTTATACCTAATTTCAGTATTGATATATACATGTAGCTATGCCCCTAAAATATTTTCAGAAAAAAAGATCATGCTTTCTCTTATTCTTTCTTTATATATAAATGCATGTATATATATGTACATATGCATTTTTTGAGGAATTGAGAAGGAATTACCTTTGTCTGAAGGTAAAAAATTGATTTTTTCTACAAAGATGTTATTTATACAATAATCATACATATTGATTTCAGAGCATAAAGTACTATTGATTTTTTTATAGTAGTACGAATAATTTTACCTTGAGGCATATTCTTTTAATCAATTTGTTTTTATGAACACAAAGAAAAATTTATAAGATAGTCATCAAAAGTTAGAAGTTCAATCTGAAGTCTAAGGAAGAAGATGGATTAACCTGTAAGGGACTAATATTTACACTCTCCTTACAGAACTTCATTTACACTTCTCCTTCAGAACTTTATTACAATAATTTGCACTGTATT
The DNA here is from genome assembly GCA_006410675.1 of Oreotragus oreotragus. NCBI lineage: Eukaryota > Metazoa > Chordata > Mammalia > Artiodactyla > Bovidae > Oreotragus > Oreotragus oreotragus. Next base: position 40,448 of record SJYX01011158.1, read on the forward strand.
CCATAAATATTTGAATGTTATATTGATCATCTGTATTAAATATTTTTTAAAAAAAGAAAGCCAAGTTGTGGTAAGCACTTGCTAACCCTTGCTCCTAAATCTTTAAAATTCTTCTGATGCAGCACAAAGTTTTCTTTCTTTATGTATATACAGTCTATGTACAAAACAACTCAACAAGAGTCAAACACTTTCCTACTTATTCCACTGAAATGAGAAAATAAGATCCTTTAGATGATGTCTTTAAGCTTTTGTTACCAGTGGAGGGTTTTCCTGGTGTCTCAGATGGTAAAAAATTCGCCTATGACACAGGAGACCAGGTTCCAGGGTCAAGAAGATCCTCTGGAGAAGAAAATGGCAACTCCCTCCAGTATTCTTGCCTGGAGAATCCCATGGACAGAGGAGCCTGGTGGGCTACAGTCCATGGGGTCACAAGAGTAGGACACAACTGAGTGACTAACACTTTCACCTTCACTTCACCAGTGCAGAAGTTTATAACTACACGAAGGATAAATTTTGCCCTGACAAATTAAGTGATTTGTTAATGAGCTTTATCCTGTTGCTGCTGCTGCTGCTAAGTCGCTTCAGTCGTGTCCGACTCTGTGCGACCCCATGGACCGCAGCCTACCAGGCTCCCCCGTCCCTGGGATTCTCCAGGCAAGAACACTGGAGTGGGTTGCCATTTCCTTCTCCAATGCATGAAAGTGAAACATGAAAGTGAAGTCGCTCAGTCGTTTGTGACTCTAAGCGACCCCATGGACTGCAGCCTACCAGGCTTCTCCGTCCATGGGATTTTCCAGGCAAGAGTATTGGAGTGGGGTGCCATTGCCTCCTCTGGAGCTTTATCCTATCTGCACATAATTTCCTATGTCAGAGATTTCACAGAGAAATCCAGAATGCATAATGAAGCACAACAGGTGATATTATGTATTTTAAGTTCAGGAAGAGAACTATCAGTTCTCATTTATGTCTGTAAAACATAACTGCATTTCTGGACTGTTTTAACTTCAGCAGTTGCTGCAAGTATCATTCACACACAACTACACTTACACACATTCATTAAATCAGTGAATATATTGAGGAAAATGACATTCTAGTGATTGTGGATACTTGTGACTATAGCAGTGATAAGAATTCTGTGGAGCTCACAATTCAAACTAGGGAAGATATTGTTTAGTCTTTAAGTCATGGTCGACTCTTTGTGACTCAATGGACTACAGCCTGCCGGGCTCCCCTGTCCATGGGATTTCTCAGGCAAAAATACTGGAGTGGGTTGTCATTTCCTTCTCCAGGGGATCTCCCCAAGCCAGGGATTGAACCTACATCACCTGCATGGCAGGCAGATTCTTTACCACTGAGCCAAAGGGACAGGGAAGGCAATGGCACCCCACCCCAGTACTCTTGCCTGGAAAATCCAATGGACGGAGTAGCCTGGTGGGCTGCAGTCCATGGGGTCGCTAACAGTCGGACAGACTGAGCGACTTCAGTTTCACTTTTCTCTTTCATGCATTGGAGAAGGAAATGGCAACCCACTCCAGTATTCTTGCCTGGAGAATCCCAGGATGGGGGAGCCTGGTGGGCTGCCGTCTATGGGGTCACACAGAGTCGGACACGACTGAAGTGACTTAGCAGCAGCAGCAGCAGCAGCAGCAGAGCCAAAGGGAAAAGACCTTATGTAAAAGAGATCCTGCAGTATGCTTGAGAACAAAGTCACAAATGTTATTGATCACTATATCTTGCATATACTTTGTGTATGGTAGATGCTGGATTCATGCTTGTTGGATGAACCCATTGATGGATATATAAGGCTGCTATACAGACAAGCTATTAAGAGGATATCACTTTATCATGGATTATCCATCGGCTACTAATTTAACGAGTTATTCTTGAGGAACTATATACATGAAAATTAAAACTCTTTCTCTTGGATAATAATTTTGAATATACAGGGATAATACTTTTCCCTTCTATTTACCTCCCCACCACAAGCAGGTACTTCCTTGAATTGGAGGAGATGGATAATGTGATTTAGTAAAAGTATATATACAGTTTGTGAAAAAAGAAAAAGTATATATACAAACTAAAAAAAAAAAAAAAGTATTTGAGGGGTTGATTGACAGCAAGAAAAATGCAAGTCAACCATGATGTGTGGCCAGTATGCCATCTTAGGCTTAATTAACAGAATATGAAATGAAATAATGAATCTTCATTCTGGATTATAACCTTTTGAGCATTATTTTCAGTTCTGAGCCCACTCTTAAAAAAAGATGGTGCCTACCCACTGAAGCAAGGCAGAGGGAGACTGAAAAGATGCTCATCCCCAGATAGAATTCTAGTTTCTAAAATGCTATTATGCACCTAGTAAAAACTCGTGTGCATGCATGGTAAATGCTTGCATGCATGGTTTTCTCTAAGTATCTTCGGTAGTGTCCAACTCTTGGCAACTCTATGGACTGTAATTTGCTAAATATTTAATTACACTAGCACCTATTGATAATTGTAATCCCGTCAGAGATTTCTTTCACGCAGGATGGCTGTGTTGAAAATGTTCCATTGTCTTAATTCCTTATCAGTACCTTCAGATTTTTCAGTGATTGTATTTTAATCTCATGAATTCAACTTTTTTTTTTCTTTTGTTGAGAGAAGAAGAGAAAGAAGGAGTAGGGATGTGACGAGAGACAGGAGGGAGAGAATAAGGGTAGAAGGTGGGAGAAAATGAGAGAGAGAAAAGGAGAAAAACATAATTTTAAAAGGATAAATTTTTGTAAAACTTTATTTTTCTGGGCTCCAAAATCACTGCAGATGGTGATGGCAGCCATGAAATTAAAAGGTGCTTACTCCTTGGAAGGAAACTTATGACCAACCTAGACAGCATATTAAAAAGCAGAGGCATTACTTTGCCTACAAAGGTCCGTCTAATCAAGGCTATGGTTTTTCCAGTGGTCGGGTATGGATGTGAGCATTGGACTATAAAGAAAGCTCAGCACCGAAGAATTGATGCTTTTGAACTATGGTGTTGGAGAAGACTCCTGAGAGTCCCTTGGACTCCAAGGAAATCCAACCAGTCCATCCTAAAAGGGATCAGTCCTGNCCTACAAAGGTCCGTCTAATCAAGGCTATGGTTTTTCCAGTGGTCGGGTATGGATGTGAGCATTGGACTATAAAGAAAGCTCAGCACCGAAGAATTGATGCTTTTGAACTATGGTGTTGGAGAAGACTCCTGAGAGTCCCTTGGACTCCAAGGAAATCCAACCAGTCCATCCTAAAAGGGATCAGTCCTGGGTGTTCATTGGATGGACTGATGTTGAAGCTGAAACTCCAATACTTTGGCCACCTGATGCAAAGAGCTGACTCATTTGAAAAAACCCTGATGCTGGGAAAGATTGAGGGCAAGAAGAGAAGGGGAGGACAGAGGATGAGATGATTGGATGGCATCACCAACTCAATGGACATGGGTTTGGGTGGACTCCAGGAGTTGGTGATGAACAGGGAGGCCTGGTGTGCTGCGATTCATGGGGTCACAAAGACTCAGACACAACTGAGTGACTGAACTGAAGTGAAAAATGATAAATTATGTTAGTAGCCATTTCTCACTTGAGTATATGGGCTGGAGTGATCTTGAAATGACAGAAGTGAATTTCCCATTTTCTCATTGATTTTCTATTACCCAGAATGTATCTTGTGATCTGGGCTTCTCATATTTACAGACATGTAATTTTCACCACATGACTCTTTTAGTATGTATTGAACAATACTGGACATGTTATCTATTTTATTTTCTATGAGCATTTTCAAGAATTAAAACCTATTTTTGGTAGCATATAATTCTTACCTTACATATTGGCTTTGAAAGCAAATCCCATATGTTATATTTCTCCATTGCATATATCATAATTTCATAAATGTTAAATTGTAACATTTTATATCACAGATACAGGAAAGTTTTTTTTTAAAAATTGAAGTAGCTGCACAGTAACAAAAGTTACTGTCTTTCAGAATTGGCATTTCTCAAAAGGATAAAAGCTAAGATATCTCTAGGATTTTTGGACAAATAAATGTTGATCTTTAAAAAATAATATCTGTTTCTGCCCTGCCCACATTATGATGCCTCCCAGAAGTCTTTTTTAAAACTATGTTTATCCCTCCTTTGTTTGAAAAGAATGTTTGGAAAAGAACAGCGTCTTATTAGAATTGTATCAGAATGATAAGCAGTAGTTGCTGGGGTTGCAATAAGGAAATCTATACACAAGTAAAAATGGAAAGTCAATTTTTTAAATGTTTAATTAAATTATTAAGATACAGGCACTAACTGAGTTTCACATGTTTTTAACTTCAGTTATCATACATAAGGGATGCATACAGCAATCATCTACAAGTCTGACCAATATTTTTAAAGATGTGTGGGGATTTGTGATTGAGCAATTTGATTTCATTTTTTTCCTTTTTATACATAACTTAATCTGTGGTTGAGAAAGGTGGTTCTGAATACTTATGGATAATCATATTTAGTCAAATGATGAAAACTAAGGTTATCAGCAGAAAAAACAGCTTCCTGTCCTGAATTACAATTTTATTATATCTTCAAAGATGGAAATGAAATGTTCATATTATCTCCATGGTAGGATTACATACTGTAATTTGTATGTGTGTCTGTCTGTGTATGTATTGTAATATATTTACAGATAAACATACCACTCTTTAGTATTAATAATAAAAAGAAAAAGACTACTAGAAACCACTAGAAACATGATGAAGGTAAAATCAGCATTTCAGCTATAAATTAAATTCAGCTCTTTTCACTAACATCTTACTGATTATGAAGCTTTCATTTTTATTTGTGTTTCAAGCCATCAAGAAAAGCATGTTCATGATATTATACTACTGAATGCCATTACCTGAATGTTAATAAAGCTGCCTTTAAGAGATATGAAATGATAGAAATTCTGGGTGTTTGTTTTTTTACTACCCTTTTGCATTTACTTAGAGATTTTGGTCAATAAAATGTTCAGTCAATTATTAAGGTCAATGCAAATATGAAATGTGGAAAGGTTTCCTCCTTCAGCTCTTCTAGGAAAAATTCTACCCACTGTGAAGTATTTACCCTAGGAATCTCATTATCTCTGAGACTAAAGAGTGGATTAATTTGAGTCATTATTTTGAAATAGTAGATAGCAGTTGAATAAGCAGTATTAGCAATAAGAATAGTTCTATCAAATCCTTAAATATACAAGCTAAATATAAGAAAGTAGGGAAAGCAACTAGACCATTCAGGTATGACCTAAATCAAATCCTTTATGATTATACAGGGCTTCCCTGGTGGCTCAGAGGATAAAGCGTCTGCCTGAAATGCAAGAGACCCAGGTTCGATCCCTGGGTTGGGAAAATCCCCTGGAGAAGGAAATGGCAACCCACTCCAGTATTCTTGCCTGGAGAATTCCATGGACAGAGGAGCCTGGTGGGCTACAGTCCACGGGGTTACAAAGAGTCGGAAATGACCGAGCTACTTCACTCACTCACTATGATTATACAGTGGAAATGAGAAATAGATTTCAGGGTCTAGAACTGATAGATAGTGCCTGATGAACTATGGACTAAGATTCATGACATTGTACAGGAGACAGGGATTAAGACCATCCCCATGGAAAAGAAATGCAGAAAAACAAAATGACTGTCTGGGGAGGCCTTACAAATAGCTGTGAGAGAAGATAAGTGAAAAGCAAAGGAGAAAAGGAAAAATATAAGCATCTGAATGCAGAGTTCCAAAGAATAGCAAGGAGAGATAAGAAAGCCTTCCTCAGTGATCAATGCAGAGAAGTAGAGGAACAGAATGGGAAAGACTAGAGATCTCTTCAAGAAAATTAGAGATACCAAGGGAACATTTCATGCAAAGATGGGCTCGATAAAGGACAGAAATGGTATGGACCTAGCAGAAACAGAAGATATTAAGAAGATGTGGCAAGAATACACAGAAAAACTATACAAAAAAGATCTTCTAGACCAAGATAATCACTATGGTGTGATCACTCACCTAGAGCCAGACATCCTGGAATGTGAAGTCAAGTGGGCCTTAGAAAGCATCACTATGAACAAAGCTAGTGGAGGTGATGGAATGCCAGTGGAGCTATTTCAAATCCTGAAAGATGATGCTGTGAAAGTGCTGCAGTCAATACGCCAGCAAATTTGGAAAACTCAGCAGTGGCCACAGGACTGGAAAAGATCAGTTTTCATTCCCATTCCAAAGAAAGGCAATGCCAAAGAATGCTCAAACTATGGCACAATTGAACTCATCTCACACGCTAGTCAAGTAATGCTCAAAATTCTCCAAACCAGGCTTCAGCAGTACGTGAACTGTGAACTTCCAGATGTTCAAGCTGGTTTTAGAAAAAGCAGAGGAGCCAGAGATCAAATTGCCAACATCCGCTGGATCATGAAAAAAGCAAGAGAGTTCCAGAAAAACATCTATTTCTGCTTTATTGACTATACCAAAGCCTTTGACTGTGTGGATCACAATAAACTGTGGAAAATTCTGAAAGAGATGGGAATACCAGACCACCTAACCTGTCTCTTGAGAAACCTATATGCAGGTCAGGAAGCAACAGTTAGAACTGGACATGGGAACAACAGACTGGTTCCAAATAGGAAAAGGAGTATGTCAAGGATGTATATTGTCACCCTGCTTATTTAACTTATATGCAGAGTACATCATGAGAAACGCTGGGCTGGAAGAAGCACAAGCTGGAATCAAGATT
>SJYX01011158.1:47841-60412 GCA_006410675.1 Oreotragus oreotragus
TGCTGGGCATACACACCGAGGAAACCACAATTGAAAGAGACACATGTACCCCAATTTTCATTGCAGCACTGTTTATAATAGCCAGGACATGGAAACAACCTAGATGTCCATCAGCAGATGAATGGATAAGAAAGCTGTGGTACATATACACAATGGAGTATTACTCAGCCATTAAAAAGAATACATTTGAATCAGTTCTAATAAGATGGATGAAACTGGAACCAGTTATACAGAGTGAAGTAAGCCAGAAAGAAAAACACCAGTACAGTATACTAACACATATATATGGAATTTAGAAAGATGGTAATGAGGACCCTGTATGCAAGACAGCAAAAGAGACACAGATGTGTAGAGCGGACTTTTGGACTCTGAGGGAGAGGGAGAGGATGGGATGATTTGGGAGAATAGCATTGAAATATGTATACTATCATGTAAGAAATGAATCGCCAGTCTATGTTCAATGCAGGATGCAGGATGCAGGATGCTTGGGGCTAGTGCATGGGGATGATCTGGAGGGATGATGTGGGGTGGGAGGTGGGAGGGGGTTAATTTTTGGGAGTTCATGTACACTGGTGGTAGATTCATGTCAATGTATGCCAAAACCAATACAGTACTATAAAGTAAAATAAAGTAAAAATAAAAATTAAAAAAAAGAAAATAAAATAATAAACTTTAATATGCCTGCTATATAAATAAAAAAGGAAGATTGGAACATCATAGCTATAGATAACCTAACAGATTTTTTTCTCAAATGTCCCTTGTTTTAAACTATACTTTAAACTACTTCATCATTTCTTTCAGTATTTTTGGCGATTTTAAGATTTTATCCAACCTCACAGTGTATAATCTCGAAAATACATGAATAAACAAAAGTGGCATAAACTCTTTTAGAGCTTTTATATTCCCTCCCCAGTTTTCTCCTATGGCCCAAGAAGCACATAAAAAAAGCTTTGAATAATAGCTCTAAATCTGTCTCATACTGCCATAAATGGAGTTTCACATAAATTATGACCTCGCTTTAGGTTTACAGAAGACATAGAGAATCTATCTACACTGTAAGTTTATCTAGAAGAAATACTCCATAAGAGTTTTTAAAATGTAAACAAAGGATGAGATAATATGTGTTCCCTTTCTTTCTTCAAAGAAACCTTAAAATGTTTCCAGTATTTGGGAGATAAGAAAAATCTTGTAGAAAGAGAAATCTCTGAAGTTTTACCTTTCTAGCATGTTCATGTTGTTGTCAGTAAAATGGAGATTTGAGTGAAGATTTTCCTCCTATTCAAATAAAACCAATTCCCAGACTAGAGCTTATTGGACCTTAAAAAGTAATACTCCCTCCCCATGTATGTTTAACAAAAGATCTGGAAAATACTGCCATAAGTTATTATAGTTTGAGACATATTATCATATTTTATATATTTGCTATTCAGTTATAATGTCATCAATTAGAATGGTATAAAGTTAACCAAACTCTGAGGGACACAAAGTTCAGTTCTACACAAATTCCTACTGACTCCCTATGGAAACTTCAGAAAATCACTTGACCACTTGTGCCCTCGATTTTCTTATCCATAAAATGAGAATAATGCTACTGTGAATTTCACTGAGGTTCTAAGAGGATCAACTCAAAAACTCAATTTCAAGTGCTTTGAAATGTTTAAAACATGAGGATAGAGATAAAATATTATCAATAAAATGATGAGGAGAGTGAAATTACATGCAATGAATAAACCCACAAGTAGAGGTCTATGTTATTTCACTTTCAACATTAAACGTAGGAAAATTTCCCATTTTTTCTTACATTTCATTAACATCTGGTACATGTACATTGAGATATATCAAAAAGAGATCTTTAAATTTGTTTAAATATGAACATTTTAACAGATACCACACTTCGGGCAGGCAGCGAAGAATTAAAGAGTCTCTTGATGAAAGTGAAAGAGGAGAGTGAAAAAGCTGGCTTCAAACTCAACATTCAGAAAACTAAGATCATGGCATCTGGTCACATCACTTCATGGCAAACAAATGGGGAAACAATGTAAACAGTGACAGACCTTGTTTTGGGGGCTGCAAAATCACTGCAGATGGTGATTGCAGCCATGAAATTAAAAGATGCTTGCTCCTTAGAAGAAAAGTTATGATCAGCCTAGACAGCATATTAAAAAGCAGAGACATTACTTTGCCAACAAAGGTCTGTCTAGTCAAAGCTTTGGTTTTTCCAGTAGTCACATATGGATGTGAGCGTTGGACTACAAAGAAAGCTGAGTGCTGAAGCATTGATGCTTTTGAACTGTGGTATTGGAGAACACTCTTTAGAGTCCCTTGGACTGCAAGGAGATCCAACCAGTCCATCATAAAGAAAATCAGTCCTGAATATTCATTGAAAAGACTGATGCTGAAGCTGAAACTCCAATACTTTGGCCACCTTATGTGAAGAATTGACTCATTTGAAAAGACCCTGATGCTCAGAATGATTGAAGGTGGTAGGAGAAGGGGACGACAGAGGATGAGATGGTTGGATGGCATTTCCGACTCAATGGACATGAGTTTGAGTAAGCTCCAGGAATTGGTGATGGACAGGGAAGCCTGGCATACTGCAGTCCATGGGGTTGCAAAGAGTTGTACATGACTGAGTGACTGAACTGAACAGTATTATCTTCCAATCCATGGGCATGGATGTCTTTCCATTTGTGTTTGTTTTTAATTTATTTAATCAATATATTATAGTTTTCAGGATATAGATCTTTCACCTCTTTGGTGAAGTTTATTTCTAAGTATGTTGTTCTTTTTATACTATTGTAAATGGAATTATTTTCTTAATTTCCTTTTCAGATATATCATTGTTGGTGTATAGAAATACAGCTGATTTTTGGTAGGTTGATTTTGTGTTCTGCAACTTTGCAACATAGATCTCTGTTAATAAATGAATAGATAAAGAATAGGATATGTACATACACTATAATAGTATTTGGCCTTAAGAACAACATGTATGGACTGGAAGATATGGTGCAATAAGTGTGAAAGGTCAGTCACAGAAGGGCAAATAGCTGCATAATTCTGTATATATGAGTTAAAAGAAATATTCAAACTTACAGAAGCAGATAATAGAATAGTGGTTGCCGGGAGATGGGAGGAGAGGGAAATAAGGTGTTCAATGGGTATAAAGTCATAGTTATAAGAGATAAATAAATTCTAGAGATCTGCTGCACAACAGAGTGCCCAGAGGTGACCGTTCGGTACTGTGCACTTAAGAATTGTTAAGAGGGTAGGTCTCATGTTAAATGTTCTTATCCAACAAAGAATAAATAAAGAAAAGGGACACTGGAAAACTTTTGGAGGCAATGGATATGTTTATAAAGTTGACTATAGCGATGATGGGCTGGAGGCTCAATCAGTAAAGAATTCGCCTGCAGTGCAGGAGACCTGGATTCAATCCCTGGGTTGGGAAGATCCCCTGGAGTAGAGCATGGTGACCCACTCCAGTATTCTTGCCTGGAGAATCCCCAAGGACAGAGGGTCCTGGTGAGCTGTAGCCCATGGGGTCGCAAAGAGTAGGACACAACCGAATGACTAGGCACACAGTGCTTTGGTGGTGATATCACTGTTGTATGCATGTATCTAAACTCACCGAGTTGTATATATTAAATATGTGCAGTTTTTTGGCATACAGATTACACCTAAAAGATGCAAAACGCATTTTAAGTGAAACTAAAGTACATGCACAGACACATAGAAATATACACACACAAATATATGAAAGGATAAACTGTGGATCTGTTGAATGATGCAAATATAAATAAACCACTATTGCAAAATTATTGATGTTAAATTTCAAACCTCCTTCCAAATAATCTGAGAATATCACTTATTTTCAAAAAGGAAGAAGAGTAAAATAAATTAAAAGGAGCTTTTAATGAAACTTGTAGGAAAAGTCATTTTATTGTTCATTCCTTTTCCTACAGAAGCAAATAATTTGAATTGGGTAGATATGAGTTTAGAGCCATGATTGCTTGAAAGCAATAGTCTGCACAGCATTATTTAGGCTTGTTTGCTGACTTTGTTAGTTTAAAATTAGTCCTTTTAAAATTATTTGAACTTTATGGGCTTACCGTGTGATAAATAGACTCCATAGATAAATCCTTGATTGATTTAAAAAGGAGATTAGATAGGCACAATTACAATATTTCACAGGAATCTAGGATTTATACAAAACAAAAAGGAAATAAAGTTGCCACTTGAAAAATGGAGATACATTTTCATTCATTGATTGACCGACCCTCCTAAAAGCAGTTTAAACACTTATCTTCTAAAGGTGACATCATTGTAAATATGAAATATGGACTTTAATTTCTTTCATTATTTAAAGAAGAAATAATTGATATCACTGGTGTTCTGAGCTCCAAGAAGTGAGTTAGCTACATCAGTTATAACCTGAGGACTTTTCCTTTTCCCAAGGAACTATATTCTCTATTTTTCTACCAGAGTCTGGAGTGGTTTTTACATCGCTGAGAGTAGAATCACAATTGACAACCTCTTGTAATTCTAATTATGAACTGTTCTGATAAGGAGCTATCAGCTGAGCAATCTCCATGCTGTAGATAAGCACTCAAGTCAGTGAGCTGTCACACATATCTCACCACTAATCTAAATGGCATTTGTTTTTGGATGTTGGAAACAGTATCTGTTCCAGAAAAAAATTCTCCTTATATATTGTAAGGGAGACAGCCTGATGCCTCTATGCGTGTCCATACCCAAAATGCCCACAGACAGAAAAGAAACATTGAACAATAGAATAGAGAGAGATTGTATTCAAGTCAGGAGTGTATTAAGCAATAGCATTAGACGGGGCAAATCACTTTCCTATTCCTGCTTTCAATTGTTTTTTGTTTTTTTTTTATATATAAAACAGAGATGTCAGACTAATTGCTCTCTGTCCTTCCCTCCTGCACAATCATTCCTTAATGGGTCTAAAACTTCACTGAATCCTTTGAGATGCAGCTGCCGAACAGCAGAAATTTGATTTCTTACAGGGTTGTTTTGAGGCATCAAGTTGCACAAAGTATTAACTAAAGTCTGCCTCTTCCTATCCTTTACATAACCTCTTAAAAGAGAGTGTGCCTCTGGCATTGAGTGACTTTTATGCTTTCAATTTTCCAATAAAATTGAAATTTAAGTCAAGAAAGGGTCGAAATTGGAGATAACTGTGGTGAAATCAGACTAATAATTTTGAGTACTTTGAGTTTTTTTTTTTTTTTTCAAAAACTACTCTCTAGTCATGATCCAATTAATTATCACAGTATCTTCTTGAGGAACTTAAGCAGATGAATAAAGATGCCCCTTTTTACTTTAAGAATTGCCTTCCCCGGGTTTTTAACACTAATTACCTCTTAGAGAATGATGAAGTACTCCCTTAACACATACGTTTTTTTCATATGTCCAAAAATATATTCTTACAGGTTTATTTTATGGATTTGATGACTCTGTGTGACCCCACAGACAGCAGCCCACCAGGCTTCCCCGTCCCTGGGATTCTCCAGGCAAGAACACTGGAGTGGGTTGCCATTTCCTTCTCCAGTGCAGGAAAGTGAAAAGTCAAAGTGAAGTCGCTCCATCATGTCCGACTCTTAGCAACCCCCTGGACTTCAGCCTACCAGGCTCCTCTGTCCATGGGATTTTCCAGGCAAGAGTACTGGAGTGGGTTGCCAGTGCCTTCTCTGACTAAAGAAAAGTAATCATGTACAAAAAACTGTGTGAGTTCTAAGTTCTTCCTGATTTTACAGATAAGAATTTAACATTCAATTGAACTCACTAGCTTTTGTAAATGTATCTGCTCCTCTATTAATTTCCTGTGTGTTCTTGCCCAAAATTTTTAACTTTTTTGTTCTTCATTATGAAAGACTGATAATTTAATTGTTTTATCAATATTTAAATTACTTAGATGAATTACACAAGTTCAAAATAACGTTACTGATAGTATGTCTGATATCAGTATTTACCCATTGACATGGAAAATGCCAGTGAAAACAATGACTAGCTGTTTCAAATCTCAGTGATTCTAACACTTTCTCAAAGTTGTACAACTGTAGATTAAAAAGTTACATTTCTATGCATGCATAATACATGCAAAATGCATATATCTAATTAGGTCTCACTTTCTTATGTTTTTATTTTTTATTGAACAAGTGAATCATAGGTAAAATAGAAATATATTCAGGAGCTTTCTTTAGAAGTATTCTGCATTTATAGAATTGAACATGACAATAGTAGTAAAGTGGTCCAGTTCTCTCCTTTTCCAAAGTACTGAAGCTGTGCAAGAGAAGAAATTTGATAACTGACTGCCACTAAGCGGCTCGGTAGACTTGGCCAAAACCTCAAACTTATTTTTTTACAGTTTTGTAACTGGGTCATTAATCTCTAATTCACTGACCTGTTAGTGTTAAGTAAGGCAATATATTCAGAGCACTTGGTATATTGAAAATATGTATGGAGGAACAGAGGGTGACAAAAGAGATGAAATGATGTGCTTCTTTGTCCAAAGAGCTGCCAAATAAATGATTTTTGTTTGATTAGAAAGAATTCTCTTTGATTCAATTTTCGATTCTCTTCTCTCACTCCCCTCCTGGACGAGGCCATGGATAAAGAATGCTTAAGCATCCACCTATGAACATTTCTATTTTGCCTCCATATCTTTTAGCTTCCATTGCCGTGGTTTCTCGGGGAAGGCAATGGCACCCCACCCCAGTACTCTTGCCTGGAAAATNTTTTTTTTTTTTTTTCCAAAAACTACTCTCTAGTCATGATCCAATTAATTATCACAGTATCTTCTTGAGGAACTTAAGCAGATGAATAAAGATGCCCCTTTTTACTTTAATAATTGCCTTCCCCGAGTTTTTAACACTAATTACCTCTTAGAGAATGATGAAGTACTCCCTTAACACATACGTTTTTTTCATATGTCCAAAAATATATTCTTACAGGTTTATTTTATGGATTTGATGACTCTGTGTGACCCCACAGACAGCAGCCCACCAGGCTTCCCCGTCCCTGGGATTCTCCAGGCAAGAACACTGGAGTGGGTTGCCATTTCCTTCTCCAGTGCAGGAAAGTGAAAAGTCAAAGTGAAGTCGCTCCATCATGTCCGACTCTTAGCAACCCCCTGGACTTCAGCCTACCAGGCTCCTCTGTCCATGGGATTTTCCAGGCAAGAGTACTGGAGTGGGTTGCCAGTGCCTTCTCTGACTAAAGAAAAGTAATCATGTACAAAAAACTGTGTGAGTTCTAAGTTCTTCCTGATTTTACAGATAAGAATTTAACATTCAATTGAACTCACTAGCTTTTGTAAATGTATCTGCTCCTCTATTAATTTCCTGTGTGTTCTTGCCCAAAATTTTTAACTTTTTTGTTCTTCATTATGAAAGACTGATAATTTAATTGTTTTATCAATATTTAAATTACTTAGATGAATTACACAAGTTCAAAATAACGTTACTGATAGTATGTCTGATATCAGTATTTACCCATTGACATGGAAAATGCCAGTGAAAACAATGACTAGCTGTTTCAAATCTCAGTGATTCTAACACTTTCTCAAAGTTGTACAACTGTAGATTAAAAAGTTACATTTCTATGCATGCATAATACATGCAAAATGCATATATCTAATTAGGTCTCACTTTCTTATGTTTTTATTTTTTATTGAACAAGTGAATCATAGGTAAAATAGAAATATATTCAGGAGCTTTCTTTAGAAGTATTCTGCATTTATAGAATTGAACATGACAATAGTAGTAAAGTGGTCCAGTTCTCTCCTTTTCCAAAGTACTGAAGCTGTGCAAGAGAAGAAATTTGATAACTGACTGCCACTAAGCGCCTCGGTAGACTTGGCCAAAACTTCAAACTTATTTTTTTACAGTTTTGTAACTGGGTCATTAATCTCTAATTCACTGACCTGTTAGTGTTAAGTAAGGCAATATATTCAGAGCACTTGGTATATTGAAAATATGTATGGAGGAACAGAGGGTGACAAAAGAGATGAAATGATGTGCTTCTTTGTCCAAAGAGCTGCCAAATAAATGATTTTTGTTTGATTAGAAAGAATTCTCTTTGATTCAATTTTCGATTCTCTTCTCTCACTCCCCTCCTGGACGAGGCCATGGATAAAGAATGCTTAAGCATCCACCTATGAACATTTCTATTTTGCCTCCATATCTTTTAGCTTCCATTGCCGTGGTTTCTCGGGGAAGGCAATGGCACCCCACCCCAGTACTCTTGCCTGGAAAATCCAATGGACGGAGGAGCCTGGTGGGCTGCAGTCCATGGGGTCGCAAACAGTCGGACAGACTGAGCGACTTCACTTTCACTTTTCTCTTTCATGCATTGGAGAAGGAAATGGCAACCCACTCCAGTATTCTTGCCTGGAGAATCCCAGGAATGGGGGAGCCTGGTGGGTTGCCGTCTATGGGGTCACAGAGTCAGACACGACTGAAGTGACTTAGCAGCAGCAGCAGCAGTGGTTTCTACTGAGAAATAAAATGAACAAGTTTGGGGTGTGAACCCATTTGGCAAAGACCACTCTTCGCTTCCTGCGTTACTTCATGCCTCTAGCAGAGCATAGCACTCACTTACCCATGTCTTCTTCATTACTGCCATATTGTGTTATAAATATCTCTATTAGCCCTTCTTTCCCTAGATTCTAATTAACTGTTGTTTCTCTTTTCACTAGAATGAGTTTCTTGAGGACATTGTGTATATATCACTTTTTAAAAAACTTTCAGCAGAGCTTGGGTATGTGATAAGTGCTCAATATGAATGAATGAAGTATATATTTCAGAGTAATAATGGGAAAAAACTAGAACATACAGAAATCTATACTTATATATGCAACATATATTGAGTTAGAGATAATCTATGTAGATGGAGACTTTGGCATGTGTAATTTTTGATCACCATACTTGCTAACTTTGTCTGTGTTCTATACAGTCCTACTTGTGTGAGCCCTCTTCTAACCCTGAAGGCCACACTTGATATGAATTAGATATTTACATAATATGTGAGCAATCAGCTACATTTTCCTCAATGTTGATTATTCTATGATTATTTTGGTTTAAAAAACTTCAACCTCCATCCCGACTGCTATTCACAGTATGCTGTGGCTTATTGACTGTTGAACACACCACATACTGTAGTGGGATCTGTGCATTTCAGCTTTAATTTTCATGAATGCAGTGAAGGAATTCTGGTATTCTCATTTTATATATGAGTATATTGAAGGTTGGAAGTGTAAATAATGATACTAAATTCATAGAAGTGTCCGTGCTAAGTTGCTTCAGTCATTTCTGACTCTTTGCAACCCTATGAACTGTATCCCACCAGGCTCCTCTGTCCCTGGGATTCTGCAAGCAAGAATACTGCAGTGGTTGCCATTTCCTCCTCAGGATCGAACCCAAGGCTTCTGTGTCTCCTACATTGGCAGGCAGATTCCTTACCACTAGCACCACTTGGGAAACCCACATTCATTGATAATTGTACACATACACAAGACTGTGGCTCAGATGGTAAAGCGTCTGTCTACAATGCGGGAGACCTGGGTTCAATCCCTGGGTTGGGAAGATCCCCTGGAGAAGGAAATGGCAATCCACTCCAGGACTATTGCCTGGAAAATCCCATGGACAGAGGAGCCTGGTAGGCTACAGTCCATGGGGTCGCAAAGTCGGACACAACTGAGTGACTTCACTTCACACATGTATTAGTGTTTCTTCCTCCAAGACTTTAAGATGACCTGCTAATTAATTTCACAATGGCCTGATTTAAATGTGTTTTTGCTAGTAACAGTGAGAAAAGAGCCAAAAATTGGAGAATTACTAGAAAGACAAAAGGAAATGAATAATGCAGAGACTGGATAATTGACCCACTTGACGTCTGTGCGGGACAGTGGCAAGAGCACTCCACCATCATTTATCCTAAATATTGATTCTCAGTCTCTAAGGTACACTTGTAGCAGGTAAAGACAGTCCGTTGTTCACAGAGGAGAATGCTCAGGTAAGAGAACTGCTGCAAACTGGATGGCATATGCAAATACCTTATAAGGGCATAAGACCTTTCTCGTAACCTAGCTCATGAGAGACAAACAACAAGCATCCTGGTTCAGACACGACACGCCTGGATTCAAATTCTGGCTCTCCTTTTTTTTTTTGCTAACTAAACAAGTTATGGGAGCTCTTTCCTTGTCTGTAGAATGTGGAGAAAAAATCATAATACCTTCCTTAGGAGATTTTATCAAAATAAACTACTTAGCATGCTCCATGACCCATAGTAATCCTTTCAGGTAGGCAAAGCTGATTTTTGGCCCATTAGAGATGAAAATTGATTCATGGACCTAACATTCCAGGTTCCTATGCGATATTGCTCTTTACAGCATCAGACTTTACTTCTATCACCAGTCACATCCACAACTGGATGTTGTTTTTGCTTTGGCTCCATCCCTTCATTCTTCTGGAGTATTTCTCCACTGATCTCCAGTAGCATACAGGGCAGCTACTGACCTGGGAAGTTCATCTTTCAGTGTCCTATCTTTTTGCCTTTTCATACTGTTCATGGGGTTCTCAGGGCAAGAATACTGAAATAGTTTGCCATTCCCTTCTCCAGGGGACCACATTTTGTCAGAACTCTCCACCAGGACCCATCCATCTTGTGTGGCCCTACATGGCATGGTTCATAGTTTCATTGAGTTACACAGAGCTGTGGTCCATGTGATTAGACATGGTTAGTTTTCTGTGATTGTTGATTTCAGTCTGTCTGCCATCTGATGATGAAGGATAAAAGGCTTATTATGGAAGCTTCCTGATGGGAGAGACTGACTGAGGGAGAAAGAGAGTCTTGTTCTGATGGGCAGAGCCATGCTCAGTAAACTTTAATCCAATTTTCTGTTGAAGGGTGGGGCTCTGCTCCCTCCCGGTTATTTGGCCTGAGGCCAAACTATGGTGGAGGTTATAAAGATAATGGAAATCTCTTTTAAAAGGTCCCCTGCAGTACTACTGCACTCAGTGTCCCCAACTCTGAAGCAGGCCACTGCTGACCCACGCCTCCAGCATAGATTCCTGGACATTCACAGGCAAGTCTGGGTCAGTCTCTTGTGGGGTCATTGCTCCTTTCTCTTGGATCATGGTACACACAAGGTTATGTGCAGCAAATTAAAACGGACTGGAAGGGATGAATCTAACTCAGATGACCATGACCATTATATCCACTACTGTGGGCAAGAACCCCTTAAAAGAAATGGAGTAGCCATCACAGTCAACAAAACAGTCCAAAATGCAGTACTTGGATGCAGTCTCCAAAATGACAGAATAATCTCTGTTCATTTCCAAGGCAAACCATTCAATATCTCAGTAATCCAAGTCTATGCCCCTAACAGCAATGCTGAAGAAGCTGAGGTTGAACAGTTCTACGAAGACCTACAATACTTTCTAGAACTAACACCCAAAAATGATGTCCTTTTCACTAGAGGGGACTGGAATTCAAACAGGCAAAATTGGCCTTGGAGTACAGAATGAAGCAGGGCAAAATTTAACAGAGTTTTGCCAAAAGAACACACTGGTCATAGCAAACACCCTCTTCCAACAACACAAGAGAAGACTCTACACATGGACATCACCACATGGTCAGTACCAAAATCAGATTGATTATATTCTTTGCAGCCAAAGATGGAGAAGCTCTACACAGTCAGCTAAAACAAGACCTGTGGGAGCTGACTGTGGCTGAGAGCATGAACTCCTTATTGCCAAATTCAGACTTAAATTGAAGAAAGTAGGGAAAACCATTAGACCATTCAGGTATGACCTAAATCAAATCCCTATACAGTGGAAGTGACACATAGATTTGAGGGATTAGATCTGATAGACAGGGTGCCTGAAGAACTATGGGTGGAGTTTTGGGACATTGTACAGGAGACAGGGATCAAGACCATCCTCAAGAAAAAGAAATCCAAAAAGGCAAAATGGTTGTCTGAGAAGGCCTTACAAACATCTGAGAAAGGATGAGAAGTGAAAGGCAAAGGAGAAAAGGAAAGATATACCCATTTGAATGCAGATTTCCAAAGAATAGCGAGGAGAGATAAGAAAACCTTTCTCAGTGATCAATTAAAAGAAATAGAGGAAGACAATAGAATGGGAAAGACTAGATATCTCTTCAAGAAAATTAGAGATACCAAGGGAACATTTCATGCAAAGATGAGCTCGATAAAGGACAGAAATGGTATGGACCTAACAGAAGCAGAAGATATTAAGAAGACGTGGCAAGAATACACAGAAGAACTATACAAAAAAGATCTTCACAATGCAGATAATCACTATGGTGTGATCACCCACCTAGAGACAGACATCCTGGAATGTGAAGTCAAGTGGGCCTTAGAAAGCATCACTACAAACAAAGCTAGTGGAGGTGATGAAATTCCAATTGAGCTCTTTCAAATCCTGAAAGATGATGCTGTGAAAGTGCTGCACTCAATATGCTAGCAAATTTGGAAAACTCAGCAGTGGCCACAGGACTGGAAAAGGTCAGTTTTCATTCCAAT
>SJYX01011158.1:60541-120906 GCA_006410675.1 Oreotragus oreotragus
TCAATATGCCAGCAAATTTGGAAAACTCAGCAGTGGCCACAGGACTGGAAAAGGTCAATTTTCATTCCAGTTCCAAAGAAAGGCAATGCCAAACAATGCTCAAATAATACTGAACAATTGTACTCGTCTCACATGCTAGTAAAGTAATGCTCAAAATTCTCCAAGCCAGTCTTCAGCAATACTTGAACCATGAACTTCCAGATGTTCAAGCTGGATTTAGAAAAGGCAGAGGAACCAGAGGTCAAATTGCCAACATCTGTTGGATCATCAAAAAAGCAAGAGAGTTCCAGAAAATCATCTACTTCTGCTTTATTGACTATGCCAAAGCCTTTGATTGTGGGGATCACAGCAAACTGTGGAAAATTCTGAAAGAGATGGGAATACCAGACTACCTTACCTGCCTCCTGAGAAATCTATATTCAAGTCAAGAAGCACCAGTTAGAACTGGATATGGAACAACAGACTGGTTCCAAATCGGGAAAGGAGTATGTCAAAGATGTATATTGTCACCCTGCTTATTTAACTTATATGCAGATTGCATCATGAGAAATGATGGGCTGGATGAAGCACAAGCTTGAATCAATATTGCCAGGAGAAATACCAATAACCTCAGATATGCAGATGACATCACCCTTATGGCAGAAACCTTATGGCAGAAGAACTAAAGAGCCTCTTGATGAAAGTGAAAGTGGAGAGTGGAAAAGCTGGCTTAAAGCTCAATATTCAGAAAATGAAGATCATGGCATCCAGTCCCATCACTTCATGGCAAATAGATGGGAAAATAGCAGAAACAGTGGCTGACTTTATTTTGGGGGGCTCCAAAATCACTGCAGATCGTGACTGCAGCTATGAAATTAAAAGATGCTTGCTCCTTGGAAGAAAAGCTATGACCAATTTAGACAACTTATTAAAAAGCAGAGACATTACTTTGCCAACTAAGGTCTGTCTAGTCAAAGCTATGGTTTTTCTAGTAGTCCTGTATGGATGTGAGAGTTGGACTATAAAGAAAGTTGAGCACTGAAGAATTGATGTTTTTTGAATTGTGGTGTTGGAGAAGACTCTCAAGAGTCCCTTGGACTGCAAGGAGATCAAACCAATCAATCCTAAAGGAAATCAGTCCTGAATGCTTACTGAAAGGACTGATGCTGAAGCTGAAACTCCAGTACTTTGGCCACCTAATGCGACTCATTTGAAAAGACCCTTATGTTGGGAAAGATTGAAGGCAAGAGGAGAAGGGGATGACACAGGATGAGATGGTTGGATGGCATCACCGACTCAATGGACATGAGTTTGTGTAAACTCTGGGAGTTGGTGATGGACAGGGAGGCCTGGCGTGCTGTAGTCTATGGGTTCCCAGAGTCGGACACAACTTGAGTGACTGAACTGAACTGAGAGATGAAAAAAAAGTACAACCTAGAGAAATAAATGACATGCATTCAAAAATTTATGGAGCCTCTAAAAGGAGTACTTTATTCTCCTTTGAGCACTAAGAGGGGCTTCCTGGGTGGCCCTAGTGGTAAATAACCCGCCTGCCAATGCAGGAGACCATAAGAAGTACGGATTCAGTCTCTGGGTCTGGAACATCCTTTGGCATAGGAAATGGAAACCCACTCCAGTATTCTTGACTGGAGAGTTCCATGGACAGAGGAACCTGGAGGGCTTCATACAGTGCTTGGGGTTGTAAAGAGTAGATACAACCTATCATCTAAGCATGCATGCACTGTACTAGGAACTGGGGAATTGAAATAGAGCCTCAATATAGCCTTCAGGTGTTTCCAATTATCAGTAGGCTTGTTAAGTAATGGTTCTGAGGCAGCTAATAGTACCTCATGTGTTTTTTACAGATGCTGTTTTACATACATAATCTTTTGATCTTCACAACAACCTTTTAAACTAAGAACTATTATTATCACCAGTTTTAGATGAGAAAATTAAGTCTATGATCAGGTCACCCAAGATGACTGTTCTCTTTCTCTCTAACATTCCCTGCTTGACCAGTCCCTGCTTCAGCTCCACCCTACTCACATGACCTACCCACCTACGTGTTCACCCCCATCCCAGGCAGAGATCATTCTAACTTTTAGATCAGACATCTCACCAAAGGGGTGGGTGAGGGGCCTGCACCTCTCCTGGTCTCCCTGGTAACAGATGAGTCCACCTGATATCAATTACTCTTGTTACTTCTAACCTCCTCCTCCCCCTGGAACCAAAGACTGATGCCAAGACCTACCCATCTTTGCTACACATGGTGGGGTGTCACTTTAGGACCTTGCTTCAGAACAGTAAGTTCCCCTATCCATTAAACAACTGATGTTTCTGTCGCTGATTCTGGAAGCTGGGCAGGCCTTGCAGAGTAGCAGGAGATGGAGGAGACTCTCTCTGGCACTGAGATGTCAGGAAATAAGGACAGTGGATCGAAAGTTTTGAAGCTTCAAATACATGGGGCCCTAAATTTGCAGGGTGATCCTTGTGTGGCCGAACTCATATGTGGGGCCCTTTTTTGACTGCCCCAGATAAACAGGAGCCACCCAGGGAATATGAGGAACTGAGACAACCCTAAGGCTGTTGTGGAAATAACTGGCTGTCTTTCCAGTGGGGAAAAAAGAAGGCTGCAGTTGTGGGCTGTCTGTTGCTTTTTGTATTGAGAAAGGCCATGAGGGACTGAGCTGACAACCCAGGTGAAGGTTAGCTTGAATGCTGATTCTGGTTCCTCTGGAAGTGAAACATGTGAATATGAGTGAATGACTTATATTATTGCCTGTTACTGTTATTTGTTTAAACTGTATTGGCAGTTTGGAAACTGGAAAAAAAAAAATCCCTGACATTCTAAAACTGGGTTTTGCTTTCGCCCTCAGAGGTAGTTAGCTTTCTATATAGAAGGAACTGGTATTTCTTTTTTCATGCCTTTCAGATGTAAATGAGATAAGAGATTGTAGGTAAACTCTATAGGAATAACTATGTTTGGGAAATTTCTATCTAAAATAGTCTTTCCAGCTTTTGGTAACTTGCAAACTAACTGAGTTAAATCAAGATAATTCATTGACTGTCTAGGTCATTTCAAATAGGGTAAAATGTTGGAACATTAATTACTGGGTGGGTCTAAGTTTACCTACCTTTGCCTTGTTTGGAGAAGAAGACTAAAGCATAAGTTTTCCAATCAGGAAATGCTGATATGACAAACATCTATAATTACTTGTTGCTTGGTTTTTACCAGAGATTAGGATTTTAAGAGTTAAAATTATAATCAGTCATAATTCTGGTTATTGTAACCAAGTTTCTTTGTTAATTACATTTGTTTAAGTGTTTAATGGTGACTTTTTAAAAGTCTTTGTTGCTTATAAACAGTTGTTGTACCTGATGCTTTTGTAAAAGTCCTTCATCTTCAAGAAGGTACATAGAAAGGAACTTTTGGCAAGTTTAAGTATAATAAATTTCATATTGTGTCATTGAACTGGGTAAGAAATTAAAGAATCCTAGTGGAAAACCTAATGGCTTCATAAAAGGCTTAAAAAAAAAAAGAATTATTTAGAGTAAACTGGTGAATATGGTTATAATTTTTAAGGTCTTATCTGGGTTATTATTGGTTTTGATCTGTGTTTTCCAAATAGGAAAGCTCTTCCACTTTAGTTAGTTTTGACTTATAGCAATTTGGTAAATTACACTTGTGAGTAGATTTGAAAAATTTTGTTCTCTCTGCCTGATCCCTCAAGAAATTGAGACACTGGGTTCCAAGCAGACTTATCAGGTGACTGGGAAAGACTGTCTCCTGTTCTACTGCAGGAATCTTGATTTTGGGGTACCTCTAGAGGAGAGAAATACACTGATGCAAAGCCTGATGGCTACTTGGCATGGCTTTACTGACCTTCAGAGGACTTTTGAGAATTTAGTGTCAGATTCCTTCTGAGGAATTCTACCACAATCGATATGGTGGGGCATATGTAGTCAATTGACCAGAATTATTTTGCAAATGAATTAGTCTTGATTTGGCTGTGTTTTGTGGAGATAAGGGAAATTTAGAGAGAAAAATACTATATTTCAGTGGATATTAAATTCTATTCCTGTTAATTGAGGTCTGTGTTTCTGAAAGTTTATTGGGTTAGTCTCACTTTTGTCCCGATATTGAGGATGGAAAGACAATTATCTAGTGAAGCTGTCACAGAGTATAACTACTCAGGATGTAGGACTACTTGCTTTCAGTCTGTTGCTAAAAGCACATGTACAGTGTTTGTGTAATATTTTGGTATAAGTGATAAAATATATAGCTTATGTTTTCTCTTTAACATGCCTCTGAACTGATTCACAATATCTGATCAGTTTCCCCTCAGTATGGATAACTAGGCCAATATGAAGGAGGCCTAGCACAGAGGGACATGATCTGGACCCAGGGCAGACAGGCAGCATTCACACTGGCTTCCTGTGACATACTGATCTATTGAAAGATTTGCAATCAGAAGGGGACATTATTGGAAAATCTTCACATAAAGAGATATTGGAAAGCCATTCTGGCTTATCATGGTTTAGCTTAAACTTTATTGACCAGAGTGACCTGTTTGTTCCCTACTGAGCATATTTTCTACATCTGTTTTGGTCATTGTGAGAGGGAATGCATCTCAAAGTCAAACTGGTATAGCTGTGGTTCAGACATCCAAGATAAAACTCGGTAGCTATTGTAAATGTGATTATGGACATGTTCCTATATTACTGAAAACTTGAGTTTTCCTGAACCACGGAAGACCAGGACAAAAACCCAAGATATTATCTCAGAATGCGAGTAATACTTGTATTTTGCTTAGTGGTCATGACCTTCTCTGTGTTGTGCCTGTTAGATGTCTTACATTTCATCATTAGCCTGAGTGAAGGAAATCTGTTTGAGGACTGGGAAGCAGCCACAACCTTACTATAAAATGAGTCTAATTGTAGAGTCTACAGTGAAATGCCACTGTAGGCTTCGTCTAGATTTCCATGAAAATAAGCCCAGCTAATGTGATTCTGTGTGGATGACTAACAGAAGACTCTTGCCATGTTCCTTTCCCATATACCATTATGTCAGAAGGACCCCCATTGTTAAATGGTACTGTGCAACTAATTCCCAATAAACACCCCTGGGCTATGCTGTGTGGAATGGAATAAACTGGCTTCTGGACACACATGAGTCCAATTACTGGGATTAATTTCTTTTTGTTAGGAAAGGCTAAATGGATCCACCCCTAATGGCACTCAACATAACGTGGAGTGAGCAGACTGGTACTTTGACTGCTGGTTAGGCCACCAAAATGCTTCTTTTAGAGCTAGGGCCTTCCCTTCCCCATGGGGGTGGCTCTGGGTTTGTGAAAACCAGGGTGGCCTACCTTTCTCTCAACTGGATAGGATGCTGCCACCACTGGCTCCCTCTCCATGGACTCACTGAGTGCTTGGTTCCAAAATTCGCCCAGATCCTGGTGAACGACTGTTCTGAGCATGCTAGGTAACTTACTCCTGATACTCTTTAGCTTCTGGTATCTGTACTGTATTTGTGGCCTCTGGTTGCAGTGCCATTCTCCATGCCTGACCCCAGCGATGTGCAGGAGAGGGGCAGACTCACATTTAAGGGCCGGACAGGGTATTGTAGGAGTGAGGAGGGAGAGTGTGATCTGGCCACCCAAGAAAGCTGTTCTCTTACTCTCTACATTCCGTTTGACCAGTGCTTGATTCTCCTATACCCCCATTCACATGACTGACCTTCCTACAGACTTGCCCCTGCCCTAGTTAGTGATTTATATCAGAACGTCTCCACCAGGACAGCATATCAAAGGGGTCATGAGAGATACAACTCTGCTACTTTCCCTAGTAAGGGATGAGACAAGCTGAGGCCAATTCCCCCTATAACTGGTAACCTCCCCTTGCACCTGGGAGCGAGGACAGCTGCCATTTCCTGTCCACTGTCTGTATCACATGTTGGGGTGTCACTCCAGGACCTTGCTTTAGACATGTAATATCCTCCATCCATTAAACTATGGATGGCTCTTTCACCGCTCTGGGCTCTTTCTTCAGTCTCACAGATAGGCAAGTCCAGAGCTTGTAGGCCTGTGGGGTACAGCCCTACATCAAGGTTGAGAGAGTTTAAGTAAGTTTGCCTAAGATGGTGTAAAGTGGTTAGCTGTCCCAGAGAGGCTTCACAATTCCATGTTCTCACCTGTGAGGTTTTGCCTTCTGCTTATTATTTCCATTGTTAGAGAAAGGGCACAATGACTTCTAATAAAATTGTTACAGGAAGATATTTATGCATACTTGAAGAATTGATGCTTTTGAACTGTGAATCCCTTGGACTGCAAGGAGGTTCAACCAGTCCATTCTAAAGGAGATCACTCCTGGGTGTTTATTGGAAGGACTGATGCTAAAGCTGAAACTCCAATACTTTGGCCACTTCATGCAAAGAGTTGACTCATTGGGAAAGACCCTGAAGCTGGGATGGATTGGGGGTATGAGGAGAAGGGGACAACGGAGGATTAAATGGCTGGATGGCATCGCCGACTCAATGGACATGAGTTTGAGTGAACTCTGGGAGTTGGTGATGGACAGGGAGGCCTAGCATGCTGTGATTGTCGCAAAGAGTCAGACATGACTGAGCGACTGAACTGAACTGACTGATTTGCCACACTTACACAGAAATGACAGATTTTTTAAATAGATAAATGGCTATTTAGATATAGTCAAAAAGAAATCTTTCCATGTATCATCAGTCTCTTAGGGGTAAATTAGTGTTCAAGTCATATATATGGGGGCATTGCAGTGAGAATCATATTTAATCACTTAAATGTTCCTTATGTAGCTTGTTACAGAACGGGATCAATGGCTGCATGCAGCCAGGGGCCATGCTCTTTATCAATGAGATATAATTGGGTTAGCACAAATTATTTGTTTACCCTTGTGAATCAAAAACTTGCTAATGGTCTGTGACTCAGGAATAAAGCAGAAGCACCCTTCTAAGTACTTGGAACTTACATGTGAGTCTTGGGAAGGAGTATAAAGTTTTGCAAATGATAAAAATGGACATTGCATCCTGAATGATTATGAGATACTGTGCAATTAATGCCATCTGTGTAAACCTAAGTTTTCTCAATTATACAATGTACATAAATAGAATTGACTTTATTGAATGGTTGTCGAGCTTATATAAAAATATATGTAACTACTTATAAAAATGTTTCACTTCTGCTAAATAACAAGTATTTACTACAGTTAAAACCACATTTACTTCCTCTGTGTTTGGAAGAAATATTTTAAAAGGTATCCCATACCCTTCTGATATTTTAAATGGAGGCCATGGGAAACTCATTTTAAAATTGTTATAAAACAGACATTTAGGTTGTTTAAGGATTTCGAAAATCATCTAATTAAACCCCCATTTATAAAGATATAGGAATAAGGGCCCAGAGAAGTAACTGACGTGTCCATGGTTTCACCTCTCCTAATGCAGGAACGTGTTCCAGTGCACTTATACCAGGGTATTTAGACTGTACTACTTTACTTTATAATGGAGGGCTGTGTGCTCCAAAGCACTATGAGTTCACAATTTTAAAGCTGACTTATATATTCTTCTCTCTAGCCACTTTCTCTCTGCTGTCATTTCTACTTTTGATATATCTGATTCTAATGCGCCTCCCTCCACTCCATTTCTCTACACATTACTTCTCTCATCCACACTGGGCTAAGAAACAAATGCACTAGTGGAACTAGGTTTAAAATATAAATGTGTAGGCTTTGAGTGAGGATGGAGTGACTCTGCTGTGAGTAAAATATGTGGCTTTCAGTACCTTTATTTTGGTTTATTTATTCGGACTATTTCACAGTTGTGGATGATGGTGGGAGTCCATAAGATTTCTGGGCTGAGCACCAGGTGACTAGTTTTCTGAAGAACTGAAATCCCAGAAAATGACCTACTGATAAATGTGAGCCGTTGTTGCATTAACATTTGGATATATGTGAACATTAGACATTGACAATGAATTCATGACCCAGCATTGCCACCAACAAAAAATATTCCATGAATGATAACTAAATTTGAAGACATTAATGTGCTGAATTAGAACAAAAGTATAAAATTTAAATAGGGAAGGTAGTCTGTTAGTACAATTTGTATTAATTGACAAACAAGCAAATTAATTTAAGAAATATAAGAAAAGTTTATTTGTAGAGTCTTTCTGACTCTACATAAGTCATCCAGTCTAAGAATCCCCATTCCAAGAAATGGTATGTTACCATAGTGCTAGTCTCCAGTTTCACCCACATGCTCACTAACCCATGCTTCAGAAAAATGAGTGTAGCTCAGGTTCTGGAGGGTTTAAGACAGTAATTATCACTGATTTTTCTGCGACAGAACATATTAGACTGCCAAAATCATGTTAAGAACATCATTAAACCATAACACATAATCAAGTAGCCAAACTTTACAGGAAGCTCTTAGAAAATTTACCCTTTGGGGCATCACTCAAACTTTGCAACAGTTATTTGTGACTATTTTTTTGCTTGTTTGTTTGTTTGGTTTTAGTGTAATAGCACACACCAATAGCACACCGTGTTCTCAGGTATGGAGAACGGCACTGCAACCAGATATTTTTGTACCTGCTAATATCTGTTATCAGGAAGTTCACGATTATACATTTCATAACCTGACATAAAATGCTTTTAACCTTAATTTTATTAATTGTATATCAATTTTTAATACTAGCACATAGTGAGATACTATGATGGTGATGATACTATTACCACTATAAACAATCACTTATTATGGTGCTTTAAGTATGCCAGCCATGGTTCTGAGCAATTTACAGATAAAAATTAATTTGATTTTAACATTTGGAACTGAGTTTTTATCAGTAAGTGTTTCTGATATGTCTCCTTGTTCCAATATGGGTCCCCCACCAGCTCATTGTGGCTTTTGGAATTCAACCATTAAAGAATTTTCAAGAGCTTACACTGGATACCAAAATAGTTTAAATATCAGACTCTGTTTGTGTCTAAGTTATTGTCTCTTAGTTGCAAATCTACCCTTCTGTACTTGCAAACACTGGCATTAAACTGCACAAATTTCATTTCTCCTTTTAAGGTGCTTCCCACTGGATTCTGAGAATAGGGGGCACTATAGGGAGATGTGAAGACAAAAGGAAAAGTAAGAAGGGACTTTCTTATTCTGTCCAAGTCTCTTGTATAAGGAGTGTCCTCATGTTGGCCCTCTACTTTGGCAGACCTCGACTTGGTTCTTACTGCATTCCCAGGAAGAGCCTCATCACGCCTCGGGCATTGACCCCTTCTTAAAGATCTGAGCCCCAGCCCTCGGGAATATTCTCCTAAGATGTCACCATGCAAATTTCAGCCTCACTTTCCCTGTTAATATCTTCACTTTTTCCTGATAGACATAGCAAGTGTAAGATTTTTGACTTACATTGTAATTCTGAAATCAATATAATTAAAATATTCATCTACTCATGGTAACATCTGAGTGGACTTGAACAATGCTGAGAATCTTAGAACTCCAAGGCTCTCTAAGAGTTCTTAGTAGTGGAAGCAATCTGTCTGCCTGGATGTGAGAAAACTGTCCTCCTCTGAGATTAAGACCCTTCAGTAATTCTGTGAAATAAAGAACTCCAAACCAACCATCTGGAATACCAATAACAGAAAAGGATAGTATCAATAAATAAAAAAGAAGTTATTTATATCAACTCCAGTCATTAATAACTAATTACAGAAATGGGGACTCCAGGAGCTATACATAGCTTATCCCTTGCCTGGCATTATTTGGAGAGAGATAGATATATCTCTGCATATCTATGAAGACCACATAGACCTTTAGACATTAATATTTGAATATATTATGTGCTTTCTTTTGACCTCCTCTATCCTATCCTCTTACTATTTTGTATAAAGGTGGTTTTATCATAGATAAAATTGAGTCGTTAGGAAACAGAATATTCAGGTAGAACTGCAATTGTAATAGATTAAATATCATCATAAATGGATGCTGTGATTGTTACTTAGAAATGAACATGCTGGATGTTTGGATTTTGCATATCTCCTTTTTGGACAAATGAAGAAAGCACATTTTGTTTGTATAAAGAGTCATTGTATCTTATTGTAAAATTGTATGAATATGTACAGAAGTGTGTATATGGCACCAAATAACCAGAGAAATGAATTACTTCAGTTATTAAGCACTTTTCTGTCAGTTCAAAATCCAACCTGCTATACTCTTAAAAGGGGCTTCCCTTGTAGCTCAGTCGGTAAAGAATCTACCTGCAGTGCAGGAGACCCGGGTTCAATCCCTGGGTTGGGAAGATCCCCTGGAGAAGGAAATGGCAACCCACTCCAGTATGCTTGCCTGGAAAATCTCATGGACAGAGGAACCTGGTGGATTGCAGTCCATGGGGTCACAAAGAGTCGGGCACGACTGAGCGACTAACACACACATACTCTTAAAAAGTATGCGATGTTTCAGCTAAACTGCTTAGTTTTCATTTTTCCTCTGCCACTAGGATTTCTATCAGCTTCTTCCAGTAGGAGGAACTCAAGAGAGACTAGAAAGCAAATGGAAGGGGAAAGGAATAGTCTCCCGGTCACAGTCCTAACTTTGCTTTTTGATGTCACCCTTCCCCATGAGACAGCAGTTGGTTCCTGTCTCCAGTTCGGTTTCTCTGAGAACAAGCTCCGTTTTGCTCTCCCACAGGCAGCAGCTCCAGTCAAGCAGTCCCTCCTCCCTGTGAGTCTGCTCTCAAATGTGTAAGATCCTCTCACAAGCTCCTGAGATGCTGCTCATAGCAGCATGGAAGAAGGCCTCAGAGGTCTGAGCCCTTGCGCTGAGGAACCTCTTCCCTGATTACCCATGATAACCCTGTGGCTAGGTAGGGACCTATTCTTAGAGGTCTGATTCCCAGCTTTGGGGCTCTCTTCTTTGAGCTGCTGAACTACCATCCCTAATCAGGGATGTCCTCTGTACAGATGATTGAGTCCAGCTCTGAAAGGCCTCTTGTGTAAGTTTTTAGGTTCTCTTAACACTTTCTTGTTAAGCTGTGATTTGAGATGTGAGAGTTGGATGTGAAATATGGATGTGAGAGTTGGAGTATAAAGAAAGCTGAGTGCTGAAGAATTGATGCTTTTGAACTGTGGTGTTGGAGAAGACTCTTGAGAGTCCCTTGGACTGCAAGGAGATCCAACCAGTCCATCCTAAGGAAGATCAGTCCTGGGTGCTCATTGGAAGGGCTGATGTTGAAGCTGAAACTCCAATACTTTGACCACCTGATGAGAAGAGCTGACTCATTTGAAAAGACCATGATGCTAGGAAAGATTGAGGGCAGGAGGAGAAGGGGACGATAGAGGATGAGATGGTTGGATGGCATCATTGACTCAATGGACATGCATTAGGGTGAACTCTGGGAGTTGGTGATGGACAGGGAGGCCTGGTGTGCTGTGGTTCATGGGGTCGCAAAGAGTCGGACATGACTGATCAACTGAACTGAACTAACACTATCTTCTCCCTTTGGTGTCTGACTGCTTTAGTTACTATCTCTGTTACTCATTTAACAGTTCCTTCTGTATTAAATTATCTCTGCTGAAATATCTTACTGGTTTTTATTTTATGCAGTCTTAATTTGATCTCTAAGAGTTGTATGAACTACGATAAGTCATCTTCCCATTCAAACACTCAGACCCTTGTCTGTTTAACTAGAGGGTAGGGGTTGTGGTTACAGAAGGAGGAGTATAAATAATACCTGGTCTTTCACGACTTGTTTTCTGAGAAATGCTAGTCAAGCATTTCCTTCTTGTAAGATAATACTTATGGCCATGTGGACTTGGGAAATGTTAACTACTCTAGAAAACAGTGAGAGAATCACAATGCACACAATCATAATCAAGGCTCTGAGAAGCCCAGCAGAAAAGAAACCTATTTTGCTTTGATTCAACAGTTCCCCTCAAATTCTTTAACTCAGGAAACTCTTCTCTTTTCAGTTAACCTCTCTTACTGCTCTATGACATACACTGAGAAATTCTTAGCAGTTCAAAAGTTTTGCAAACTTTTTTTTCAAGATACATTCATTGAGGAGAAATCTAATGCCTATAATATATAATAGTTTTAATGGATTTTATTTATCTTTTTCAGCTCTAAGCATAGATGTTGACTGATAATAATGTGCTTTGTAGTGAAATGTGTAGTAAATGCTGAGGCAGGGCTGGAAGAATGTTAGAATACCAGGAAAATTATTTCAGGAAATGAAAGGCAAAGTGAGAGAATTTTGGAGGGGATTATAGGACAGATTCACATATGGTTAAGTGAACAAGCTATGGATTCAACAGCTTAGGTATGACTCTCAGCTCTAGCACTTGAGTACCACTTGATTCTGAACAAAATCATTCATCTTCACTGTCCCTGGGTTTCTTATCTTTAAATGGAGCTAATGGTAGTATATATTTCACAGGTTTGTGAAGGAATTAAGTATAACATAGTATATAATGTGATTAACACCAACTTGCACTTAATTATTTCATGTAGTCTCAAAAACAGGAAAAGGCCTTGTATAATGACTTAATTTAGAAAATAAAAAAAATAGTAATGAAATGAATATAAGCTGTTCAAAATGGAAGGAAATTCAGAGGATGTCTGTTCCATCCCCCTCATCCTATAGAACTACATCTCCCAGAGTCTAAGACATTTGGTCATGGAGCTCACCCTTAGTAGAGCTATTTCAATTAAACTTTAATTTGTTTGACCATAGATTTTTTTTGGTATTTTCCTGGATAAAGGCAAGAGTAGTAATTCCAGAATATTTCTTTC
Organism: Oreotragus oreotragus; assembly: GCA_006410675.1. NCBI lineage: Eukaryota > Metazoa > Chordata > Mammalia > Artiodactyla > Bovidae > Oreotragus > Oreotragus oreotragus. Next base: position 73,344 of record SJYX01011158.1, read on the forward strand.
TGGGTTCAGAAGTCTGGCTCATCTCAGTGATTTTTAAGACCCAGCTATGCTTAGTGAGGAATTTATTGATCTGCACAAACCATACCACATGCTTTCTCCTGCTTCTAGTTCCTATTTCCCTAACATCATTCTGTGTGGGAGAAATATGGGTAGAGTTAGCATCAGGAGGAGCTGAAATAGAAAGGGATAAAAATAGTCTCATTCATTTTTTTTTCAGCTTGATTGAGGTACAACTGATAAATAAAGTTGTAAGATATTTAAAGTGTATAATGAAATGATTTCCCCAAGTTAATTAACATATCCATCATCTCATGTATTTACTTTTTTTGATGAAAACATTTAATTTCTGCTCTCTAAGCAAATTTCAATTGTACTATACAATGTTACCAACTATAGTCACCATTCGGACCCTAGTTATCTTATAACAGAAAGCGTGTTGAATGAGCAGAAAAGAGATGAAGGATTGACTACTGGAATACAAACTCATTTTTTTTTAAACTGGATGACCGAGTCTGCTACTCATGTTTTCTACCTCTCAGAATCCCGAGGGACACTAACTCCGGGGAGGTAACCACTTCACTTCCCCATACTTGAGGCAACTCTTCTGAGCTTTATTAAACAGATCCAGAGAACCATGTTTAGTATTGTTTTGTTTAGTGATACACTTAGAAAGATAAAGAATATGAGATATAAGAACAGTCATAATATACAAGCCTTCTACCACTTCATGGAATTATGATGAACATATTATTTTAAAAGAGCTTAATGAGATACAACAACACTGTACTGCAGTCCAGCTGAAGCTATATACAATGCATATATAGTTTATGATCTGTGTATAATTCATATGTATAAAAACAACATACTTTATTGACATAAAATAACACAGCAAGGTTTTAAACAAATGGCTAAGCTCAATGCAGGCTTTACAGTGCCCTGAAAGCCATTTTACTAGCATAAAGGCCTCCAACATGCTGGTATTAACCTACTGATAAATATTTAGACTATTTATATTTTGTTCTCTTCAAAACTAAGCCAAAATAAATATATTTTAAGGCAACCTTTAGAAGTGTCAGCATTTATTATTTTATCTGCTTTGTGGCAAATGTTATTCACAGTGACAATTAAACTATTGAACAATGAAGGACAAAGATTGACAAATTCATCCTGAATCCATTGTATCCTTTTATAAAAATTTCTCTAATGTACAGAAAAGCCATATTCTTTAGCAACCTTCACCTTCCAATTGTGAAGAGTAGCATTATTGCTTTTCTGCCCATACAGGCTTACTCAAAGTTATATGTTAGAGATTTCAATTTTGATTTCATGTTCGGAAAAGCATCTATACAAGTCTTATTGCTATTTTTAAAAATTCAGAAAACAAGAACTTACTGAATACAGGTTATTATGGCTGCAAGCTATTCCACACTGTTGCTCACTTCCATTGTATCTTTGGATAGATAAACTATCCAATATACAAGGTTGAATCCTGCAAATGCAACTGGGAAGAGAATCCGAGAATACTGGTCTATTTTACTGGTACCTCCAAAGGTTAGAGAGAGGGGTGGGGGGGTTACAGGTGTTGACTGTAAGATGGGAGCTCTTGTGAGGACTTTGCTGGCTTCAGCGGATGGAACTATTGGCAATGTCAGAGATGTGATTCTTTTCTTCAGATGGTACTTGGAATCAGGATGCTGTAGAGGAAAATATACATAATATACATATATATTCTGCTTAGGTAAAGGAACAGACATTACTCATTCATTTTATCATCATTGACAGATGTTTGCTGACACTTTATTATATAAGTTGAGCTTCCCCGTGGCTCAGATGGTAAAGAGTTTGCCTGCAATGTGGGAGACCAGGGTTCAATCTCTGGGTCAGGAAGATCCCCTGGAGAAGGAAATAGCAACCCACTCCAGTACTCTTGCCTGGAAAATCCCATGGATGGAGGAGCCTGGAAGGCTACAGTCCATGGGGTCACAAAGAGTCAGACACAACTGAGCAACTTCACTTTCTTTCTCTTTCTTTCTACCATATAAGTTAAAGTACCAGCAAATTATTTATTTTTTTTTAAGTAGACCATTTAAAGTCTTTATTGAATTTGTTATACTATTGCTTCTGTTTTATGTTTAGATTTTTTGGCCATGAGGCATCTTAGCTTCGTTTGGGTTGAAACTGCAGCCCCTGCGCCTGCAATGAATTGGAAGGCAAAGTCCCAAACACTGGATCACCAAGGCAGTGTCATCAAATTCTTAATAATATTTGGTAGCGCTACTTCTCCAAGAAAGTGGTAAAACAAATTCTAAAAACATTGATTTACTAATAGCCATTGATAGCTCAGTTGGTAAAGAACCTCGACCCTGGTTGGATTCCTGGGTCAGGAAGATCCCCTGGAGAAGGGATAGGCTACCCACTCCAGTATTCTTTCCTGGAGAGTTCCATGGACTATATAGTCCATGGGGTCTCAGAGTCATACATGACTGAGGGAATTTCCCTTAATATCCTATATTTTAATACATCAGCAATTGATGCCAAGCATGATCCATGTCCCAGGAACTGTGTTGAATATTGTACTATTAGGAAGAGATAAGCCAGGTTATAAGATTTTATCCACTCACCACCCCAGTTATGCATAAACCTATATGGCAATGTGTCTAGGCAGTGAGAGGGAATGTCACAATGACAGGGAGTTTCATTTTGGAGTATGCGGGCAATTAGTTAATACCATAAAATAACAGCTCAGTTAAATGAGAGCATTCTTCTAGACACATTCCTAGCCTACAGCCTAATCTTCACACATTCATAAATCTGAACCAACTGAGGTATGAACAATAGCATAAAAATTTTTAAGTGCTCATGTATGTCAGAAGCCAGGCACAAAGTAGAAATACCCTTAATATTCTTTCCTTGAAATGTGACTGCCTCTTCGTCCAGAGTTCTGTAATGTGAGCTTTCTGCTTCCTTTTCAGAACTTCTCTACTGTCTCCTTCCATCTTAAGTTACCAAAAATGATACATTTACTAACCTCAGAATTATTATATGTTCTTTTCTATCATTAGCTTTTCTATTCCACTGAAATCAGAGGACAACCAATTCTACTCTTGAAAGGGATATTCAATGCATTAAGTAACAGATGAGAGGCTGAGATCTAGATGTGGGAACTGCTTCACCCACACTTTCACAGCCAGTAATAAACCAGCCTGGTTAATCTCAGTGCTTGCTATATCCCAGAATCTTCTTTATTCTATAGTATCGAGCTTGCTTCAGAAACTCTAATTCTGTTTGCTTTAGACACCTTTAAAAATGGTGGAGACTAGGAGGATTTCTTCTGATTCGTACTTTTTCTTGTCTACAGCCTGTAATAATCACTCTCTTTGTGGCTGGTTGTCCTTGCTGAGTCCCTGCCTTCACATGCATGCTGTACATTATCCCTGCTCTTGTAAAACTGCCTTGTTTCCTCTCTGGCAGCAAAATCACCACTTTGCTGCCTGGCAGGGTGTGTTATTCACATGGACAGACTCCCATGGCTTTAGACAGCAGCCCCATGGCAACAGCGTGAGGCGGCCGCCTCCCTGGTGCCGGTGGAACCGCAAGACCGAAACGGCCCACCGATGCGGTGACACTTGGACTCTGGGAAAACAACAACCCCAAGAACCTCTTCTCCCTCTACTCCTGAATTTTGCTTTTGATTTGTCATGGATGTTGCTGAACATCTAAACAGTAATAGTCATCACAGAGAATTCAAGACCACTGTGCTTTGGGGGGCCATAGTAAACCCTGTTTCTTTACCAAAAGCAAGAATAAATCACTGTAAAGTCTGATTTGACTTGCCCATGGTGAATTTCAAGCAAAGAATACCTTTACCTGTTATCTGTTGACCAGATATTGGGCTAGGCACTGTGGACAGAAATAAATAAATCCAAGGTGTTGGAGGTAGAAGAGAGTTTAGAATAGAAGATTGCCTAGTCTACCGATCTTGAATAGGAAATAAGTGACATTTTCTATTAAAAATATGTGACAACCTTCTTTGATTCTTTGCTTTATAAACCACTGTCACTCTCTTTTCATAAACTCTATTCATTCCTCAAAGTCAATTTTAAGCTTCACTTTCTTACTGGAGCCTCCTTTCATTTCTCGTGCCCTCATTGATTATTCTTTTTCGGTGCCTACATCTGTAATATACAATTTTCAATCTAGATATTGATATATGGGTATAATATCTGGCATTGTACACAGCTGTCTTGTGTTTTAGTCTGTTTTACAAATAAACTGTTAAACAACTGAAAAAACTGTGACAACTGAGGACAGTTGTGCCTAGGGTCACCGATAGTGTATGGATAGGACCAGTGTAGTGGTATTCCAGTCTCAATATGCCTGTCTTAGAAGATAAGCATAACATTGTCGGCCAAAGCTTTCTATCATGTTCCCCAAATTCTAATTTGAATTTTCAACTATTATATATGTTATCAAAATGTTCTTCACCTGAAAGAGAAAAATGTGTCACTGTTTAATCCTTTAAAATGAGTTCTCCTCCTTCCAGATATACAGAACATTAAAATATTTTACTCTAATAAATTTGCTAAGTATCTTAATGGAAAATAAAGAGGGCAAGGCTTTAGAGCAGATCTTCTTTCTAAACCTGTCTTGATTTTTAATAGCATGCCTTGTCTGTCTGTCACCTATGTTTCTTTCTTTTTAAGGGAGAAAGAGGGCAGAAGTGAACAAGTTCACTGAGATGGAAAAGTGTAAATTATAATCCAGCATAAAAATATAATGGATTGTTTTATCTCCCTCTCTCTTTTGGAGATGTGGGGAGAAGTTATTTGTCAATCTCTTGGCATGTCACAGTGTCACAAATGACTTAATGAGAACTGCCAAATAGCCATTGTTCAGAGTTAAGCAAGATCGCTCGAGACCTAATGCATGAAAAATTTATGCATAATAGTATTAGCTTGGAATTAAACATCTCCTATGATAGGATCCTTCTTTTCCTCATCTGCTTCCCTAGGCAGTCTCTATGGAGTGTTGCTTAGGAGTTAGAGGGCAACAGAGTCAGAAAGCCCTAGTCTGCAATTCCACATTTACTACTTATCTGCTGTATGACTTTACACATGGCAAAGGAGTCATAGATTCTCCCTAAGCTTAAAGTTTCCATCTTTAAAGTTAGAGACAATAATTATTTCATCTGTAAGGATTTTTTCCCTTTCTTTAAGAACTCGAGAAAAAAATGTCTCTTTGTTATATGCTTCCTGCCTACTTAGCTGTTAACAGTTCTTCTTGCTCTCACATCTTCCCTGTTTACTTCTGTTGTGCTTTATCCCCCTTCCTGACCTGAAATCTCCTTAATGTAGAAATCTCTCTTAATGATAGAGGGCATATTATTTTCATGTGTAAGTACTCCAAACTACCTAGCCAGTGCATAGAACACAGTGAATGCTTCATAAGCATATGCTAAATCAATAAATGAATGAAAATCTAAACATTTTCTGAGACTTATAAGAGTTTTCAGACAAAGAGAAGGGAACAAAATATTCATGATTATTTTATATTTTAGCATATTGTTTATATTACGTTATATTAAGTACCATGCTTCCCAGGTGGCACTAGTGGTAAAGAACTTGCCTGCCAGTGTAGGAGACGTAAGAGACATGGGTTTGATCCCTACATCAGGAAGATCCCCTGGAGGAGGGCGTAGCAACTCACTCCAACATTCTTGCCTGGAGAATCCCCATGGACAGAGGATCCTGGTGGGCTACAGTCCAAAGGGTCACAAAGAGTTGGACAGAACTGAAGCAACTTAGCACACAGGCATGCACATAGGTACCATATCTAAGCACTTACCATTTGCAAGCACTACCTGGCACTCTGCCTGCATTATTTTGCTTATTCCTAGAATCTCTAATGTAATAATATTTTGTTTTAGAGATGAGCTAATGAAGGTATAAGCAGGAAGCTCACCCAAGTGATAAGTGGTAGCACCTGAATTCAATCCCTCTTAGATGCCTAAGAGCAGGGGTCCCCAAGCTCTGGGCCACAGAGAGCTTGGGGACCCTTGTCAGATGAGAGGCATCAATAGATTAGAAATAAAGTACACATTGAATGTAATGTGCTTAAATCTTCCCCAAACCACCCCCCAACCCCAGTTCATGGAAAAATTATCTTCTGTGAAATCGATTCCTGGTGCCAAAAATGTTGGGGACCACTGCTAAGAGCATAATCTTAATAAATACAACTTTTCCTTCCCATCGGCTTTAGGGTTAGGGCATGGTTGTTTCTCAGCCACAAAGTTACTGACATATTGATGCTTCTTAGTTGTGGGGACTGTCCTATACATCATGGGGTCTTGAGTAGCATCCTTGTCCTCCATCCATAAGATACCCGTAGCACCCACATCCTCAGAGTTTTGACAACCAAAATTGTCCTTGTAGCATGACCTACGTCCTCTGGGGACACCCACCATTGAGCATCACTGGTTTAGAATTACACTGCCTCATTGTACAGCGATGGCTGGGGGTTTTCTGTGCTAAGTCACTTCAGTCGTGTCCAACCCTTTGTGACCCTATGGACTGTAGCCTGCCAGGCTTCTCTGTCCTTGGGGATCTCCAGGCAAGAACACTGGGGTGGGTTGTCGTTCTCTCCTCCCATGGATCTTCCTGATCCAGGGATTGAACCCACATCCTTGTGTCTCCTGCATTGGCGGGCAGGTTTTTTACCACTAGTGCCACCTGGGGGGTTTCTGCTGCTGCTGCTAAGTCGCTTCAGTCGGGTCCAATTCTGTGTGACCCCATAGACGGTAGCCCACCAGGCTCCCCCTACCAGGCAACAAATACAAGGTTCTCAAGGAAATGCCAGAGAACTGAATAACCCACACGCTGGATAATCAGTTCCTGGATAGTGAGAAATCGGCACTATAGAGACTGGACATCTAAAATTTAGAAGAATCACATTGAGTTTCTGAAATGAAAAGAAAGCCAGTTTTGCAAGCCATTCAAGCTACAGGTTTGCATCAGATTCTGCCTGCCCTATTGTAAGCTCAGCAGCTTCAGTTGATGGTAAAATAGGCTTTTGTCAGAGTCCAGATGAGGGCTCAGCTTGGGGCTGTCACTGTTTTGAGTGGAACACCTGTGGTTTTGAATTTTTCCAGGGCTCCCCTGCTGCTCAATGCCATCCTGCTTTTGGTATTTTTAGAGCATGGCTTTGTTTTAGGTAACGCCATATTGCAAAGGTACTTGGAGTCAAACTGGACATTGTGACAGTCAGTTATTTGGTATAGGGATAAGGCACTTGGGAAGTACTAAGAGCAATTCTGATACAATATTCAGTGAGTCTAATATATTAAAGAGGCGGGAGCAATGGGTTACCTCCTAGGGGAGATATTCCAACCAGGGCTGCCTTACTCCAGGGCAAACAAAGCATTTGCTTTTAACCGGGGCACCAAAAACAAGAGAACATATTTTTGAAAACATTTAGTATTTGACAATTTTTAAAATGATAGTACTAATAATTATGGAGAAAACAAACTCTGTCAAATGTCCTTACATTTATAACTGGTAGGAGCAGAGACAATTCCAGAATATCTACGGAGAAGCAGCTTTTATTGGTAGCAATCTGGTAGGTCAGTGGTGCTAGAGCCATGCCTGAAAACCACACTGAAATGTTTGGAGGGTCCTGAAAGGAATACTGGATGGGGATGTGATGGAAGGTATAGGGAAAGAGCGAATTGCCTACACTTCTCATCTGACCCACCCCACCCTCTCTATAAGTCATATGATGGTGCTGCTATGGGAAAGGGGCATCATGGTTTTCCCGGTGCTCAGAGTCTCTGATGGTCTTAATTCAATTGCTAATTCTTTGGAGTAATGATAGTACTCAAAGAAATCTCAGCAATGTTAGGGACACGGGAGGTAAATCTATGCTTCATATTTCTCTACACAGGTGAAGGGCAACATGGTTATGGCCCAGCAGATGTTTCAACCTTGAAAAGAGTCCAGAAAGGACAGCATGTCTTACTCCCCTCTCTGTGCCCAAGCTGCTAATAACTGACTTAGTGTCTCTAGATCAGGGCCAGGCTCATCGTTCTGGTCTCAACATAGGCACCACTTCCTGCAGAATCACCCCTCCAGACTGAGCGCATACTCTTGCATGGTCCTTCTCAGCCTGCTTTACATCTGTAACCACCACCTTCATCACAGTGCATTGTCAGGGCTCCTTGATTTCCCTCTCTTCCTGCTTGATAGGCAGTTCCATGACAGAAGAGGCTCTATTGATGTTGCTTACTAATGAATTCTCAGTGTTCTACAGAGGGTCTGCATATAAAGGCACTTAACAAATGCTTATGGTATGAATAATTTGAACACATAGGTACTCAATCAATTGGTGTCAGGTGACAAAAAATTAAACCATGTAATCAGTATAAACACAGTTATTCTCTCAGCTAATTAAATTTTGGTTAACTTATAGATAATCTGTGAAAAACATCACATCTTGTATGAAAAAGAGAAGTCACATTGGATGTGTTGAGTAGTGGTGCAGAGGATTCATTCTTAAGAACTTGGTGGTGAGGACTTAGATGTTTAAAATGAAGAGAATACTAGGAAAACATTCAAAAAGAGATCAGAGTCTAAACTCAGTCTTATCTACAAAATAAGTACACCCTAGATAAATAATAAGTTCTGAAACATAAATACAGGAGTACTTTCTAATGCCTGAATAGCATACCATATAAAAACAATATGGAAAGATACCATATAAGTAGGAAAGAGGCACTGGACAATTTCTTCTCAAAATCTAAAAATATAAACTCTCCACTTCCAAATGCCTTAAAAACAGAAAGATTATTAATCTGTAGAACACTTCTAAAGATTTATATTTAGTCTCTTCAGGTATGAATACTAGATTTTAAGTGTCTGAATTTCTTTATCATTATTATAAATTTCAAGGTCAAATTCAAAAATTTTCACATTCATTCTAACCAGTTTCCTGTGAAAAACAATGTGCACTTTAAAACATACAATTTAGAATCACATGAAATATCCAAGCACTTAATCTCATTTCAACTTTGCCATATTGGTTTGCTATTTCAGTGTCCAACTTACCCAAATAATGTTATTTTGATTACAACTGAATAGGCATTTTTAAATGTCATGGTATTTGAAAGAAAAAATGACCTTGTAATCATAATATACCATTGTGCTATATAAATTCCAAATATGTAATTTATGTTTGTTCCTCTATATTATAAAAGGCAATTGCCAAGTTTTGACATAAATAAATAAAATGTACATGTTCTATGCAATCATCTGTATTTATTTCTTGATGCTTACAAGGTTTATTTTGTTAGGTTTGGTTACTTTTGGTTTTTATTTTTATACTTTGACTTAGCCTTTCAGAAACAAAAGTCTCCTTTTCATTGCCTTGAAATATTATAAGTGGGGCCAGGTTTAGAAATATAATTTTTCATAGAAAAAAAAGTCCACTTGCAAGGAAAAAAGTACTTTGAGATGATTTGAATCCAATTTTTTTTGCAAATTCCAAAGGACAGCCTAATTATATGTTAGTATATTTAGAACTATTAGAAGATAGTCTATATGGAGACCTGAGATCTTAAATTCCATCTTATTAATAAATTATACCTTTAAAATAATAGATGTAGGGAATGGTAACTCTGTGCTTTCTCCAAGGATTTGAAATCATACCCTCTCAGTAATCCATATTTTTAAAAAGTTGAAGTAAGGAAGTTGGTCTTTCCTTTTGTCTCGATATCAGATCAATGACTATATTCAAAATCACTTTTATTCTCTTTTTCTCATGAATTTCTCCTCTTATTTTTACTGTACTTGTCAAATAAGACAGTGTTAAATGGTATTTTGATAAATATCAGTTCTTCTTCCTTTCTAGATATATGTTAATATATGACCTTTGGGCAATATAATAATTATGTGTCTATATAAGTACAGACAGGTTGTAACATAATCACAAGTTTTTGTAACAATCACAAACAAAATAATTCTCAAAAATACTTAAATTTATCTTTTGTGAAAAATATAATTTTCAATTCATTTGAACTAGGTCTTCAGACTAACATATTTTTGTTGTAAATTTATATTTTTGTGACCTTTGAAAATACCTGTGTGGGGATGTGTGCGTGCTCAGTCATGTCCAGTTCTTTGCAACTTCATGGACTGTAGCCTGCCAGGTTCCTCTGTCCATAAGATTTCCCAAGGAAGACTACTTGAGTGGGGTGCCACTTGCTCCTCCAGGGGATCTTCCCAGCCCAGGGATCAAACCCACATCTCTGGAGTTTCCTGCACTGGCAGGTGGTTTCCTTACCACTAGTGCTACCCATCATTAAATGAAAGAAAGAATTTTGGAAATCACCTTACCTACATTCAGAAAAGGTTTTTTTTTTACCCAGTGGTATGTACTCTTTCATAGTTTAGTCTCTGAGAAAGTGCTGGGGAGGTTGGGGCACATAGTTGTGAATATTAGGATTTCTGGAATCAATTCTTAGTTTTTCTGAGTGATTAATGTTTCCCTTCTCTGAGCCTCTGTTTTTTATTTTCAAGTGTAATTTGACTGGATCACTGGATGGCAGACTTCTTTTTTATTAAGGTCTAATTTAAGGAAAAACTCTTTAAATGGTTAATTGCCACTTACCATGGACTGGTCTTACTCTTTGGAGAAAATGCAAATTCTCAAACAAGTTTCTTAGTTGATCAAAGAGAAAAGTTTCAATAAAAATGATCTTTTAAAGCCAATAAATAGCTCAGTATTTGGAAAATAAAATACTATAGTGTTATCATTCTTATTGTAAAATTTAAGCAAAGATTAACTGGTTTTGTGATTTGGAAATATTCATGAGAATTGAACAATTATAAACATATTTCCAATTCAAATTATCTGCATTACTTGATTTTGCTCTTTTTACAAGAGCTACAGTTTGAAGTTTGTATTGAAGTAAAAATGTATACTTGTCAATCAATTCTACAATCCTTTTTTAAGAAGTACATGCAATTTAATTGTGAGAATTTATTCATATACATAATTGAAATTTGGGGGCACATTTATGATCCTTGAATTATTAATGCCATCATTTATTTTTTATTAAAAAGTGCTTTGGGGACCAGCATTTAGTCACCACAAACCTAAACTTAATTTTATAGGTATTTTTCACTGATTACGTCTTTGCAAAAATTAATAGACATAAAATATGTATATTATATACATATAACATGAATGTGAACATGAGAATGTTTTCATGTGAATCAAAAACTTGGCTTATGACTCAGCATTCACAGAATCTAATATGCACATCTTGCCCCTCTGGATTAAAGCAACAAGTGGATTTCTAACAAAGATTGTTCATAGGAGTCCCTGTTGGTTTCCTTCAGACACTGGAGCCTCATTAGGAACATTTTTTTTCTTTTTTTAACGTTATTCTCCCTGGTTGGTATATGGGAACCCGTTCAAAGGAAGCACCTAAAGGCTGAGAATTTTCTCGTCTCGTCTGAGCACTTGGAATCTGCCAGTACTAGTGAGGATGATGAAAGAGGAATACCAAAAGTTTAGAGCAAAGATAAATGAAGGATTGTTGCTTGGCTTTTTCCTGTGAGGTTGGAGAAGTTGACCCTGGAACCAAAGTTACATAACTTTATTACTAATATTACTTTGGGGCTATCTACTTGTTTGCAATAACTATTTGGGCTGCTTTTTCCTATGCAGTCTGGGTAACATTAGAAAAGTAAACAATTACCAAAACGATCTCAGCTTCCAGGGGTTCAGTCGCTTTTGCTATTGTCACTGGGGGTGAGGCTGCAATCTGTGCCTTCCTTTTGGCCTTTTGTGTCTGAAGATTGGTAAAGTAGTTGACAGCAGCAAACTCAATAAGAGCAGAGAAGACGAAAGCAAAGCAAACAGCTATGAACCAGTCCATGGCAGTTGCGTAAGACACTTTTGGCAAGGAGTGCCGGGCACTGATGCTTAAAGTGGTCATGGTTAAAACAGTGGTGATTCCTAAAACGAGACAGAATAAGAAATGCAGTATTAGCATTTGCAATCAAATAATGGGCTCAAATAGGAACTTGTTGGAGAAGATTTCAGTTACAAATGTAATTTTTGTTATTTTATTATTTTTAATTGTTCACAATTATTATCATAGGCATTCATATTTTTGTATCCTTCAATACCTTGCATACATTGTAGTTGCTCAAAAAGTTATTTTTTGAAGTGATTTAGTTTAACAATAATAATATAATAGTAAATTATTAGTACAAGAGTAATACAATCTTGAACTTCTGATCATATTTAATGCTGATATAAAATTTCATCATATTAATAAGTATTTGCATAGATGATAAATATAAAATTAGATTTCACAATATTTTAATTTCTAGATTGGTTTTAAGATAAAATATTTAAGCATAAGAAAATAATTTCATCACTCATCTTGCAGAGGTTTTCTGTCTTGGAGGATTTATATAATCCAAAGATGGTTAGCATCATATATATATTCTTTTATAATTTGCAGAAAGAGATCTGTTTTACTATGGTAAATTAAAAGGTCAAAATTCATCTGAGATTTCAATTAAACTCAGGTCTTCCCTATGAGCTACTAAACTTATAATCATGAAAGCTGAGGAAAAAATTGGATTTTGTTACAGAAGATATTTTCTGTTACAGCTCTTTTTGTTATTTCATTTTGTTCCGTTACACTGTTAGTGATTCTATATAGCATAAATGTAACTAAATATTTAGGCTGAACAATAGGAAACTGGTGATATTTAACTGCGATTCATGGGGTCACAAAGAGTTGGACACAACTGAGTGACTGAATTGAACTCAACTAAAGACCTAAAAAATGGCAAATTTTTTTATGATCCTCCCTAATGCAAGGGAGATATCTTTTGTGTATTCATGGATTCAATATCTTAACTTCTGTTTTCATTGAATTACCTGTCATTTTGAATTTTCTACTTTTTCTAGTTATGAAAAAGCAAATAGAGATAAGAAATTCTTCAAAATAGGGCACGTGAAAGTCACAGGAAACCAGCCAGAATTCTTGCTGAGACAAATATTTTGTTGATTCACTACACAAATTGTGATAAGATGAAGGTTACTTCATATGAAACATGTGTCTGAATGAGATAGGAGTTTATTTCCTTTGCGGATTGAAAAAGTTCACTGGTGTGAATATTCCCCTTAAAATACACAAGCAATGTGAGCTGGAGGATGAGAGAAAGTAGAGCCCAAAGAGTGAAGCATACCAAAGACAGTTCTGGCTGGAACAGACTCCTTATTAATCCAGAAAGACACCTGGGAAAGAATGACTGTCATAATGCAAGGAGTATAGATCTGTATCATGAAGTAGCCCATCTTCCTTTGCAAGTGGAAATAAACTGTCATTATTACGTATTCACCTGTTGGAAGACAGGTATGTCAGTATTGTTGCTGTTGACAAGGTGCAAAAAGCATGCAGTTAGAAATAAAGTTTACAGATCCTTAGATTAAGATGTGTAGGAAGAAAATAGCAAAGCCATTTTTCAATGTATTACAGAGTTAGCCGATCAGCAAATGATAAATGCATCAGCTCATTGTTTTCTGTGGAGTTCTTTGTATCACATACATACAAAACTACTCATTCCAAGGCTATACAAATCTTTATATGTGCACATGGTTGCAAAATCCATCTTAAAGCGACTCATCACTTTAAAACTGCAAGTTTAGCTGAGAATGGCTAATACAGAGGAAAAACAAATAGATATTTTGAAAATGTGCACTGGAGTCACCTTGTAGGATTCTGTGCACATGTTGGTTAAATTCTTACCTGTGTTAGATTTAATTGTCTCACTAGATACTGTTTGTCCAATCAGATCATACTGAAGGAGGCTTGAGGATTCTTCTGGGACTTCCACTGAGTAAAGTGGTCCTTTTTTCCATGTATATATGATTTCACTTTTGGGGTAAGCATCTGAATTTTTGAAACAAATTGCAGTAAATCTGGCTAGTTGTGGGTTTGTTTTTTTCTTTCAAAGTAAATCTTGTCCATTATGAAAAGAAAATGCAAGCATAAATTTAAAAATATATTTTTTTTCTTTAATCCTGGTGACCAAAACTTCTATGTATAAGATTGACAGACATGATTAAGTTAATTCTAAGAATTATACAGAGAATATCAGAGTAATAATTCTCTTTTGCTTTCCAGCCTGACTAAAACCAAATAAGTATGTATTTGAATACATTATTTAACTCTCAGAAGTAGTTTGTCACTTACAACTGCCAAATTTGAGCGGACAAGCATGCCCATCCATAGGAAAGTTAACCAGTTTCATAGGACAGTCAGCGTTGATGGTAAGCCTAAGGAACATTGAAATAAATGGGTCTGAGTTAGTATGATGGACAAATCCTTTGAGCAGAGGACAAAGAACTGAGGAAGCCTCACCTCATGGTGTATAGAATGGTTCCATTCTGCATTATTCTGAAGAGTTTATTAGGAGTTGTCATGTTGTGAGCAATTGATTTTTTGCCATTCCTGAAAAAAGTGTCAGGTGTCCAGATTTTACTGACCATCAGGTTATTCAAACTCAAAATCTCAGTTGGTCCCCCAAATTTCAGCCTCTCATCTGTCCAAGTCTGGCGGAAAAAAACGTCCATCGTGTACTCCTAAGAGAAAGTAAGATATTCACGCATGCTGGGTAGATGGTTCATTAATAGTTTATTCACTAGCTTACATACTCAATACTAAAATTTAAGAAATAAAGCAACTTTTTATGACAATAGCCTATCAGGAGAACTATAGCCAGTGAATTAATAGTTCTCACACTATAAGATTGTAATATACGATCGTGTTGATATTGTATAAACCTCCCTTCTCCACTTTCACCTTCAGCATTCTTCCTTTTTTCTATCAGTAATCCATGTCTCTATCTACTGACCTCCTGATTTCTCCTTGTTTAATTTAGGATAAAAATATGAGATTTAATCTAGGTTTTGTTTTGACCTTCCTACCATCAATTAGTATATTCCTTCCTCTTAGCAACTTGTTTACTTCAAAAATATATCTGAGCAACACAGTGCCACTTAGTACAGTTCCAAGGATAGAGAAACTTTACTTGATAAGCATACTTTGTCTGCACATCGTAATTATTTTATATAGTTCTCAGAGAACATAAAAGCAAATATTACCATGATTACTCAAACAGAGTCTCCTCATTTAAGTATGCATAATCAAAATTATGTTTTAATGTATGGCTTTTATGAAATAACATTAAGAACTTAAGTATTATGATAAAGGCCTTTGCTAAAGTCAATGATAAATAGCAACTTATAATTATGTCAAAATATTGCCAAGAATTGCTTTGTATCCTTTATATGTTTTTTTGTGAGACCTATTATTGCAAGTGGTGATTATATTTTAAAAATATAATTTGACATACAGTATATCCATATAATGGTGATCCAGGCTATAACAAGCCTCTCTTGTATAAATAAACTTTAAAAAGAGACACACGCATAAAATAAAGTTCTAAGTGTCCCTAGATTTCAATGCTACAGTAGAATATAGGTGTGATTATTTATTCTTGGTGTGAGTCATACTCAAATGAAAAAAATTGATAGTTAAATTGTTGAGGATTCTGAAGAAATGCTGACTCTTTTCTCTCAACTCTTAAGACATTTATCTCCTAAAGTGCTCCTTAGTCTCTGCCCCTCTTCCTTGTTATTTTCTTTTTACTCTTTTCTCCTTTCCTTTCTCTTCCCCTTCTTATTCCTTTCTCCCTTTTTACATTTCTATTCCTTTCTTTTCTGCTTATATTCTCAGCTCAAAAAGCAGAAAAGGAAAGTCTCTAATAACTGTTAATCTAGAATTACATCCCCCTAGTACATTTAATGCACCACTTTAAAGAGTTATGTTTTTCTTCAGTTTTTATATTTATATTTTATTTTTAGGGGGACACACTCCCAGAGAAACATGAAAGAATATCCTGATACACTTTGTTCTAAAAAACTGGTTCAGTTTTTCACTGCCACTTACTATAAATACCCTCTTACGAATCCTACAGCCATCTGTACCTGGAACAGAGTTCCCAGAACACCTACTGGTCCATTTGCAAACATAAAAGGTGAAATGCATTGGTCTTTCCAAAGTACTCCCTTTACTGTTTTAATAACATGTACTGAGAATGGTGCACTGCCCAAACAGCCACGTTTTATGTTTAGTAGATCTTCTCAATATACTCTTACATGGCATTCCATCTTTGTTATTCTTTTTTACTCCTCCATAAATTTTCTAAAACTTCATAAAGATGGGGAAGAATTTTCTCTTTGCAAAGAAGAATCGGCACTTGATATGTGAACAGAAGAGAGGATATCATCATCTTAAAAGTCTCCTCAGATTCCTGTTCAAGCAGACCCTTTAGTGAAATGTGAAGGAGATTTGGCCAATAATCTGCTCTAATGGCCATTCCTTCCCAGCATGAGTGCATATATTGCTTTTAGATCTGGAGCCAAGTTTGTTAACAATGTCCATTATCATTCATTCTGGGACTCGGTCTGTTCCTCCTTTAAGCAAAATTACTCTCCTCCCTCAGCTCACTCACCATCTCCACGTCTGACACGGGCCCAAAACTTGTCACGTAAATGTCTGTTTTGACTTCAGTGACAGCACCTGAAATTAGCCCAAAGGGACATTTATGACGTTAAGGGGATTGAACGGAACGGCTGTTTCGCAAAGTCCGTTCTCTCGGCCAGAATCGACAACTCATCCTAAAGTAATTCCAGTAGCAAGGGTCCTTTGGTTTTTCAGCTCTTAAAAACTCAGATTAGTTGCATTATTTTGGATTTATTTCGGCCAAATTGCAAAGTTTAAGGAATGAAAGAAAACTGGGTTAGTATTCTAACAACTACAGTAATAATGTTTAGTGATAGCTTTAATGGAACAAATACTTAAAAATGTGTTTTATATGAAGAATCTCATTTACATTCACACACCCTAGGAGACAAGCACTGTTATATACCCCACCACTGTTGAGAAACTGGAGGCTTAGAGAGTTCAAAGGACTCACGTATAAGGTCAGGAATTGAGGGAGGGACAGAGACTGGATGGCCCCCTGCCCCAACCCCAGTGCCCTGCAACTTCCCACTCTGCTGTCCTGAGGCCTCTGGGCCTTGGACTGGCACTAAGGGGGAAGAAGGGCATGTATGCCACATAGAGTTTAGGAAGGACTCTGCCTCTTACCTCCAAATCCCGGTCGCAGCCGATTGTCGTAGCCTTCAAGCAAGTTGTCCAGGATCCGACTGATGTTTTTGGAATAGAAGTTTCCTTCATCTTCAAGTTTCCCTAGAGCATTTTCTACCCTGTGAGTAGACAGTCAATGATCCTCCCTCCCAGCCTCAGAGAAAATAGGCTGTTCATTCCAGCCTCATCTACCCCACCCTACAGATGAGCCATGCCATCCAGGGTGCTTCTATGTTTTGGTATAGAAGTCACCCGGTGGATGTATGCTTGCCTTTTCCTTGGAGCTAAAAGGAAAAGTCAGAACACAAAGTCTTACCAGAGAACAATGTACAGACAGGGCAGAGGCGAGACCATCCTGCGGTGCACTGAGCTGCCCGGCTCGCTCTCCGCCTGCCTTCGCTCCTCCCAGCCAGTTCCCCTTTCCAGTTAACTAGAGCTCTCCAGGACCACTCATAGCCCTTCTTGTTTGCGTCCAGCCAGTAATCCAGTAGGTGAAGATGAAAAGGGTGCCAGCTAAACGTGGAGGCTTCCCCTTGATGTCTTCACTCTCTGTTCTGCCCTTTCACGTGGAACAAGGTGGTTTGGGGTCTTAGAGTATGTCCCAGTGGACATTTATCCTCCTCTGACAGACTCATTTGGGGAATGAGCGTCTGGAGGGACGGTGCATGGTCAGAGAGCAGTGACAATAATCAAATAAGGCGTTAGGGGAGATTAGAAGGGAGAAATTCACTGCTAGTTTTGGCATGGACTTAGCAGGGCCCTGTGAGGAAATCTGGACGGCAGTGGCATCTTGCTGATTGAGATTATGTTCCAATGGGCTCAGCATTTATTATTTCTATGGTTCACAGAAGGATTTCTAAATAGCTCTCACTGCTTAAAAAGTCTAACAATACTAAGGTCTTCTTGGATGCTCTTTCTGATTTCAACAGCTTTATTGCATCAGCTACCCCTTTCTTCTCTATTTAAATACTGGTTCTCATTCTTCTTTGAAAAAGCACTCAGAACACATCAGAACAACTCCTGATCATCTTGCTGTTGGATTAGTGTTCTTTTTTATTTTTTGCAAGTACTCTGCTGATCCTTCTTGTGAAATGTATGGCATCTCGAGCAAAGTTATAAAGTCGAATGCTGCCTATAAGAGACAATGTCTGGAAAGAGCTTACTAAGATTTCCATGTAGAAGTGCTATAAGAATAAAGTAGCCATAAACATGGTCGATGATGATGTTGCTGGCACTATTAGGCTTGTCATAGGTCAAAAGTGGAATATTTGAAACCAAGTCTGGGAAAGTTGGAGTAATAGAAGTCTCTTTAAGCCTTGTAATTTTAATCTTTAAATAAAAATAATAAAGTATTGTGAATGTGTGTGTGTATGTAAATATATATATATATATATATATATTTTTAATTCAGGAACATAAGAACCAGAAGCAAATGTCTTCTTCACTATCCTCCTACCAGATCCACCCCCTATCTACCTAGTTCACAGTCTGTATTTTCAGCACCTAAATTCTACACAAGTGATGGTAACTTGAAGCTGTATAGCACAGTCATAAGCATTATTTCTGAAGACGTGACAAATAATTTGAGAAACAGTTCAAGAAATTAGCTATAAACAAAACAATGACAATAATAGAAACAGGAAAACCCCAATATTTCTTATGATTTTTTTTAAAATTACTGAATCTGTTACATGGAATTTTCTATTTACTCATCAAAAACCTGAATTTCCTCCAGTATCCCTTGCAAGTGGTATTCAGCATCTGATTTCTCACTTTGCTTTACTTGTGTTGGGTTGAAATCTGCACCCTGGTCCTAGTTCTCACCTTTGAAGCTACACAAAATAATATTATTTCAGAGCAAACTACATAGCAATCACATAAACAAAGATGTCTATCATGTCCTCTCTCATTTAAGCTGAGACTCCAAAAATCAGTTTTTATTGATTACAGAACCTGGTTTTCATATTTCTTCTCATTCTTTTCACTTTATTTTGAACATAATACAACTAATCACCATAGCATTTTCAATTCCATTGATTGCACTAAATCTGAAGTATCTGATGCTGTTAAATAATTCTTTGATCACTTTTACTACAATGTATTATTTTTATTCATCACAGGACTCTACATTTATCCCTGCAACCTTGTATCATTTTTACCCATCATTTTGTTTACTATCCATCTCTGATTTGTATCATCCTCAAGCTTAGTGAGGTGTCTAGACTGATCTTTTTGTTCATGTGTTAAAAAGATGATCATTGGTGAGATGTTACATTTATATACATATTCTTTTTGAATAGGCATGTTTTCCTTCTGAAAAGTATTTGTTGAAAAAAGAAAGATCTATTTGTAAGGCTTCTCCAGATAGCCATTTTGCTTTTTTGCATTTCTTTTCCATGGGGGACTGTACAGAAAATATCTTCACGACCCAGATAATCATGAGGATGTGATCACTAATCTAGAGCCAGACATCTTGGAATGTGAAGTCAAGTGGGCCTTAGAAAGCATCACTAAGAACAAAGCTAGTGGAGGTGATGGAATTCCCGTTGAGCTGTTTCAAATCCTGAAAGATGATGCTGTGAAAGTGCTGCACTCAATATGCCAGCAAATTTGGAAAACTCAGCAGTGGCCGCAGGACTGGAAAAGGTCAGTTTTCATTCCAATTCCAAAGAAAGGCAATGCCAAAGAATGCTCAAACTACCGCACAATTGCACTCATCTCACACGCTAGTAAAGTAATGCTCAAAATTCTCCAAGCCAGGCTTCAGCAATATGTGAACCNATATATTAAAGAATGATCATGATTTTACAAGCCACAAAGAAAAGTTTAAAGTGTACTCAGTTTAAAAGTATATAAATATATGTCTGTGTGTGTATATATGTGAGAGTCACTCAGTCACATCCAACTCAGTGCAACTCCATGGAATGTAGCCCACCAAGCTCCTCTGTCCATGGAATTCTCCAGGCAAGAATACAAGAGTGGGTAGCCTTTCCCTTCTCCAGGGGGAATCTTCCTGACCCAGAGACAGAACCTGGATCTCCTGCACTGCAGACAGATTCTTTACTAACTGAGCCACAAGGGAAGCCCCATATAAACATATAGTATTATTTAAATATTTTAAAACAGAAATGACTAATAAAAGAGCTTCACCTTACAACAGCCAAGACATAGAAGCAACCTAAACATCCACTGACAGAAGAATGGATAGAGGTGTGACATGTATATACAATGGAGTATTACTCAGCCATTAAAAATGATGAAATAATGCCACTTACAGCAACACAGACAGCCCCTGAGATTGTCATACTAAGTCAGTCACATAGAGAAAGATAAATATCATATATATCACCTATGAATGGAATTTTAAAAGATACAAATGAACTTAGAAAACAAAGATACTCACAGACTTAGAGAATCAACTTATGGTTGCCGGGATAAGGATGGGCAGAAGGGATCATTACGGGGACCAACATGAACACACTGATATATTTAAAATGGACATCAACATGGACAGACCTACTATATAACATAGGGAACACTGCTCAATATTATTTAACAATTTAAATGTGGAAAGAATTTGAAAAAGAATACATGTATATGTACAACTGAATCACTTTGCTGTATACCTGAAACGATCACAATATTGTTAATAAACTATATTTCAGTATAAAACAAGAAGTTAGGCACTTCCTTGGTGGTTCAGTGGCTACACGCTGCACTGCCAACGCAGAAGACTCAGGTTCGATCTCTGGTCAGGCAACAAGATCCCACATGCTGCAACCAAGACTTGGCACAGCCAAATAAATAAGTACATTTTTTAGGAAGTTTTAAAAACTATACATGTAAATAAGTCTATGTGATATTACATTATAAACGAAAGCTTCAGTCTTTCACAAGGCAACCCTCAGGTGTCCTTCATATGGAGTAGTTCATTCTGAAACAGGACCACTCCTTTAAAGCACTTGAATCTGACGCTGCTTTGCACACAAAAGGGAATGGGCTAAAAGTTATAAGACCTAGAATGTAGGCCTCACCTTAACAACCCTGGGTAAGTTACCTAAGACTTCTTGACCTCTGTACCTATAGAGTGAAGGGGTTAGGATACATTGTTTCTAGAGTATTGTGAGTAAATATCTTTGACTTATCATAAAAGAGTGCTATC
The DNA here is from genome assembly GCA_006410675.1 of Oreotragus oreotragus. NCBI lineage: Eukaryota > Metazoa > Chordata > Mammalia > Artiodactyla > Bovidae > Oreotragus > Oreotragus oreotragus. The sequence goes on from SJYX01011158.1 coordinate 94,739, forward strand.
ACATTTTTTAAAAGTAAGCAAAAGCAGCACAGTGAAGCAAAATGACACGCCACCAATGTTAGTAGTCAGTTCTGTGTTCTTCATATAAATTAAGCTGTTTTCCTTACATCAGCGATAACTTACTTTATCTATACATGGTTTTACACCAATCATGATAGATTCTCCAAAAATTCTTCCATCTTTGCTTAAGGCTTTCCGGGCCTGCAGTTTAGATTGATAACGAATATGCATCCAATTTCCTGTGTTAGACATCTGCAAAAAATTTTTCTCTTAAAATATAAAGTATATAAAATTCAAATTTTCTATTAGAAAACAGAAACATACAAAAATAAATCTGCTTCTACTTTGTATCTGATGCCCTGTAAAAAGCTGTATACTAGAATTCAACAAAAATTATATTTAAACAATTTCAGTATCTCTAATTCTTAAATCTCTTATATAAAGAATATGTGGCAAATATTCTCTACAAGCAAAGTAATTCTCAAAAGATAACTATTTCTTACAAAAAGGTCTTATCTACACTTGCTATGAAATTTTGTGAAAACTGTATACATCGATCTGATTTTTTTGTAGGAATTAAACAAGTCAATCTGTAGCAATAAAAAAAAGATTTGTTATTTATAATTTACTGTGCAAGGTAATTTAAAGAAAAAAATGCTCTCTAGAGAAACTCTAAGAACTCGAAGTCAGAAATATCCTTTTGTTTACCCCAATAAAAACAAACTCAAATTGGAAAATTTGTCATAATCTTTTTTAAGAGACTGTTAACTATTTTTAAAAGGGGGGAAGCCTGAAACTTTCACTTATTTATCTTCTCTATCTCTTTTTATCAAATACTATCCAACTTCCAGCCTGTCAGACTCCTACAGATATATCCTTTGAAAACTTTTAAAAAGAAAGAAAAACTTTTAAGACATTCAGCAGCAAATTCACAGGTTATCTTTCCTCAGCTTAAATCTTGAATAGAAAAGAATTAAGACTTACCACATGTTTTAAGATATTCCCATATTGTGCAAACTGTAATAATATATAGGAAGCAGATGCCTGAGGAAACCTGGGGAAAAAAAACTTGCCCAATCAACTTTAATAATGACAAATGCAAATTAACTTACAAACGATTCAAGATAAACTCCCCCCAGCTGTCTAGTACATTAATAAGAGACCCTTGATCATTCTGCTTTCCTCTAATAAATCTATTCATTTGCCCATCACCCAAAAGCAAATTATGTTAAAATTAGTTCTGACTCAGCTGCTTCTTTCCATCTCCAAATTCCACCCCTGAAATTTCTAAAATTCAAGTCACAGTTCTGCATATAACTTACTTTATGTGGGTATGTGTATGTGCATATATGCTTGTGGGGGGGTGGAGATATATTACTATGGTTATTATAGAGCAAAGAACTTTACATTATACAGAGTCATATCAATATATATTGAGCCCCACCTGAAAATTAAAAAATGTGTTCCTGAAACAAAAACTCAGAACCAAAATCAATGGTAAACAATCAATTATAAAGATGGCTACCAAAATTTTAAATGGCCTTATCTCTGTATGGAAAATTCTAAGTGATTTTTACTTTCTTCTCCATAAAGTGCTGAATGCCTTGACTATCACAATGAGATGTAACTTTGATAATTCAAATAATAAAGCTATTTTCAACTTGAAAATCTAGAGTTTCCTTAACCAATAACCTCAGTTATCTGGAGCTTGAATTAGAAACTTAAAAAGAAAAAATGTGGGTCACAAAAATAAATAAGAAGCTTCATATATTAAAATTCATGTGACTAAAATACTGCATTCAAGACTGGAAATTTATTTTATGTTATGTAAGTTTGGATGTAAGGTTTCTAACTCCAAAGAAAACAACAAAAATGTCGGGGTGACTGCAAAGCAGAACTAAAAAATATCAAAACCAGAGAGAGAAATAATGTCTGCACTTGAGGGAGGCACTTGAGAAATAAAACGTAAATCTAAGAGTCTAGGACCACTCTGAGGAGAAACAGTCCAACATCCTGTCAAAGACTCACCCTACTCAAGAGGGAGGGGGTATGTATGTATACGTATACTTATGGCTGATTCACCTGTTGTACGGCAGAAACAAACACCACACTGTTAAGAAACTGTCCTCCAATTAAAATTTTTTTAAAAATCACTACCCTGAAACAATAAACGTTATTTCATGAGGACCCTGAGTCAGAAGGAAAAAGTCAAATTATCAAAGGAAGAACATATATAATGTATTAGCTGTACTTCCCTATAATCAAAAGATAATATTTTATCCCTTAGAAGAAAATGCTTCCGTTCTGGCCATTAAACTCATAAGCAGGGTTACTAAAATATAAAACCAACAGAAAATACATGGGTGGGAAAGGATAAGTCTTAAAAATGAAGGACTCACAGCAGTATAATACTTCAATTAATTTATCCAACTACTGAGGAAGCTTTAAAGTGACACCATTACTACTAAACTTGGAAAACACACTTGAGTGGACGGATACATTCAAAAACAGACAAGCACTTCATGCAAGAATACAAAAATTTAAAACATAAACACAGAAAGAAAAAAAAAAAAGCAGCAGCAGTCAGCCCAATGGCTATGGACGTAAGGCTGAGTGTGGGCTTTCTGGAGAACAAGGAAAGGCAATATGACCCTGGTTTTTACCTAAACAGAATCAGCAACGACTCTCTCTGGAAGGTGACGCAAAAAACAGGTGGCAGTAATTGCCTTAAAAGAAGAAAAACTGTAGCTCTTGGGGAAAAGGTGAGAAGGAAAACTTCACTATAATCTTACACATCCCCCTGAATTTAAATAAATTGGATAAAGTACACTAATACTTACTGTGTGCATTGTTCTTCCTTCAAGCTCTTATGTTTTAGTATTTTTCACCCCAAAACTAAGTAAGGTCCAGCAGCAGTATGACATCACACTTTCAGAAACAAACCTTCTGTAGTACTGTATAAACAATCACAGCCTGAAAACAAGAAACCTGGGTTTCTGCTGAAGCTTTACTGATAACTGGACATGAGTCTCTGAGTAAGTCACTGAATCTGTCTACCCCTCCAGTGTTTCATCTGTGAGTGAGGCAGTATGATTTCTAGGATGCCTTAAAGTACTTTTTTTTGGATCTAAAAATCTATTCAAACGCATCTAGGACTGTCATGCACAGTTTCTATTAATATTCGATATTCTATGTTAGTAAGTACCAATCCTGTGACATAGTATGCATATATATACAAATACAATTCAACTTGTTAGTTCAAAACTGGTAAAGTCCAATATAAGCATAGACACAGTTCCAACAAAGGAAGGGGCTTCCTAAGTCTAGGGGTTCAACCCTCTTCCAATATTCAGCAAATATGCTGAAGAGAAAATAATTTAAGAAAAGGCAAACAGAAAAATGATGGAAAAACTATTAAAAATCAAAAAGTAATATACATGCTGAAATGTCAAGGGCTTCCCTTGTGGCTCAGCTGGTAAAGAACCTGTCTGCAATGAGGGAGACTTGGGTTCGATGCCTGGGTTGGGAAGATACCTCGCAGAAGGGAAAGAAATGTCAAAAGAAGAAGAGACAAAATGTCAAGGTGATATATACTGATGTCTGCAACTTACCCTAAAATGTACCAACAATAACAAAAAAGATGAATTTAGGTGAATCTAGGTGGATAAATGAGTGTCTGCTGTGCAACTATTTTAGTTTTTTTTTAATATATTTGATAATATTCATTAGAAAACGTTGTTGCTTTAAGGGTAAATTATCTAGAAACCTTACCCGAACACAGTCACCCAAGTGTCATCAAGGTGATCTTCAGATGTCAGAGAATCTCCTTGAGTATAAAAAGGATCCAACTGGGCAGGAGATAATGTTGTCTTTCGGGGTTGACCAATGTTTGCTGGACTAAACATACTCTGCCCTATATTAGTATATTTAGTAAGTTAGTTACCAATATAAACATCTTGGTTTATTTTAAATGAAAGCTTTAGTTCTAAATGGAAAAGTATATTAAAAGTTGGCAATTCCATAAATAATTCAAAATATACACTGTAACCAAATCATAATTATATACTACTATACAATGAGGAAACCATTAAAATTTTGAGTGTAACTTATGACTTTGCAAATTCATTTTTTATTACAAATTTCTAAATGTTTCATTAATTTCCAGTTAAATCTACACCAGAAGGACGTCCAGTCAACCTCAAGGACTTCTGTTGGATTCATCTTCCAAACCCACCACTTACATTATGGCACCTCTGCCTTAAAAGTAATCAATTACTTCTCATTAGACACTAGAATCCAAATGCCTTAGTCTCCACAATATCAGTTCAGTTCAGTCGCTCACTCATGTCCGACTCTTTGTGACCCCATGAAAGAGGCACGTCAGGAGTTCACCCAAACCCATGTCCATTGAGTTGGTGATGCCATCCAACCATCGCATCCTCTGTCGTCCCCTTCTCTTCCTGCCCTCAATTTTTCCCAGCATCAGGGTCTTTTCAAGTGAGTCAGCTCTTCGCATCAGGTGGCCAAAGTACTGCAGTTTTAGCTTCAACACCAGTCCTCCAATGAACACCCAGGACCAACATCCCTTAGGATGGACTGGTTGGATCTCCTTGCAGTCCAAGGGACTCTCAAAAGTCTTCTCCAACACCACAGTTCAAAAGCATCAATATACTTCCAACCTTATTTTCCAGTGTGCCCCTAAACAGTACCACCATGGTCCCTAAGATGTGAATGCAGTTTTCTCTTATTCAGGACATTTCTATCTGAAATGTCTGATTCTATTTTTTCTTTTCTTATCCTTCAACAACTACAGTTAATGAGTGCTTCATGTCCAACACGCCAAGCTAAACATTTTACATGTTCATGTTATCTCAGAAGCTTTGTCCTACTGAGACCACATTATTTCTGAGAAGCAGAGATTTTAAATGTATACTAAGGATCATTCCAGGAATTAAAGATACAAAAAGTGACCAAGTTAGACCAAAGGGAGGAAAAAAATCTCTAACAGAGCTTAAACTCTCATGGAAGAGAGACAAGCAAATACCCAGTATGTTAGAAAACAAAATCCTGTAAGAAAAAAAACATAATGCAGAGAAGAGTGATAAGGAATACATATGCAGATAGGAGTTAATATCCAAAATACATAAGGACTCATAGAATTCAACAGCAAAAAACAAAACAAAACCAATCCAATTAAAAAAAAAAAAATGGAAAGAGGAACTCAACAGACATTTTCCCAAAGACATACAAATGTCCACAGGTACAAAGACAGGTGCTCAATAGCACTAATCATTAGGAAAATGCAAATCAAAACCAGAATGAAGTATCTCAGGGCTATTCATCAATGGCTATCATTTAAAAAAAAAACAAAACAGATATGGGTTGGTAAGGATTTGGAGAAAAGAGAATCCTTATACACTGCTGGTGGGAATATAAGTTGGTATACACACTATGAAAAACAGTATACAGGGTTCTCAAAAATTAAAAATAGAGCTACAAATGATCCAGCAATCCCACTTCTGAGCATACAGCCCAAGAAAATGAAAGCAGGATCTTAGATATCTACACTCCCATGTTCACTGAAGCACTATTCACAACAGCCAAGATATGGATACAAAATAAAGGTCCATCAGTAGATAGATGGATAAAGAAGATGTGCTACGTAAGTCCAACGAAATGTCAGTCAGCCATTTAAAAGAATGAAGTCCTGCCATTTGTGACAATATGGAAGGACCTTGAGTGCATGACATTCAAGATGGTAAGTGAAAGAAGTCAGACCAGTACTGTATCACCTCATTTATATGTGGAGTGTAAAAAAGCAGAACTCATAGCAGTGGTTACCAGGGACCTGGGGATAGGGGATGAGGGGAGTTGTTCTGGTCAAAGGGTGCAGATGAATAAGCTCCGGGGGTTTAAGCACAGCATGCTGATTATCACTAATAATACCAGATTACATACTTAAAAGCTGCTAAGAGAGTGGAGTTTTCTCACCACAAAAAAAAAAAAAAGAAAGAAAGAAATGGTAATTAAGTAATATGATGAAAACTGTCAGTGAACACTGGGATCATTTTGTAATATATCAGTGTAGCAAATCAGCACATAGTATACAATTTAAACTAGACTGTCAATTACAGCTCAATAACTCTGTAATGTTAGTTTCCATCTATTTTACTATATCCATAAATTAACCTGTAACAGTAGACTTATATGTTACTTCAAGAATCAAATGGAACTTTAGATAGATAAGAACTCACAAAAGTTAACTATTTTAACAAGATATAACTTCAATACTATGAATGATGCACTTGGTACAATTATTATTTTGCATCAACAGCACAAATATATTCAGTCAAATCTAAAATAAAAGACTTCAAGAATGATCTCCATTTTCTTGCCTCCAGGCAGTATCAAACCAAAACTACAGCCTCAACAGAATTAAAGGTCAAAGGCATCAATAAAGTAAAAACTGCAATGTAACAATGTGATTCTAACTAAAGAGGAAAAATATGATCATTTACAAATTTCAAAGTTCTTAATTCTTTATTCCACACAACTTGAATTTCCTTACATCATCTGGACTCAAGTTTAGAAATCAGAATTAATCTAACACATTAATATAGCCTTTCCTTATGGAAAAAAATAAATACTTTCAGATCACCTCAGATCTGCTAGGCTAATTAAGAAATCTATTTAATTCAGAACACTACCCTAGCCTCTACTAGAAAATAAAAGATGCTCAAAACTGATTTTTTTATGTTCAATTGTCAAGAAATCGGGCTAAAAACAATTTAGCAACCAGAAACTTGACAAACAAATATTTAAATATTTTTACAACAGTAATCAAGCAAAAGAAGGTATGGAACAGTTATTAACTCTAGAGAAAACAAAAGGATACCCAAGACAGACATGGAATTCTAGTATATTACATGGTTCAGTCTATAGATGCACCTAATTTTAAAATTAAATTAATGCCTAAGAGAGACAATGCAAAGTAAGCAACTTAAAGAATGTTAAACTGCACAGGATGCTATAATACATTTGGCCACTTTTCTTTTTCCTAGCAATTATTTTTTTCTTCATCATCACAGAGGCATTTAATATGTATAAAATATTTCTAAAATAAGCCTGATTTAAAATGAAACACCCTACTTTAATAAGTGAGCTAATCAACTTATCAACTTTCCTGCTAGGAAATATGGAGAAGCACACAAAAGATAACCTTAAATAAATTTAGTTCTTACTACAAAGACATGCCTTTAACACAATAAAAGAGATGGTAAAAGGCATTTTAGTATAAAATCTAAAGCCAATTCAAAAATTTTATTCCTGTATTACCATTAATAAGGTACAATTTAGCTTTGCTATATCATGTAATAACCTTCAAGGAAGAAATTAAGGATCAAAATAAGACAACCAATATGACCTTTAAAAATAAAACAAATCAAAATTAAATCTCAAATAAATAAGCAATCTAATTTTTGCCCCATCAACTACTCTGAAAAACATAAATCACTAATACATAACCTAAAACTATGTACATAACTTTAGCATGATTGCCCCCCACCTTGTTACTGTTTCACTGGTCCTGTAATTTTACTTCCTTTCAATCAGACTTCTGCTATCTGCAAGCAATGCTTTGTAAAATGAAAAGGTATGCCTATCATACCACATCAAATTGTGTCTCCCTTGGTAAATCATTACTCAAACAGTCTTAAGATCAGACTGGAAGTGGAGGGCAAAAGAACTTATTACCTTTTATGAAAATGTCTTTAATTAAAGACTAGATTCAATTATTTCAAAACAGACCACTAACCTAAATGAAAATAAGAGACAGGAGTGGGAAACTTTAAATAGATACATGGCATATGCAACGGGAGAAAAAGAGGTTCCTGGCAGTGCTGTTACCTTCTTGGCATGAAACAATGTGGCACAACGTATAAAAAAGAATTTGGTTTCAGTCCAAAGAGATGTTTGGCCTTTCCAGGTTCCTGGGAGATAACCCCTATACCCTAGGAATTTCCCCAGTTAGGAGAGTGTTTCTGTTATTTGTGGCAGGCCCCTCAACCTCAAGTAAGCCTGACAGTTCAGCTAACAAGGTGACTTCTAGTGAAATAGGTCGTGCCATAATGACCACCCATAAAGACTACTCATGTTATTAAAAACGGTCACCTCTGGGCAGAAGAAGGGATGGAAACTGAGTTTAGCCACTTGATCAATGATGCAATCATTTTTATGTGATGAAACTCCAATGGAAACTCAAGGCATAGAGGCTCCATGAGCTTCCCTGCTTGCCGATACTCTGTGCATAGTGCCACGTGTCAATGCCAAGAGGATAACACGTCACAGCTCTTGCTTGGAATAGTCCCAGACTTCAGCCTACGTAGCTCTTTCTTTAGAAGGTTCTAATCTGTATCTTTTCTATAATAAAACTAACTGTAAGCATTGCACTTTCAATGGATCCTCAATCTGTCCAGTGAATTATCAGACCTTAGACTAGGCTTGGGAAAGCCTGAATTTGCAGCCAGCAAGTATGAAATGAAAGTGGCTCTGGGGCCCTAAACTTCTTACAAGGACTGTATGCTCAGACTTGCAGTTTGACACATTGTACCCGGATGAATATAACAATATCCAAAACAGCACAACGAACTGAATACCAGTATTCATCTCCAGCGTTTGTCAGGTACCTAATAATCATTCTGGAAAGTCCAAGGTTTTGGAGACCACAGATGGTGTGAAACAGACTCCTGGATGAAATCAAGGAAAACTAGTTTAAGAGAGTATATAATAAGAGATGAAAAGGCAAGCCCCTTCCTCATCTTGTGCAGCTTACTCCACCCCCAAAAAACCAAGGTGTTAATCCCCAAGGTAAAGAAACGTAAATAGCTCAGGATTCAGTGGGTCCCAGTCACAGTGGAGAATAACTATGTAAGAGACTAAGCGAAAATCTGCATATTGAAAAGAAGACTTCTCCCTTTCTACATTCAGAACAGCAGCTTAGACATTAATACCAAATATTAAAGAATTTTTCTTTGGGAAATTTAAGAGAAAGGACCTATATATGCTGAAATCAGATAAATTTTTGTTGGAAAAATCTCTAACTGTCCAATGCTCCTACAGCAAAGCCCAAAAAANAAAAAAAAAAAAAATCCTAACTCTGGAAGGATAATAAGGGTATGTAATCTTAGCCATCTCACTTTGCAGATCTCACCTTTAAATGAATGTGCTGGACCTAAGGGACTCAAATTTTATAATTCTATTGATCTGATTTATATGTTGGTGACCATATAAGGAAGTCACCTCTTCACACATCCCTGTCAGAATGGGCAGACAAGCTCTAATAACAACATTGTTGTTTGATTACAGTTATTGTTTTCCTATGGAACTAGCCATAAAGGAGTTCAAAAACATGACTCTTTGAGAAATTATTTTGAGAAATGCATGGTCATTTATGTAGCATTCTGTCTATGCAAACCAAGTATTTAGGAATTCCCCCTATTTAGTGAATTACTTTCTTTTGGGAAATTAGAGAACATTTGTCTCACTCCTGTCTACTTCACAGCTGTTTTTAAATCACCTTGGATGACCACTGGCTTGCTTTGCTTTTCCTCTCCACTAGAAAGCCTAGAACTAACATCCTCTCCAATAATACTGTTATTAATATGCTGCACTTTGCAAAAGGACAATGTGAAAAAATCTATCTCCCTTCTTTGTCCTAAACTTTGAACTCCTGGCACCCTGGGTTTATGTGTATGAAATTAATCAAAGACTCAGAGATGATTGGAGGAGGTTATTGCACAGAAAAAGCAAACTTGGCACAAGATGCTAAATAGTCCTTTCCATAATAAAAAAGAACCAATACATATATTTATGCATTTATACATAAGTAAATAGAAAACACAATCAAAATCTTCAAGATCAGTACGGAATTGTCTCTTGAACAACACATGATTGCATTTTCTCACTGCAGATCTCCACTGGGCTTAAAAAAAAAAGAAACAATATTAGAATTAAGACTCAGAAACCCAATAGCTCTTTTTTTGTCAAATAATAACTTCAACAAACAACTTTATTATTTGAGCATTAATGTTCTTATGTTGAGGAACTTGAACCAAAGGATTTCAGTATTTGTATAACTACTTCCCACCTAATACTAGAGGACTTGAACCATTTTCCCTGTTTGTTTAAGAAACTGTTATGGAAAGCCAGTCAGTCAGTCAGTACATGCAGTTTAAGACTGTAAGTGGAAACTGTGCTTAGTCGCTCAGTCACGTCCAGCTCTTTGTGACCCCATGGACAGTGGCCCGTCAGGCTCCTCTGTCCATGGGGATTCTCTAGGCAATAATACTTCAGCGGGTTGCCAAGCCCTCCTTCAAGGGATCTTTCCAACCCAGGGATTGAACCCAGGTCTCCCACATTGCAGGCAGACTTTTTAACTGTCTGAGCCACTCGGGAAACCCCAGAATACAGGAGTGGGTGGCCTATCCCTGGGCTTCCCTAGTGGCTCAGATGGTAAAGAACACACCTGCATGGCAGGAGACCTGGCTTCCATCCCTTGGTTGGGAAGATCCCCTGGAGGAGGGCATGGCAACTCATTCCCGCATTCTGGCCTGGAGAATCCCCATGGATAGAGGAGCCTGGCAGACTACAGTCCATGTGGTCACAAGGAGTTGGACATGACTGAGAGATTAAGCAAGCACAGGACAGTCTATCCCTTCTCCAGGGGATCTTCCCAACCCAGGAATTGAACCAGGGTCTCATGAATTGCAGGCAGATTCTTTACCAGTTGAGCTACTAGGGAAGCCCAAGTGGAAATTAATAATAGCTACCAAATTAATAATAGCTACCAAATAGTTAACATTTACCATCGGCCAAGAATTATGTTAAGAATTCCACATACTCCAATTTATTCACTGCTAACACAAAAATCTATGAGCTGCCTCTAAGTGAGTCCTTTTGTAGATCAGTAAGTATTTAACTTGTTTAATCTCACACAGCTAGTAAATGCAGAATTACAATTTAAAACCAGTTTGTCTAAATCAAAAGCAAGAAGGGACAAACTAAAGCTGGGGGGCAGAATCCAATGAAATATGTTTCAGTTCTATTACAAGACCAACTTCTGTCATATTTATCCAAAGATGGAATGGAGTACCATAGAAGAAAAAACATTTTCTTTTTTTTTTAATGAAAGTGTTCTTATGGCCTGGAACACCACGAATGGGTTTATGAATGTTTGTTTCATGAGGAAATTACATGGTCCCTAAGAATACCTAAGAACATTTAGCAGAATCTTGAGGTTATCTGGGTACATCCTAAATAAGAATTGTTTGATAGAGATTTTGAATGAATATTGGGTTCAAAGAATCAGGTATGGAGTTTTTCTGGAATGAAGTGAGGTGGAGAATGTTTAAAGAAGATCTTGGTGGTAAAATGTACTTTGGAGGAACATTGGAAGAGAAAAATGGAGAGGTCCTACTAAGTTGTACTAAAGGAGGAAGATAAAGTAGTAGATTATAAAATAATAGTTAATATCTATTGAACGCATACTAGATGGCACCTATATACATTGATATTATCTCTAATATGGGTAACTGTCGGGGAAGGCAATGGCACCCCACCCCAGTACTCTTGCCTGGAAAATCCAATGGACGGAGTAGCCTGGTGGGCTGCAGTCCATGGGGTCGCTAACAGTCGGACAGACTGAGCGACTTCACTTTCACTTTTCTCTTTCATGCATTGGAGAAGGAAATGGCAACCCACTCCAGTATTCTTGCCTGGAGAATCCCAGGGATGGGGGAGCCTGGTGGGCTGCCGTCTANAATGGACGGAGTAGCCTGGTGGGCTGCAGTCCATGGGGTCGCTAACAGTCGGACAGACTGAGCGACTTCACTTTCACTTTTCTCTTTCATGCATTGGAGAAGGAAATGGCAACCCACTCCAGTATTCTTGCCTGGAGAATCCCAGGAATGGGGGAGCCTGGTGGGCTGCCGTCTATGGGGTCACACAGAGTCGGACACAACTGAAGTGACTTAGCAGCAGCAGCAGCAGCAGCAGCAGCATGGGTAACTGTCTTATAAAGTAGCCATTTTTATCATCATTGCACAAAAGAGTAAAATGGGGCTCACAATGGTATGTACATTAAGTATATACCTACCTAATGTTCCAAAGCTAGTATCTCTAATTCAAAAGTAACACTCTTATACACTGTGCTACATATGACAGATCTGACAAAATTGTCTTTTTTTTTAATTGAAATATGTTTGATTTACATGTTATGTTGGTTTCTGGTGCATAGGAAAGTGATTCAGTTATATACCCACAAACACATATATTCTTTTTATTTTCCATTATAATTTATTTAAAGCTATCAAATATAGTTCTCTGAACTATACAGTATGACCTTGTTGTTTTTCTGTTTTATTTATTTTAGCTTGTATCTGCTAATCCCAAACTCCTAATTTTTCTTTTCCCCCTTTCCTCTTTGGTAATCTTAAATTTGAATTTTATGTCTGTGAGTCTGTTTCTCTTTTGTGAATAAGTTCATTTGTATCATCTTTTAGATTCCACATACAAATGATATGGCTTCCCAGGTGGGTGCTAGTGGTAAAGAACCTGAGCGTCAATGCAGGAGACATGATACCTGGGTTTGATCCCTGGGTTGGGAAGATCCCCTGGAGGAGGAAATGGCAACCCACTCCAGTATTCAGAAAAAGAGGTTCCTGGCAGTGCTGTTACCTTCTTGGCATGAAACAATGTGGCACAACGTATAAAAAAGAATTTGGTTTCAGTCCAAAGAGATGTTTGGCCTTTCCAGGTTCCTGGGAGATAACCCCTATACCCTAGGAATTTCCCCAGTTAGGAGAGTGTTTCTGTTATTTGTGGCAGGCCCCTCAACCTCAAGTAAGCCTGACAGTTCAGCTAACAAGGTGACTTCTAGTGAAATAGGTCGTGCCATAATGACCACCCATAAAGACTACTCATGTTATTAAAAACGGTCACCTCTGGGCAGAAGAAGGGATGGAAACTGAGTTTAGCCACTTGATCAATGATGCAATCATTTTTATGTGATGAAACTCCAATGGAAACTCAAGGCATAGAGGCTCCATGAGCTTCCCTGCTTGCCGATACTCTGTGCATAGTGCCACGTGTCAATGCCAAGAGGATAACACGTCACAGCTCTTGCTTGGAATAGTCCCAGACTTCAGCCTACGTAGCTCTTTCTTTAGAAGGTTCTAATCTGTATCTTTTCTATAATAAAACTAACTGTAAGCATTGCACTTTCAATGGATCCTCAATCTGTCCAGTGAATTATCAGACCTTAGACTAGGCTTGGGAAAGCCTGAATTTGCAGCCAGCAAGTATGAAATGAAAGTGGCTCTGGGGCCCTAAACTTCTTACAAGGACTGTATGCTCAGACTTGCAGTTTGACACATTGTACCCGGATGAATATAACAATATCCAAAACAGCACAACGAACTGAATACCAGTATTCATCTCCAGCGTTTGTCAGGTACCTAATAATCATTCTGGAAAGTCCAAGGTTTTGGAGACCACAGATGGTGTGAAACAGACTCCTGGATGAAATCAAGGAAAACTAGTTTAAGAGAGTATATAATAAGAGATGAAAAGGCAAGCCCCTTCCTCATCTTGTGCAGCTTACTCCACCCCCAAAAAACCAAGGTGTTAATCCCCAAGGTAAAGAAACGTAAATAGCTCAGGATTCAGTGGGTCCCAGTCACAGTGGAGAATAACTATGTAAGAGACTAAGCGAAAATCTGCATATTGAAAAGAAGACTTCTCCCTTTCTACATTCAGAACAGCAGCTTAGACATTAATACCAAATATTAAAGAATTTTTCTTTGGGAAATTTAAGAGAAAGGACCTATATATGCTGAAATCAGATAAATTTTTGTTGGAAAAATCTCTAACTGTCCAATGCTCCTACAGCAAAGCCCAAAAAAGAGACAGAATAACCTCTCTCCACTAATTTCCCCCTTCCTACCATTGTCAACACACACACACACAGACTCCAAGTAGCTATTTAGTGCCTCATTCAATATATATGCCTTCACTAAGAAAAGGTATAAGAGTTAAAAAAAAAAAAAAGAAAGAAAGAAGAGAGAGAGGAAACAAAAAAAGATCTAGAAGGAAACAGACGGTATGAACAGGAATAAAAGTCCAATGTGAACTTCACTGGTAAGTTATTTTAACCATGAAACAAGACAGGATGCTACATTTTAAATACTTTAAGAGAACAGCAGCAAAAAAAAGATCACTGAATATTAAAATATCAAAATAAATTATTAGATGCACTGGAAATTGAGATTATGGACTTCTTTCAGAAAGTAGAATACAGATATAAAAGACACTCTAACACAGAAAAAGTAAAATTTAGAAATCTCTGCAGCACTCACAAACAGAAGAAATTCCAGAGAGATAGAGAACACAAAAAACAGTGGGAAAGCTATTATCAAATACAAGGAAGTTTGCCAAAACCCAGGCTAAGTGTCTTGATTTAAAGGATCCACCAATTCCCCAGAAAAATAAAGTCCCAGACCAAGGCAGATTTGTGAAACTGAAAACACTAACCCTACAGAGACCTTAAATTTTTTGAAACCAAGCCCCTACAACAACTTAGGAGCCATCACTGAGTATGACTTCTGCGGAACTCTGGAAGCCAGAAGACAAAGGAAAGATGCCTCCAAAATTCCAATCTAGAACTCTATGCTTGGCCAAACAAGCAGCCCGCTTACAAGGAAGAGAAAAAGCATTGCAAACTCAAGGTCTTAAAGTTTATTTCCCATGTCCAGTTTTCCTAGAAAGGTACTCAAATATGTCCTTCACCAAAATGAGAAAATAAACTAAGAAAACATGTTAACTAGGAAAAATAGAGCAACTCTAGAAACTTGCTAAGGCAAATCCTGAGATAAGAGCTGTACATCAAGCTAATACAGGAAACAGCCAGAAGAGAAGCTGCAAATGGGAAGTTCTCAGTTTAAAACAAAACATACAAAAATGAAACTATGAGCATTTTTAAAAAGACACAGCAGCAGAACAGTTGCTTAAAGGAAGCAAATGGTACAAAGAAAATTAGACAAATGAAAAAATAATAATAATTATTAACTGAAGAAAAATTAAAATTTTACAGGAAGGATAAATTATAATATACTACTTGATGCAACACTAAACAGCACTTACATAACCACAGTAATATAAAACACTGACAAAGGAATAAAGTTTGATATATTTCAATTATATTCAGATAATGCAAGGGAGATAATTATATTGAATTACCTTAAGATAAATATAGCAACTTTAAAAATGAAAATCAAGAATTAGCAATATAATTATATACAGCCGACTAAGTAAAGGCCCTCCAGGATGGCTACATCCTAATTCCCAGAACCTGTGAATGTTACTTTACATAGCAAAAGAGATTATGCATTTAGGATTAAGGATCCTGAGATGGGAAGACTATCGAGGATTATTCAGGTGGACCCCCAATACATCCACCAGTGTCCTCACAAGAGATGTGATGTGATGATGGAAAAAGACTGGAGTGATACAGTACATTTTTAAGTTGGAAGAAGGGACCACAAACCAAAGAATATAGGTAACCACTAGAAACTGGAAAATACAAAACCAAAAAGCAGAGGAATGGATCCTCTCTAGGGCCTCCAGAAGGTAACCAGTCTTACCAACACCTTGACTGTGGCTCAGTGAAACTGACTTTGGCCTTTGACTTCTGGAATTACAAGAAAAATAAATCCAAACTGTTTTAAGTCACTGAACTTGTGGTAATATGTCATAGTGACAACAGATAGCTAATACAGCAACTTATTCAGGTAAGGGAAACTAAATTCCAAAAGGAATAGCTCTAAGATCTGGACTGACTAGTTCTGGAGGAATAAAGCTCAAGATTACAGCATTTCATTATAGTACTGCATTTAAGTACTATGTGCTATTTTTAAACAATTTGCAATTATTACTTTGACTAAAACATAAGATATTATCCCACTAAAATTAAAGACCAATCAACAGTACTATGGCTAGTTTGGCATGAAACTAAATAAATTTTGGTGATTAATTTTAAAAAGTTAATGCCACAGGCAGAAAAATGGTCCCCCAAAGATGTCTATGTCCTAATACCCAGGAGTTGTGAATATGTTACATTACATGGTAAAGAGAAATTAAGGATGCTATGGAATTAAAATCGCTAATCATCTCATCTTACACAAGAAGATTATGCTGGACTAATAGAGTGAACCCAACAGAAATCACAAAGGTCCTTAAATGGCGAAGGGAACAAATGATGTGAAATAAAGGCTCAACTAACCACTGCAGGCTTTGAAGCTGGTAAGAATGCATGAGCCAAGAAATATGGGGAGTTCTAAAAGCTGGAGAAGAAAACAAGATTCCCCCCTAGCACCACCACAAAAGAATGGAGTCCTACTAATACTGACTTTAGCCCACTGAGACCTATTCCAGACTTCTGACTTCCAGAATTTTAAAATAATAAATGAGTTATTTGAAACCACTATAATCTGTGATAGTCTGTGTCAGCAGCAATAAGAAACTAATATAATCTAGATTAATGCTAATTTTACTCAATATATTAAAGAAAAACTATGCCACGCCAAGTTGAACACAAATATTCCAATCATCAGTGTTGGGATGTCATTGCCTCAAAACACTATATACATACAGGAGTTTCCTGTGTCTGCTCTAACAAACTACCACAAACTGAGTGGCTTAAAACAGCAGAAATTTATTCTCCCACAGTTCTGGAAACCAGAAGTCTAGGAACACGTTTTCAGCAGAGTCTAACACCTGCTGAAGGCCAGCAATCAAAGAATTCCTTGCTTGCTGGCTCCTATAGCTTCCAGAGACCCTGGTGACTTTTGTGTTAGAGAACACAAAGGTCCTCGCCAATTAAGAACCTTTGTGATTCTGTTGGGTTCATTCTATTAGTCCAGCATAATCTTCTTGCGTAAAATGAGATGATTAGCAATCTTAATTCCATAGCATCCTTAATTTCTCTCTACCATGTAATGTAACATATTCACAACTCCTAGGTAATAGGATACAGACATCCTTGAGGGACTATTTTTCTGCCTGTGGCATTAACTTTTTAAAATTAATCACCAAAATTTATTTAGTTTCATGCTACAATACTTCAATGTTTGCCTCACTTCATATCACCTTCTCCTCTCCTGTCTGTGCCAAATTTCTCTGTGCCTCTAAGAACACTTGTGATTAGATTTAGGGCGCACTTGCATTCAGGTAATAACCAGGATTATCTTCCCCTCTTTTCCTCTCTCCTTAACTGTCCACCCTCCTTGAGAGATACCCCTCTCAAGATCCTTAACTTAATATGTTTTGGCCACAAAAAGCAGTACTCAGTGTTCCAGGAGTTAGAATATGAACATGTCATTTTGGAGGCCACCATTCAACTCACTACAACTTACATCCATCAATCCATTCAGTCAACCAACATTTTCTGATGTCCCTTTATACCTAGCTCTGTGATAGGTCAACAATGAAGGTATATAGAAGGAATCTCTGTCCTAAAGATCATAACCCAGTAATGGAGTAAGATAAGAGCCTAGCAGAGAGCTCTCCATTGGGGAAGGCAATGGCACCCCACCCCAGTACTCTTGCCTGGAAAATCCAATGGACGGAGTAGCCTGGTGGGCTGCAGTCCATGGGGTCGCTAACAGTCGGACAGACTGAGCGACTTCACTTTCACTTTTCTCTTTCATGCATTGGAGAAGGAAATGGCAACCCACTCCAGTATTCTTGCCTGGAGAATCCCAGGAATGGGGGAGCCTGGTGGGCTGCCGTCTATGGGGTCACACAGAGTCGGACACAACTGAAGTGACTTAGCAGCAGCAGCAGCAGCAGCAGCAGCATGGGTAACTGTCTTATAAAGTAGCCATTTTTATCATCATTGCACAAAAGAGTAAAATGGGGCTCACAATGGTATGTACATTAAGTATATACCTACCTAATGTTCCAAAGCTAGTATCTCTAATTCAAAAGTAACACTCTTATACACTGTGCTACATATGACAGATCTGACAAAATTGTCTTTTTTTTTAATTGAAATATGTTTGATTTACATGTTATGTTGGTTTCTGGTGCATAGGAAAGTGATTCAGTTATATACCCACAAACACATATATTCTTTTTATTTTCCATTATAATTTATTTAAAGCTATCAAATATAGTTCTCTGAACTATACAGTATGACCTTGTTGTTTTTCTGTTTTATTTATTTTAGCTTGTATCTGCTAATCCCAAACTCCTAATTTTTCTTTTCCCCCTTTCCTCTTTGGTAATCTTAAATTTGAATTTTATGTCTGTGAGTCTGTTTCTCTTTTGTGAATAAGTTCATTTGTATCATCTTTTAGATTCCACATACAAATGATATGGCTTCCCAGGTGGGTGCTAGTGGTAAAGAACCTGAGCGTCAATGCAGGAGACATGATACCTGGGTTTGATCCCTGGGTTGGGAAGATCCCCTGGAGGAGGAAATGGCAACCCACTCCAGTATTCTTGCCTGGGAAATCCCATGGACAGAGGAGCCTGGCGGGCTACAGTCCATGGGATCGCGAAGAATCGGACATGCCTGAAGTGGCTTCACACACACATGTGATATTTGTCTTTCTCTGTCTTTCTTCACTTAGTGTAATAATCTCTAAGTCTATCCATGTTACTGCAAATGGCAGTATTTCATTCTTTTTTATCAATATTCCATTATGTGTGTGTGTGTGCACACGTGTGTGTGTGTGTGTGTGTGTGTTAGCCACTCAGTCATGTCCGACTCTATGGAACCCTATGGGCTGTAATCCACCAGGTTTCTCTGTCCATGGGATTCTCCAGGCAGGAATATTGAAATGGATTACCCTGCCCCCCTCCAAAGGATCTTCCTGACCCAGGGATCGAACCCAGGTCCCCTGCATTGCAGGCAGACTCTTTACCATTTGAGCCACAAGGGAAGCCTACACACACACACACACACACACACACACACTGCTGCTGCTGCTAAGTCACTTCAGTCGTGTCCGACTCTGTGTGACCCCATAGACGGCAGCCCACCAGGCTCCCCCGTCCCTGGGATTCTCCAGGCAAGATCACTGGAGTGGGTTGCCATTTCCTTCTCCAATGCATGAAAGAGAACAGTGAAAGTGAAGTCGCTCAGTCTGTCCGACTGTTAGCGACCCCATGGACTGCAGCCCACCAGGCTCCTCCGTCCATTGGATTTCCAGGCAAGAGCACTGGGGTGGGGTGCCACTGCCTTCCCCGCACACACAAACTACATTTTCTTTATTCATCTGTGGTTGATTAACACATAAGGTTGTTTCCTTGGGTGTTATAAACTGTGCTGCTATGAACATAGGGGTGCATGTATATTTTTGAAATAGAATTTTCTTTGGATATATTCCCAGGAGTGAAATTGCTGGATCATATATTAACTCTAATTTTAGTTTTTTAAGAATCTTCCATACCGTTTTCAATAGTGGCTGTAGCAATTTCCATTCCCCTCAACAGTGTAAGAAGGTTCCATTTTCTCCACATCCTCTCCAGCATTTTTATCTGTAGACTTTTTAATGACGGCCATTCCGACTAGTGTGAGGTGATACCTCATTGTAGTTTTGACTTGCATTTCTCTAATAATTAGCCATGTTGAGCATCTTTTTATGTGTCTATTAGCCTTCTATTTTGATATCATTTTCTAAAGTTAGGACTCAGACTCTCTGGACCAACAATATATATGTACTTTTACATTTTTGTTATGGTATAAGTGACCTCTCAGTGGACATTGTAGTAAAGCCCCATGCAGTCCCTCTTGGGAATTCAGTGCAATAAGGATAATATTGCTCTGGGAAATAAAGGGCAATTTTCTGTACTGCAGCTTTAAATTGTTCTGGCTTGGTTAGGAATAGAATGTTGAACATATTACAGGGCATTTTGATGCCCCCAGAAGGATAGGCAGGAAATACTGAATTCAAACCTCAAGACACAAATATAGAAGAACCAAAATGTCATACCTAAAAGAACATGGGATATGAATTCATGATTTCTTCCTGTTTAACAGTACCAGTTCAGTTTAACCTTTTTTTTAAAAATTATGTTTGTCATATGTTGCGAATATAGGAATTTTTAAAAATGCTTGCCCTCAGGAAGTTCACATGGTAGATATTCGTAATCAGTTTAATTGGGCAGACAAGATGCTGAGTGCAAAATATATAATTTACTGACTGTGCTTCTGGAAACACAGAGTGGGGAGGCATCTGTATAGAGAAGGAGAGGTCAGTAATTATTTCATGACATTTTTACTGAATTTCAGCAGTAGAACGAATTTAGTAGGTTAGAAATGGACCTCCCTGACTGCATGATGAGCTCAGTTCAGTTCAGTTCAGTCGCTCAGTCGTGTCCGACTCTTTGCGACCCCATGAATCGCAGCACGCCAGGCCTCCGTGTCCATCACCATCTCCCGGAGTTCACTCAGACTCACGTCCATCGAGTCCGTGATGCCATCCAGCCATCTCATCCTTGGTCGTCCCCTTCTCCTCCTGCCCCCAATCCCTCCCAGCATCAGAGTCTTTTCCAGTGAGTCAACTCTTCGCATGAGTTGGCCAAAGTACTGGAGTTTCAGCTTTAGCATCATTCCTTCCAAAGAAATCCCAGAGTTGATCTCCTTCAGAATGGACTGGTTGGATCTCCTTGCAGTCCAAGGGACTCTCAAGAGTTCTCCAACACCACAGTTCAAAAGCATCAATTCTTCGGCGCTCAGCCTTCTTCACAGTCCAACTTTCACATCCATACATGACCACAGGAAAAACCATAGCCTTGACTAGGCGGACCTTAGTTGGCAAAGTAATGTCTCTGCTTTTGAATATACTATCCAGGTTGGTCATAACTTTTCTTCCAAGGAGTAAGCGTCTTCTAATTTCATGGCTGCAGTCACCATCTGCAGTGATTTTGGAGCCCAAAAAAATTAAGTCTGACACTGTTTCCACTGTTTCCCCATCTATTTCCCATGAAGTGATGGGACCAGATGCCATGATCTTCGTTTTCTGAATGTTGAGCTTTAAGCCAACTTTTTCGCTCTCCTCCTTCACTTTCATCAAGAGGCTTTTTAGCTCCTCCTCACTTTCTGCCATCAGGGTGGTGTCATCTGCATATCTGAGGTTATTGATATTTCTCCCGGCAATCTTGATTCCAGCTTGTGTTTCTTCCAGTCCAGCGTTTCTCATGATGTACTCTGCATATAAGTTAAATAAGCAGGGAGACAATATACAGCCTTGACGTACTCCTTTTCCTATTTGGAACCAGTCTGTTGTTCCATGTGCAGTTCTAACTGTTGCTTCCTGAAGGACCTGCATACAGATTTCTCAAGAGGCAGGTTAGGTGGTCTGGTATTCCCATCTCTTTATTAAACAATATAAAATTGTTTTCAAATTCTGGTTTCAGATCCCACTGTGAAAGCTAAGGCATGGAGTTTATTGTTTTCATCACATTTTCACCTATAATCTCCAGGATCCAAATCAATACCATGTGCTGTCTAAATCAACCCTCATTTTCTTTGTTGGAAAATTCAATACTGTCAGCTCTAGGAATAGTGCTATCACTCTGTCTTAACAGAATAACTGCAAAGATAAATCTTTTGTGGTACTTCTTTAAGTCGGAGCTCAATAACCACTGCTTCAACTGAGTTCAAGGTTACCAAGTTAATGAACAGCCTGTCATACCATCCACAAGCAGTGAGAGTTCCTACTACAGATAATAATAGAAGCTGAGTTGATGCCACATTGCAAAATAAATCAGTTGCTTAAATCTTGTTTTCTTTTTCTTCTATATTTTGCTTTGTTCTATGAAGAAAAACCCTGATATACTCTGTCAAGTCCTGTCAAGTTAGGTACTTTCAATGGGGGGAGAAGGAAAGGCCATATTAGATTTGTTAGTGTCAAGGAAGATACCTATCAACATATATATCAATATTGTGTAATAACTGCATATGCAAAAATTAAAGCTCTCTGTTTTCATAGTGGCAGACCAAAAAACTGAAAGCTCAACAAGATTCCTAGTTGGCAGATATAAAAATATATTGCCTTCTTCATAACAGTAACTTCCAAAGGAAAAAAAAAAAAAGGTTTATTTACAAAACACTGAGATACAAATAAATTTTTCCTGGGAGAGAAAGAAGTTGAGTGAACTGTGAGGCTGAAAGCTTAAAAAATACTGTAGAAAAAATTAAAATACAAATATATATACAGTGTAAGGAAATGTCTTTTCAATCCTTATTACTGATTAAGAGCTTCATGTGCGTCTCATGCATGACTTCACTTGACAGACGTCCCTGCTCCAAGCACTGCACGCACACCCGCAGAAGAGGCAGGGGTCTATCTTTACCTTTGCGGCTTTAACCAGCCTGCCACAGTTTCCACAGTGGTATAAGTTGTCACAGTCAAAAACTTCCTCCTCTACATACATGTTCCAGAGTGTGTCTTCCAAACTGGATACATTTTTGACTGCTACTGTTAGATCTAGGAAATCTTCCTGAAATATACACAAACATAACATTGAAAATACAATTCCACAGATGTTCACAAACAGATCACCAACTCAAACATACACTGGGAATAATCACACATATATTCTTTTTCAAAACACATATATCTTTTCTACATATGAAGGCATAGGTCTCCCAACTAGATACGGTGAGATTCATAACAATAAATTACTCTTTCTCAAGAAAATTATAACTCAGCTTAAAATATATCAGGAGCCAATTTACGAGTTCACTGTAGATATAATAAAACCTATTTTTATCAGGAAATAAACCACTGAATGCATGAATTGAGAAGAGTGTATGTGCAGTTCATTAGTACTATGTTAGGTTCCAGGCAGGCACAGCAAGGCCATGGTTGGACTCTCTATTGTAAACCCTGCTTCCCCATCTTCTGCTAGGGGTAGTTTAAGAAAAAAAATTATTTTGAGCCAGGACATAAAGGTATTTTCATGAAAATTAGGAGGAGGATATTTTCTAAAATGTGTCTACTAATTCTACTAAAATTACCTTTGAATTACAACATATTTCCAATATTAAACAGACACAATTTGACAAGTTGAAAGCACATTTATAATTTTGCATGTGTAAGTTTGTACAACAGCATTACCTTGAGGGATTATGGGGATTGTAAAATAGCACTAGTTAATTAGTTCATGGTGGAATACATGGTTTACAAGATAGATACGTGAAAAGTTAATGCCTAATCTATAATGTGCATTCACGTACATTATGTTTTAAAATTACTTTGTGAATCATTACATTATAGTGGTCTGCTACTGCTGCTAAGTCAATCATATAGTAACCCACATACACATAACATCTTAATATTTCCAAACCAGGCTGGCCAAATATTCTATTATGATACATAATAAGGGCTCAAATGTCTTTTTTATGCCCAATACTTCCATTTAAAAATATAGAAAATATATATATATATATACTTCAAAAAGGCAATTAATGCAACACTTAGAAAATGGCATTTAAGTTTTTACTCATACAAACATATAAACTTTCTATAATTCTTTCCATAAGAAAAGAAGATTTTTATTAAAGGACAATGGTTCAGTGATGAAATCATTTGTTATATAAGATTTGTAGTGCAAGCAGTGTTTATTAAATTTACATAAGCAAATTTCTAACTACATAAAATGGACAATCTGTTATGACAAATAGTTGAAGGTTACACCAGTTTAAACAGGATTATGATAGCTTAATATATATAATATTTAAACATAAGCACACACATACAAACAAGCTTTCTGAGGGACATCAATAAACTAAATCCAATATTTACTTACAGATTTAATTGTTAACTTAAACATTCCTCAGTGTTTTCTGTTCTTATTACCTAAGTGACTTTCTTTACAATATTCCAACTACTGACCCATAACGATATTGGCTTTTCTCATGATGCCACAGGTCCCTACTGTAAATATTCCCCAAATCTACTATCTAAATATTAGAGCACTAAATAGAAGATTTAAGCTATATCTTAAGATATCTACTTCTTTCAGTTTACATGGAGAAATCTGGATTATAAACTTATAATCTAGGAGCATCTAAAGTACAAGAAAAAAGTGATAGTTATTTATAGTAATAAGCACATTAATCCTCATATGGTACAGATCACAGATTTAATTACATGAATTATAATTTATGATTTAACTTATTACTAAAATACTCTTGCATATTCACCTGCTTTTCACTGACATTCTTACATTCTTTACAAACAATCTGGTTAACAATGGTTCCGTGATATAGACGGTTGATGAGGTCATGGCCGGAGGTTCCAACTAAAGAAGTTTCCAAAGCACTAAAGAGAATTCGATTCAGTTCCTGCACATCATGTTGCCTCATTTCCTATAAAACAGGTAACTTTTAAATGTAATTTTGTGCTTCAGAATTTTAAAAACAGATTTTTTTAAGTGATATTAGTTGAAAAACACAAGACTTATATAGAAATCCAAAGGCAAGCCTCCATCAAATGTAAGGATGACTAAGCTAAGTGAGCTGAGAGCTGGCTAAGAGATCACCACCTATTCTCACTTTTACTACAAAATGAAAAACAAACAGATGGTGTTCAGTGTGTACATGTAACTCAAGTCACCTGAGAACAGGAAAGTGCATTTGTTTGGCAGGAAACCACGTACATGGCTGTGCCAGAGGAGAGGAAGGAACAAAACAGGCAGAGAACAGGCCGGCAGCATGTGCACAAAGAAACCACAGATCAGAGGGACAGGTAAACACTCTGAATCATCAGCGTTTGAGAAGAACTAGAGCTTACTGCTTTGACATGTGGACCAAGAAAGCAAGACTAACACACTGCCTGGAGAAAAATTCTGATGGAATCTGCCTTAACCTGCAGATTAATTTGAAAGCCACCAAGAAATCATTGTATGAAACTGTGTGTGAAGAGGACGAGAACCATTTATAAATCCAAAGTCAAGGGGCACACCAACACACAGGAGTGGAGAACGCAAGGGAGAACACAGGAAGGACCAGCACAGGAGCCCGAGGAAGAGCCAGGGGCGTCAGCAAGCGTGGTGAGCGCCGCTGTGGGGGGCTGCAGGGAGCGGAGCGGCGCCTCCTGGACTGGGCGCGTGGACGCCACGAGTGACTGTGACTGGAAGGGTGGAAAGGAGGCAGAGGAGCGAATGGAGGGAGCAGAGGAGCGGGGTGAGAAGACGGTTCTGAAGGTGCATTTCAAGGGAAGAGAAGCTGATAAAAGGATGGAAGCTGGAAAAAGGTGTGGGACCTATGATCTTTTCCTTGGTTTCTGACACACAAGACACTAGGTGATACAAATTTCTCCAATATCACTGGCTCTGATGGGACAGAAAGTTTGCGGAAGTTTTCAAGCTCTGTTTCTGAACAAGCCTAAGTTTGGCAAAGGTGCCTCCGAGACCTCTCTACCACTGCAGGTCAGTCTGAGAGGGTTTCCTACAAGATTTTATTTAGAAATCAATCAATCAGGTTTTCACATCTTTAAGAAGGATGAAGCCAATAAGAGAAGCTCTTTATCTAAACAAAGAGAAATCCATCAACTGATGACTAGGTTAAAAGAAGCCAAAACACTGAGGCATATCCATCAATAGAAAATTATCTGGTAATAAAAAGGAATGAAGTACTGAAACATATACTACAACATGAATAAATTTTGAAAACTTTACGTGAAAGATGTTAGCTACAAAAGTTCACATATTATATAAAACTATTTCTGTGAAGTGTCCAGAAGAGGCAAATCCAGAGAGACAGAGGAGAAAAACGGTGGCCAGGGACTCAGGGAAAGGGCACACAGGGTTGGGGAGGAATTGCTAATGGGTACCTGGTTTCTTACCTGGAGCAACAGGTAAATTTGGCCTTGGAATGCGGAATGAAGCAGGGCAAAGACTAATAGAGTTTTGCCAAGAAAATGCACTGGTCATAGCAAACACCCTCTTCCAGCAACACAAGAGAAGACTCTACACATGGACTTCACCAGATGGTCAACACTGAAATCAGATTGATTATATTCTATGCAGCCAAAGATGGAGAAGCTCTATACACTCAACAAAAACAAGACCAGGAGCTGACTGTGACTCAGATCATGAAC
>SJYX01011158.1:123809-138541 GCA_006410675.1 Oreotragus oreotragus
TCAAGGCTGTATATTGTCACCCTGCTTATTTAACTTCTATGCAGAGTACATCATGAGAAACGCTGGACTGGAAGAAACACAAGCTGGAATCAAGATTGCCAGGAGAAATATCAATAACCTCAGATATGCTGATGACACCACCCTTATGGCAGAAAGTGAGGAGGAGCTAAAAAGCCTTTTGATGAAAGTGCAAGTGGAGAGCGAAAAAGTTGGCTTAAAGCTCAACATTCAGAAAACGAAGATTATGGCATCCGGTCCCATCACTTCATGGGAAATAGATGGGGAAACAGTGGAACCAGTGTCAGACTTTATTTTGGTGGGCTCCAAATTCACTGCAGATGGTGACTGCAGCCATGAAATTAGAAGACGCTTACTCCTTGGAAGAAAAGTTATGACCAACCTAAATAGTACATTGAAAAGCAGAGACATTACTTTGCAAACTAAGGTCCGTCTAGTCAAGGCTATGGTTTTTCCTGTGGTCATGTATGGATGTGAAAGTTGGACTGTGAAGAAGGCTGAGTGCTGAAGAATTGATGCTTTTGAACTGTGGTGTTGGAGAAGACTCTTGAGAGTCCCTTGGACTGCAAGGAGATCCAACCAGTCCATTCTGAAGGAGATCAACACTGGGATTTCTTTGGAAGGAATAATGCTAAAGCTGAAACTCCAGTACTTTGGCCACCTCATGCAAAGAGTTGACTCATTGGAAAAGACTGTGATGCTGGGAGGGATTGGGGGCAGGAGGAGAAGGGGACGACTGAGGATGAGATGGCTGGACGGCATCACGGACTCGATGGACGTGAGTCTGAGTGAACTCCGAGAGATGGTGGTGAACAGGGAGGCCTGGCGTGCTGCGATTTATGGGGTTGCAAAGAGTAGGACACGACTGAGCGACTGAACTGAACTGAGTGAAAAAATGTCCTAAAGTTGACTGTAGTGACTGTTGTACAACCCTTGTGATGCTTGTACAACTCTGAATATACTAAAAAACCACTGAACTTGTACCCTTTCAAAGAGTGAATCTTAGGGCATGTGAATTATATCTCAATAATTTAAGATAAGACAATACCGTTAAAACAAGGAAAGAAAAGGGAATTCACCCTAAGCACCTGCCTTACACCAGAAACGTAACATACACTCTTCAGGGAATGTATTATACCCTATTTTACCTCCAAGCCCAAACCTGACTTCTTCACCACATAGCATCGTCCAGTTAATTAGTGTTACTGGTTAGAAGACAAGAGTTCACAGTTTATTTCTGAAGGCAACATAACCTTATTCTGATCATTGCCTCCTTAAATTCTGTGGTGGTCTCCCATACATTCGTCTCTGCAAAAATACACCTACTCCATAAAAAACTGCAGAGCTGATTTTGATTTTGTGCAGCTAACAGCTCATCAGTATTGACAATCCGCACCTTCACTTAGTGCTGACACAGGTTTAGTGTTTGCATGCACTGAAACACCCTTAGGATGCCAAGCAAGATAAAAAGAAACATAACAAAACAGGAGGAAGTCCACACACACAGGAGGACACAGGAATAAAATGAAGCGAGTCAAGAGAAAGGCAGGACAGGGAAAACGAAAAGACCTGCCAAGAATGACTTCACTGTTTTGCTTGAAGAAAATGTTCAAAATCGGAATATCCAGATTTAAACACATAAAGGCAGATATAATAACTGCCAGTCAGCTTTTTAAGTTGATAAGTGGTTTTCTATAAAAATGGCAATTTTCCATTAACATAACAGGTTTTACATCTCAACTACACTGTACAAAGGGTAGAAATGATAAAAACCAGCTCTTAGAAACATTTTCCCCTATACCTACAATCCCAAATGACATCCATTCATAAAATCCTGAGTAACAGCAAATGTCTAAAATGTATTTCTGGCTTGTAATTGTGTAGTATTAGAAGTAAATATTTAAACAATATCCTGAGACCATAAGATAAAATTAAAGGAAGCTAGATAACATTAAGCCAATGTTCACTCTTTATTGCTGGTAATATTTCCCTGGAAAGCTGACCTTCGTACCTCATCACTGGTCCACCCAAAGCTGTCAGTGAGGTCGGCTGTGGATGCAGCTTCCTGGTCTAAGAGAAGAAGCTGTGCAAACAACCGCTGTAACTGCAAAGGTATGATTCGGACCTGAATGAGAAACAAACGTGCTCCTAGATGAAATCTTTTAAATGTTGGCTGGGCATTTTTAAAAGAACTGTGTACTACTGTTCTCCTATCTCCTAGTCGATTTAGTTCACTCAGGAGAAAATTTACAAATACTGTGAAGGATGAACACATTTATTCTTCTTTGAAAATTCTAATTCAGTACAATTCTTATCTACCTGGAACTCTCTACCTTGGTATAGTACAGATTAATATTAAAACCCAAACCGGCCCTAATAAACCGTCCAATTAATCATAGGAACTTAAGGAATGACAGGAACTTAAGTCTCCAACAATTTCATCCTTTTTCCAAAACTGCTCAGATACAGACATACTCCCTATGGAGAACTTTCCAGCCGCAAAAATCTCACAGGGCCGGCTGCACCCTGCCTTTGTTTTCTTCCTGCCAGCACCACACCCGTTCTGCCTCTGTGGGGTGGGCTGGGGCACTGAGAATGCTGCTCAAAGCCTGCTCTGAAGACTGGACTTAAATATCTAAAGTGAGCATATGCCAGAAACTTTGCGGCAATTTTGCACTGTCATATATTTCAAAAGTCTGATCTGCAACAGATTGAGAAAAAAACAAAACAAAACAAAAAACCAGGCTCTTTGCCATACATGGAGTCTGAGAGACACTGGGCTGATCATGAAATTCTTACTAAGTACAGATTGTGGTCTGGGGGTGATAAATTTCTGAATAACATTTAAGCAAGGGAGAAACATGATTAGATATGCACTTATAGCAAGCCAATTCCTCAGCTTATCTCCAGAATACCAGACTGAGAGAATACTGGTCTCTGTTTTTGTTCTTGCTACACGTAAGTGCATTAAGTGGGTTTTTTTTGTAGGCTCGTGTGGATGATTTGCAAATATCTCCTTAGTGGAGAGTGAGGCTATCTATAAAAAAACAGTAGCAGCATTACAACTGGAAAAGCAATTCTCTGGAAGGGAAATTCCCTTACCAGTAAGGTAAAGGGCAAAGTGCTTTCTAAAATAAAGATCATAATTTGGTAATTAATAAAATTACTGATTTATATGAATAAGGAACTTCTTTCCTTAAACCATCTCCTTAATATTTCCAAAATCCCCTGTAAATCATGGATTTAATACCTTTGCATCAGGTTTATCCTTGTCCTCTAACGAACCAAGCTCTTCTGGGCCAAGAGAGAATAAAGCTTCTAAACAAAAAAGTAGAATCAAGAGATGTAAATGACATCATTTCATTTTTGAAAACTGTTTTAGAAAGCCAAGGCAACCAGTAAGTAAAAATCAGCTAAAGATTCAGAAGTAAGATTATGACAATATTTATATCCCTAGACCACACATTTTGCTTTCTGATAGCTTTATTTTTGGGCTTCCCTGGTGGCTCAGTGGTAAAGAATCTGCCTGCCAATGCAGGAAATACAGGTTCAATCCCTGGGTCAGGAAGATTCCCTGGAGAAGGAAATGGCAACCCACTACAGTATTCTTGCCTGGGAAATCCCATGGACAGAGAAACCTGTGGGCTACAGTCCATGGGGCTGTGAAGGAGTCGCACAGGACTTAGTGACTAAACAATAGCAACAACACTACTTTTAACCATGGACTACAAAGTGGAAGCTAAGGTTTCAATATGAGACAGCTGTAAAAGGAAAATCATACAATTAAAAACCCTGCCACACCACACATCTTTGGTGGCTTTCGACTGCCTATGGCAATGGGTTCCACATGAACAGAATTAGGAATTGTGTAATAGGGTTACAACATTTACAAGCCACAAGTAAGACTGCCAACCACTGTTTCATAAGGAGCACCTTTAACTCTGAGATCATGCCTTTCTCTTTTTTGGTAAGAAAATATCTTTTCTGCATCAGGGGTAATAGCAGATGGCAGTGAGCTTACCTGGAAAAGAAAAGTTGGTAACCCACTGCTGGTCTCCAGCATTTTAATTGTCTAGGAATGCCACCCAATGGGGCACATTAGAATCCTTTGGGAAGTCTGTATTCAGACAGTAACTCCTACTGGGAGACTCTGATATACTTGAGGGAGAAGGGATGGAACAGATATTGTCTTGCACTGAAAACCACTACTGCCTTAGTGATTACTGTTATCTTCCTGAGTTCCCAGCAGGAATTGGAAAAAAAAAAAAAAACACTACATGAAGGTTGTATACACAAAGGTTAAATCATAAAAAACCATAGAGAGACTTTTACAATCATCTCCTACTATTCCCAGCTACACTGACCTGGGAGTACAGGGGAACCAAAGCTAGTTCTGCTCCTTTAAAAAGGATTCCAAAAAGTTTTCCTTCATTCTGTCAGTCCTTACCCCTTTCCAAATTACACTTCCCCATCAATGAGCATCAGGATTCATGCTAAGCCTTTAAGTGTACAAGTCACACTAACGCGTCAACCCATGTGCTTGGCCAGCCACCTGCTTTGCTAGAGGGCCTGGGGTTTTCAGTCCTATCCTTGCTTAGCAGTACTCTCAGTGAGCTGCCTGCCTTTCAAAACAACCACCTTTCTCAGTCTTTTCGGATTACTTATGAAAATATTTATTTTTATATTTTTATTGAGTATAGTTGATTTATATACAACTATATAACACAAGAATGTTGTTAGTTTCTGCAGTACAGCAAAGTTAATCAATTATATAATCTTTTAAAGGATAATTTTCTACTTCAAGTTGCTCTTTTAATTTCAATTATACTAAAACTTAGGAAAGATTTAACCTCCCCAAGAATCTGCTTATTCATCTTGCAAACTTTTAATGGTGGAATTACTGAATGCATTGGGGGGGATATTCTGATGGAGTGGATGAAGTCCAAGATGAGAAGCAACACTCTTAAACCCCAAATTCAATGAGAAGCAACACTCTTAAATCCCAAATTCAATTTAAACCATTAGAAGGGCCTAGGAAGGGGTTGAATAATTATACACTAAATCTCTGAAGGCAGGAAGTCTTTGTAAGCTTAGAAAACAACAAAAAACGTCACAAAACTTTGCTACATTTGGTATAGTGGGAAGGGGGTGAGATAATGAATAAAAGCTAGGATGCCTATCCTCAGAATATGGAGACATGTGAGGAGCTGAGCTACAGTCATGGAGCTTGTAGCTGGGGACCCTCCAAGCCCATGTGAAGGTAGAATATTAAGACTGACATCCCTGCAGAGGAAGCTAGTTGGCAATGAAGGGATTTGGGGACAAACATGTGGAGAAAAATAGGGGCAACGAATAAAGGGTCCAAGGAGGTAAGGAAGCTTCCTGTAGGTGGTTTCTAGGAGATTCCCCCTAGATTCTTAAAGTAAATCTGTTAGTTGAACTATTTTGACTGGGTTTCTATTCCTTGCACATGGTCTGTTATCTAACACCCTGTATCTCTGGAATTCAGAATTTTCAGATTTTAGAAAGTTATTATGAAAAAAGGGTTATATATGTTAACATTACATCCCCAGGAGAGTGTGGGACTAATAGTATCTATTAGCTAATATTAACCTTAATATTCCTGTAACAAATGTATGACCCATGTGAGATAATTAAAGACTAGAAACAGTTTTACATCAGGTCAAGGTCTGAGGCCAAACAGGTTCAGATTATTAGATCACGTTGTTAGAATTTTCTGGATTTCAGAATTGCAGATAAATGACTGTAGTTTGTGTGAATTAATATGACAACACCTCCCCACTCCAAAGAAAAGCATATAACTGCATTGAGTAACTCTGGTTTAAGTGTTTATTTCTTTGAGAAGATAAAAAAATACAAAGACTCAATCAATAATGAAGACTGGCCCTCATGACAAAATTGTCTTTACGTTGTATTTTAAATTATGCTATTTAGTCTCTAAGTCGGGTCCAACCCTCTTGCCACCCCATGGGCTGTAGCCCTCCAGGCTCATCTGTCCATGGGACTTCTCAGGCAAAAATACTGGAATGAGTTGCCACTTCCTTCTCTAGGGGCTCTTCCCCAGCTAGGGATCAAACCTGCATCTCTTGCACTGGGAGGCAGATTCTCTACCACTGTGCCACCAGGGAAGCCCCATATTCTAAATTACAGGAAGGAGTTACACAAGAAATGCACTGCTTAATTTTTAGTTTGTTACTGAACATTATTGTGATCATACAGAAAATAGTCATAATCTAAGCTTCACATTTCTCTGCAGAGAATTATCGATTTATGTCCCTCATAGGAACAATGAACACATACTGTGGAATACACATTTAAAATAATTCATCTACTTGTGATTCTGCATGATTAATTACATGTAGAGATGAGGGTACATATTACTAGCCAAATGCATGTAACATATCATACCTCTGAATTCAGGTGTGAAATGAAGAGTCTGAAGAAGGGAATTGAGGTAACAGGTTCCGCCCTGATTTCTGATTCCACTTAAATTGGTGAATTCTCTAGGAGCAGGTGGCTCCAAAGCTTTGGTCTTTAATCTCTTCCCTTTTCCATTATTATTTGACACACTGGAGTAATCTTCTTCAAATAGGTCCCCAAACATTTTGAAACTAAATACTACCCTTAAAAAAATATGACATTATATAAATGTCTTTATTTTTTAAACAGAATTTCCCCACATCTCCTCCTTGGGAGATTTTAAGCTGCTTCTTAAGAAGTCTGGGCTTTGAAGGCAGCCAAGGCCTGATTTTTTTCATACCCGTTCCACACTACCTGTGTGACCTTGGGCGAGTTCTTTAACCTGCGTTCCATGTAAAAACGGGATAACAACTGTCATGCAGGGTCATTTTTAAAAAAATCAAATAATGAAAGGCATTTAGTCTATAGGGTTTAGCCCACAATAAATGACAGCTTTTTTTTTTTTTTTAAAGGCATACTGATATCACTAGTGAAAAAAGAAAAAAACAAACAACCCATCAATACACCTAATCCGCTGAGGTGGCAAAGTCAATCCTAGATTCTGAGCGTTGACAAGAGCCTGGGGACAGTGAATCACTTCCCCAAATCTCTGCTTCTCACAATCCTTGTACCAGATTGTGACAGCTAACAAAGTTAAACGGAACAAATTAATCCCTACAGGAATTTAAGACCGGCCCCAAAGCTGGAGAGCCCGGAGCTTCACTCGGGGGTGGGGGGGGGCGGGAATATGCCATTTAAGTGGTCGGGCCTCAGAGGCTCACAATATTTATCCAGTGATCTCGACATTAGCTCCTGGGACGTCAAGCATCCGCTCAAGGTCTCACTCACGTCGAGTGTGGAGAAGGGTTCCTTGGGAGATGAGAAACGCAAAGGGCCTAGCCCTAAGTGACAGGAAACGCTTAAGTAAGATTACTTTTCTTTTCAATCCGTTCCTCACAAAAAAATGGAACGTGAAAGTGTGGCCTCGAGCGCGTGGTCTGGATTCCGGTCTCCCCCACGCCACGGCCGAGGCCAGGCCCTCAAGTCCTTCCAAGCCAGCACGGAGCCTACGGGCGCGAGACGGAAGAGGTCCCCGCGGCGCGGAACCGCAGACTCCCCACGCCAGGACACCGCATCTCGGGGCCGGCCCCAGCAGCCTCTCGCCTCGCCCGCCTCAGGCCGTGCCGCCCACAGTCCCTATGCCCGCCTCGTCCCTCCCGAGAACCCCGGCCGCAGACCCCACTTACAGCCTAAAGCCCAGACCCCCGCCCCGGACAAAACTCGAAGCGAACCAACGCGCGGCAACGCGGCGCCACCACGACGGCGTACGGAGCTCTCCCGCCGCTCCGTGCCTGAGCAATTTATGGAACGCGGAGACTACTTCTCCCAGGATCCCCTGCGGGACCGCAGGCCCGCCGCGCAGGATCTTGTGGGTAATGTAGTTCTTTTGCTCCGAGATTTCGGCCGGTTTGTATGATGGACGGTGTTCGCCTCTAGCCTACTGGCGGCTTCGCGGGTTCGCTGGATCAGGCGGCCACTCATTCATTCACTCTTTAAAAGTGTATATTAAAAAAAATAAAAATAAAAAATAAATAAAAGTGTATATTTATTGCTGCTCGCAACTCATATTCGTTAGAGAATACAAAGATCGCTTGTCTTTTGGCTTGGCTGATGCCAGGTTACTTCAACCTTGGATATATTTGTATAGAGCTTCAAGGGTGCCGTGTACTTTCAAAGACATTTTACAAGTGTATCTCCAGTGAAAAGTGTTCCACATAACTTTGATCCTTTATAACGTCCTCAGTATTTGTTTTGTCTGCACCAACTCTCATATCCGAGAAAGGAAAGTGTTAGTTGTTCTGTCGTGTCCACCTTTTCTGTCGGGCCCCGCCGGGCTCCTCTGTCCATGGGATTGTCCAGGCAAGAACACCGGAGTGGGTTACCATTCCCCCCTCCAGAGGATCTTCCCAACCCAGGGATGGAACGCGAGTCTCCTTCACTGTGGGCAGATTCTTTACTGTCTGAGCCACCAGGGAAGACCCTCATACCCAAAATACCTCAAAATCATGCTCTTTTGCCCACTTGAGCATGTTTGGTGGGCTATTTTGATAAGTTTTTTGGGGGGGACTCTTCTGGCATCTCCTGTCCAATCCAGCTTCCATCCAAGAACGAATGAGGCAGACGGGGAGAAAGTCATTTTGACTTAAGCTAAAGGTTTCAGATCATCCCCATGGAAAAGAAATGCAAAAAAGCAAAATGGCTGTCTGGAGAAGCCTTACAAATAGCACTGAAAAGAAGAGAGGCGAAAAGCAAAGGAGAAAAGAAAAGATATAAGCATCTGAATGCAGAGTTCCAAAGAATAGCAAGAAGAGATAAGAAAGCCTTCTTCAGCAATCAATGCAAAGAGATAGAGGAAAACAACAGAATGGGAAAGACTAGAGATCTCTTCAAGAGAATTGGAGATACCAAGGGAACATTTCATGCAAAGATGGGCTCGATAAAGGATAGAAATGGTATGGACCTAACAGAAGCAGAAGATATTAAGAAGAGGTGGCAAGAATACACAGAAGAACTGTACAGAAAAGATCTTCACGACCCAGATAATCATGAGGATGTGATCACTAATCTAGAGCCAGACATCTTGGAATGTGAAGTCAAGTGGGCCTTAGAAAGCATCACTAAGAACAAAGCTAGTGGAGGTGATGGAATTCCCGTTGAGCTGTTTCAAATCCTGGAAGATGATGCTGTGAAAGTGCTGCACTCAATATGCCAGCAAATTTGGAAAACTCAGCAGTGGCCACAGGACTGGAAAAGGTCAGTTTTCATTCCAATTCCAAAGAAAGGCAATGCCAAAGAATGCTCAAACTACCGCACAATTGCACTCATCTCACACGCTAGTAAAGTAATGCTCAAAATTCTCCAAGCCAGGCTTCAGCAATATGTGAACCGTGAACTCCCTGATGTTCAAGCTGGTTTTAGAACAGGCAGAGGAACCAGAGATCAAATTGCCAACATCCGCTGGATCATGGAAAAAGCAAGAGAGTTCCAGAAAAACATCTATTTCTGCTTTATTGACTATGCCAAAGCCTTTGACTGTGTGGATCACAATAAACTGTGGAAAATTCTGAAAGAGATGGGAATACCAGACCACCTAACCTGCCTCTTGAGAAATCTGTATGCAGGTCAGGAAGCAACAGTTAGAACTGCACATGGAACAACAGACTGGTTCCAAATAGGAAAAGGAGTACGTCAAGGCTGTATATTGTCTCCCTGCTTATTTAACTTATATGCAGAGTACATCATGAGAAACGCTGGACTGGAAGAAACACAAGCTGGAATCAAGATTGCCGGGAGAAATATCAATAACCTCAGATATGCTGATGACACCACCCTTATGGCAGAAAGTGAGGAGGAGCTAAAAAGCCTCTTGATGAAAGTGAAGGAGGAGAGCGAAAAAGTTGGCTTAAAGCTCAACATTCAGAAAACGAAGATCATGGCATCCGGTCCCATCACTTCATGGGAAATAGATGGGGAAACAGTGGAAACAGTGTCAGACTTTATTTTTGGGGGCTCCAAAATCACTGCAGATGGTGACTGCAGCCATGAAATTAAAAGACGCTTACTCCTTGGAAGAAAAGTTATGACCAACCTGGATAGTATATTCAAAAGCAGAGACATTACTTTGCCAACTAAGGTCCGCCTAGTCAAGGCTATGGTTTTTCCTGTGGTCATGTATGGATGTGAAAGTTGGACTGTGAAGAAAGCTGAGCGCCGAAGAATCGATGCTTTTGAACTGTGGTGTTGGAGAAGACTCTTGAGAGTCCCTTGGACTGCAAGGAGATCCAACCAGTCCATTCTGAAGGAGATCAATCCTGGGATTTCTTTGGAAGGAATGATGCTAAAGCTGAAACTCCAGTACTTTGGCCACCTCATGCGAAGAGTTGACTCATTGGAAAAGACTCGGATGCTGGGAGGGATTGGGGGCAGGAGGAGAAGGGGACGACCGAGGATGAGATGGCTGGATGGCATCACGGACTCGATGGACGTGAGTCTGAGTGAACTCCGGGAGATGGTGATGGATAGGGAGGCCTGGCGTGCTGCGATTCATGGGGTCGCAAAGAGTCGGACACGACTGAGCGACTGAACTGAACTGAACTGAAAGGTTTCAGAGATTGTCACAAGGCAGAAATCGAAGTGAATGCCAGCCTGAGGGACTTGTGTTTGGGACACAAGAGGGACATTTCTGTGGTTGCCATGTTCAGGATTGTCAAGAGGGAAAGCACTGGAGGTAGGGAACCAGCTAGCAGGCTGAAGGTCTAGCCCAGGAAACCACAGTGGGAATTGCTGGTTCTCAAGTCTCATTTCTCTAGGCAGCCTCCTTTTCGTGACTCTCCTCCCTGGCTCTGAGCGCTCTATCCTGCCATTTCCCTTACTGCCTTTTGATCGCTTCTTCTTTGACTTCTGTGCTTCATTTCCCTCTTCCTCAAATTTGAGTAAATATTCCTCAAATTTCCATTCTCAGATCAAGAATGAGTCCTGGATTATTAGATCCTGAGGATACAAGCTCACCCTTGTGCCCAGCTCTATTCCTGCCATCTCAACAGTGACTAGCTCAGTGTAGGATCTTAACAGATATGCGTTAAATGAATGAATGGTTTAGTAACACCACTGTCGTTTCCAGGTCTTGGAGCTGTATTTGAAATTTCATCTTTTCCGCACGAAGCAAATCATTTGTGACTCAGAGTATTGCCTGGGCAATGCTTGTTCCATGCTTCCCTCTCATCCTGTCAGATCCTTTCTCATTAAGTCTCATCCAGTTTAGGATGACAACCTTTTAGGGTGGACTGCTGCTTTATCCAGCCCATCCTGCATATCACTATGAGATCGTCTGAAGCTTGCCCCAAGCTTATGTCTCTTTACCAAAGAGGCTTTGGTGATTCCTTGGTATCTACTGCAGAAACTCCTCCATGGTCCAAACATTCTTCATACTGTATTTCTTATGACTCAACTATTCTCCAGTTAAGGTGCTTCCAAATATGCCATATGCCTTTCTGCTGCTGTGACCTGAATTGTGTCCTCACTGCAAGGGACATCCACCCTCCCAGATCCTTGTCACTCCGTTCATTATAAAGTGACAGTTCAAGTCGCTCAGTTGTGTCTGACTCTTTTTGACCCCATGGACTATACAGTCTGTGGAATTCTCCAGGCCAGAATACTGGAGTGGGTAGTCTTTCTCCAGGACAGAGATTGAACCCGATCTGCCCTGTAGCCCCTGCAGCAGTCCACACTAAAAATATTAGTTGCATTTTCATTAATAACACTAACATATGGCGATCAAACCAGTCGATTCTAAAGGAAATTAACCCTGAATATTCATTGGAAGGACTGACACTGAAGCTGAAGCTCCAATATTTTGGCCACCTGATGCAAAGAGGTGACTCGCTGAAAAAGACCCTGATGCTGGGAAAGATTGAAGGCAGGAGGAAAATGGGACAACAGAGGATAAGATGGTTGGATGCCATCACTGACTCAATGGACATGAGTTTGAGCAAGCTCTGGGAGATAGTGAAGGACATGGAAGCCTGGCATGCTGCAGTCCATGGGGTTACAAAGAGTCAGACATGACTTAGCCACTGAACAACAACGTGGCTTTTTAGTTTATGGTGAAAATTTAAATCTTTTATTTGCTCGACAGAGAATTGAAGTTGGATCTTTAAAGCTGTTGACTAGACTCTGGGCCTTAAAAGTTTCACTGAAGTGTTTTTAGCATGTAAAGTCCTGCTCAAGGAAGATTAATGATGCTTTTTAAAAGTGTGAGCATTTATTCTGTGCCAGGCAGGTGCAGAGGGTTTCCAAACACTATCTCATTTAATTCTCATAACACTCCCATGAGATGGGTAGTGATGTCATTCCCATTTTACAGATAAGGAAACTGAGTTACTGAGAGGTAAATAGTTTCTGCAAAGTGACACATCAAGTAAGTCTCAAACCAAGACTTGAACCCTGTTGATCTGGCTCTAGGAGCTGTGCTCTTAACCACTGATCCTATAGCAGTGAAAAGGAAAAAAAGTAATGAATTTTTCTTTTTTTCTTTCCCTTTCCTGAGAACAAAGAAGACTAAAAGAACCTTGAGCAGACCTGATTATTCCTGGTTTTTAGTTTAAGTGTTCCTAATTTATAATTGATAATTAATTCGCTTTCCTCAAAACTACATCCTGCACTTACTACCCTCTTACTCCATGCTAAATACATTTTGTGCTTCACTGTGCTCTCTTCAGACTGCCATTGGTAGCTTTTTGCATTTCAGAAAGGAGGTGGCAGTGCAATAAACCAGAAACAAACAGACCCAGTTACCGGGCTACCTGACAGCAGTTATGACTGCTTTTGAGACAATGCAAGAGGAAGAAGAATGCGACAGTCTATTAATATATGATCCCTCAGATTCCTCACGGCGGGGCACAGTTCCTGAGGCGCTAAACTGCCGCGTTTCCCCCTCGGTCAGCTGAGGGAGGGACCCGGGTGAGAGAAGGTGAGGAGTTTTTAGTCCATGAATTGGGGCCCACCAGGTTGTGTGTGTGTGTTCAGTCTCGAACTCGTGTCTGACTCTTTGTGATTCCCTGGACTGCAGCACGCCAGGCTTCCTTCTCCTTCACTATCTCCTGGAGTTTGCTCAAACACCTGTCCATTGAGTCTGTGCTGCCATCTCATTCTGTCACCTCCTTCTCCTTTTGCCTTCAATCTTTCCCAGCATCAGGGTCTTTTCCAGTGAGTTGGCTTTTCCCATCAGGTAGCCACAGTGCAGGAGCTTCCAGTGAGTATTCAGGGTTGATTTCCTTTAGGATTGATCTCCTGGCAGTCCAAGGGACTCTCAAGAGTTTTCTCCAGCACCACAATTTGAAACATTAGCTGACCTTAAAACTCTAGCCTTCTAGCCCTTAAAACTCTAATTCCTGATTCTGGGCCTGGTGGAAATTTCTCTTCTGCTATCCACTTTCCCCTTGGTGCTGCCCACGGGCATCATGAGCAGGGCCTGCTGATGCAGGCATCACACCCAGAGGCCCACCCCAGCCAGAAGTCCCCCAGAGATCCCACAGATGTCTGGGGATTCACTTCTGAAAGCGTTCATTGTTTGGGGCCAATTATTCTGTGGCTCATGGTTACTTTTGCACATTCTTTGGGATTTTTGCCACAAATAATTGGAGGGAGGGAAAAAACCAAGACCCTGGCCTGAAAAACTTGCAGTTTTATTTATCAGTATTCTTTGTTTCCCTGTGTATGCTGTGTTACTTTATATATTTACTATACTGATCTCTACCCAATACCATAGGCCAGAATCTTTCATACTGAAGCTTATGTCTTATTAGTGAGTTATAAAATCTATTCAGAGGGGGTTGTGATCAGCATTTAAAAAGAGAGAGAAAGGACTCCCCTGGTGATCCAGTGGTCAAGATTCTGACTGCTGGTGCAGGCAACATGGGTTTGATCCCTGGTCCAGAAAGATTCCACATGCCCCAGAGCAGCTGGAGCAGTTAATCCTGGGAGCCACAGCTACAGAACCTGCCTGCAAGCCGCGCCTGGTGCGGTCTGTGCACTTGGAGCCCGTTCTCTGCAACGAGAAGCCACCTCAGTGAGAAGCCTGCTCATGGCAATGAAGAGTAACCCCCACCTGCCGCAACCAGAGAAAGTCCACTTGCAGCCATGTAGTAATGAATTTTAAAAAGAGAAATGTAGAAGCGGTAGGATTGGATTGAATAGAAAAATCGGAGTAGAAAGAGTAAAGGTTGTCATGTTGAACTGTTGTTTCTGATACATAGATGCACCGTCATGTAGTCAGTTCAGTTCAGTCGCTCAGTCGTGTCCAACTCTGTGACCCCATGAACCGCAGCACGCCAGGCCTCCCTGTCCATCACCAACTCCCGGAGTCCACCCAAACCCATGTCCACTGAGTCAGTGATGCCATCCAACCATCTCATCCTCCATTGTCCTCTTCTCCTCCTGCCCCCAATCTTTCCTAGCATCAGGGTCTTTTCAAATGAGTCAGCTCTTCGCATCAGGTGGCCAAAGTATTGGAGTTTCAGCTTCAGCATCAGTCCTTCCAATGAACACCCACGACTGATCTCCTTTAGGATGGACTGGTTGGATCTCCTTGTAGTCCAAGGGACTCTCAAGAGTCTTCTCCAACACCACAGTTCAAAAGCATCAATTCTTCGACACTCAGCTTTCTTTATAGTCCA
>SJYX01011159.1:12933-23913 GCA_006410675.1 Oreotragus oreotragus
GGGGGGGGGGGAGTGAAATCCTTGCAATCCCACCACCCAAAATGAATGACATTGTGGTCCACATCATTTATAAAACCACAGAAAGAGCATCATACTATAAAAACCTGTAGAACTCAATGTTTAGTATACTGTAGTTACAGTTCTTCGTAAATACAGTGAGGATGTAATTTTGTTGTTATTGGGTTTTTTGCTTTTGCCACACACAGTATTCTAATGTATGGATACAATTTTTTAATCAGTTTCTTATTGACATTTAGGTTGTTCCTAATTTATTTTTTTACCATTACAAGTAATATGGAAGTGAATATTCTTGCATGTAGATATATGAAACCTTATCTCACTTTAGCTGTTTAACAAGACTGGATCCAAAATGTTCTTTAAAATAACCAATTAATATGCTGTCTCTTATACACATCTAGATGTGTATAAGAGACAGGTGCTGCACTACTCTGGAATTTGAAATTAGACATAGAAAGGGAAATCTTTCAGATGTCGTTGTTACATAATTTAAAAAACAGTATTTAAATAATGTGTTTGCTTCCGTCCACATTCTTCCCCAGAAGCCATTTAGAATGACTAAATTAAAAGAATTATTCTAAAAAGGAGTCGATGTATGGATATGTATAATTGAATCACTTGGCTGTACAATTGAAACTAACACAACGTTGTAAATCAACTATACTACAATAAAAATAATTTTTAAAAATTAAATATAAATATGGCATCATTTGTCAAAATGATTTTAATTTGGGGGCTTTGGAGAAAACCTGATAGTATGAAATGAGTAATTCAAATGCTAAATTATTTTTCTTTGACAGAGTATTGCTGTTTAGATGCAAACTGGGTGTGTTACAATATACAGTTGTCAGACCATTCACCACCATCATTGCTTTGTAAGTACACAGAACTTAGATTATTTTGTTTTTTTTAATTCTCATGCTCTTACCTAAGTGAGACAGCTGAGTAGAAGGCACATAAAACTTGTTACTTGTTTATAACACGTCTTAAGTATGTATAAACCCTACTATGTTAGAATAAATAAGGTGACCATAGGAATGGTCCAAGGAATCACCATATAATTTTTCTAAATGATATTCCCTGTAGAGATTTCTCTAAAGCGTTTTCAAAATAGTCTTTTTCAAGTATTAATATTCACATAGCTTTACAGAAACATCTAGTATATGAAGTATGCCACTTCAGATTCATTACATGGCTTTATTTTCTAATGAATACTGTACTTTAAAGACGAAACATATCTTTCTTTTTAAAACTGCTGTCAGGTCTTAGCATTTGAGGTAAAATGGGGCGTCATTAAGCTGCCTGGTAACAACTTTCCATAAGAAGTTAAGAGCATCAGATAGATTGTGCGTCTTATCTGCTTGTCATGCCAGCATGCTGTCTGCTCACAAGAATGGGGAGAAAGCTGAAAGAAGCATCCAGCTCTTTATTCTGCTTTTGTGCTAGCAGTTCTTTAGCAGCA
This sequence comes from Oreotragus oreotragus, assembly GCA_006410675.1. Taxonomy (NCBI): domain Eukaryota; kingdom Metazoa; phylum Chordata; class Mammalia; order Artiodactyla; family Bovidae; genus Oreotragus; species Oreotragus oreotragus. The sequence goes on from SJYX01011159.1 coordinate 14,414, forward strand.
TTTGCCTTGGAATTAAGATTAATTTACCTTTTTTTAAGGCTACTTTATTTCTCTGCTGTTTAGAAATTGGATAACCATACAAGTAAATACTTAGATCTGGGTTATCATAAAAGTTGCCTGCAAAACAATTTGGCAGAAAAAATTATAGTTTAGTTATAAACCTGCATTACATGTTTTTAAAATTAGGCAGCATCATTTTTTTAAATCTAATAATTACCCTTTCTAATTCAGTGTTTTTGTCTTTTGGATTTATTTCAGATTGGAGGGATAATCATATGATAACATCTCTAGAAAAATGTTTTTAATTTTTGAACCACCTCTATGGCCAAAATCAAGTGATTATCTACAGAAACTTTGAAATAATCTTACTTCTAAATTTAAGTATTGGGGCTTCCCTAAGCGGGCCAGTGGTTAAGACTCTGCACTCCTACTGCAAGGGACATGGGCTTAATCCCTGGTCAGGAAACTAAGATCCCGCATGCCATGTGGTAGGAGAAGGCAATGGCACCCCACTCCAGTGCTCTTGCCTGGAAAATCCCATGGGTGGAGGAGCCTGGTGGGCTGCAGTCCATGCGGTCGCTGAGGGTCGGACATGACTGAGCGACTTCTCTTTCACTTTTCTCTTTCATGCATTGGAGAAGGAAATGGCAGCCCACTCCAGTGTTCTTGCCTGGAGAATCCCAGGGACGGGGGAGCCTGGTGGGCTGCCATCTATGGGGTCGCACAGAGTCGGACACGACTGAAGCGACTTAGCAGCAGCAGCAGCAGCCATGTGGTACAGCCAAAGTAAATGATTAATTAAAGTATTGCTGTCAGTGTTGTATTTTAAAATATATTTTTGACTTAGTTACTCATAAAGTCTCATTTTTACTATCTTTTTTAGAGTCTGTGAGTTACTTGGTATATATGATGAAGGGAACTTTAGCTTTTCAAATGCTTGGACTTACTTGGTTATCATAAACAATATGTCTCAGTTGGTAAGTAAATATTCATCTTTATTGTACTTAATTTACATCTATAACTAAAATTTTTTAGGAAAAGTTTCTTCTGGAATAAAGCTTAATTGTAACTTTAATGTTGAATTTGATTTCTAGGAAGAACTTGAAGAAACTTTAAATCTTTATACATATATAAAGATGTAATATCAGTTAATTATCTTGTGAGTTATACATTGACTTGTTTATGTAATGTGGCTCAAGGGCGCAGTGTTTTTTTTTTTAAACGCCAAAAACACTTTGTATTGGGGTGTAGCCAGTTAACAATCTTGTGATAGTTTCAGGTGAATAGTGAAGGGCTCAGCCATACATATGCGTGTGTACACTCTCCCCCGAACTGCACTGGATTGTTGATGGTAGTTTTCCATTGGTTCTGGTATTCATTGCGTAGTTCTATGGGTATGTCATTAATAAAAGCATAATGCCTCTCCTTAAAACAAAAATCCTAGGTATATTCAATAAAAAAAAGTCTTACTGGTGTATGACAGTATAGGGTTTTAATAAAAATGGGAGAGTAAAATTCTCTCATGTATTTGGAATTGAAAATTGAGAATGCCAAGTTTTTAAAAATGTTATAGAAACTGAAATGAATCCTTTCAACTTAAGAATGTGCACTTTATTGAAAATCTTTTAATGTAAATATTGAGATTTTTTAAATTGGAGGATAATTGCTTTACAATGTTGTGTTGGTTTCTGCCATACACCACGAATCAGACATAAGTTTTAGATATATACACACACATCTTCCCTCTCTCTAGAGCCTCCCTCCCCATCCCCTCTAGGTCATCACAGAACAGCATACTGTGCTCCCCGTGTTACACAGCAGCTTCCCACTGGCTATTTTACACATGGTTATGTATACATGTCAGTGCTACTTTCTCAGTGTGTCCTACCCTCTCCTTCCCCTGCTGTGTCCACAAGTCAGTTCTCGACATGTGAGTCTCAATTTCTTCCCTACAAATAGGTTCATCAATACTTCTTCTAGATTCCATATATATGCATTAATATACGATATTCATTTTTCTGACTTACTTCACTCTGTATAACCGACTCTGGGTTCATTCAGCTCACTACAACTGACTTAAATTCTTCCCTTTTTATGGTTGAGTTATATTCCATTGTATGTACATATCACATCTTTATCCATTTATCTGTTGATGGATGTCTAAGTCGCTTCCATGTCCTGGCTATTGTAAATAGTGCTGCAGTGACCATTGGGATACATGTGTCTTTTTGAATTGTGGTTTTTCTCAGGGTATGCCCAGGAGTGGGATTTGCTGGGTCATATGGTAGTTTTATTCCTGGTTTTTTAAGCATTCTCTATACTGTTCTCCACAGTGGCTGTATCAATTTACATTCCCACCAACAGTGCAGTAGGATTCCTGTTTCTCCACATCCTCTCCAGCATATATTGCCTGTAGTTTTTTTGATGATGGCCATTCTGATTGGTGTGAGGTGTGCTGAAAATCTTTAGTGCTTTCTCCAAAATAATAGTTTAGGTACAGTGGGATGCATGTGAGTTATTAGAGATTTATAATAAAAATTAAATGCTTGTGTATTCAAAGCTTTCCCACATGTTTGTATTTTCTGGAACCAGTAATTCCGTTTTGGGGAATGCCTCCTCAAGAAATGGCCAGAAGTACTTTTGCTTTCAATATGTCTGTATAGAAGGCCTATTGTTTGCAAAAGCCTGGAAACAGTCCAAAGTCTAGTGATGACTTTGGTTAAATATTCTGTGACCTTCCATTGGTCAGAACATTAGGCAGTTATTTAATCAAATATATGGAAAGAGTTACTTTAAGTGGAAAAACGTAAGGCAACAAAATTTTATATTTATGCTACCTGTTAAAAACCATATGTATAGAAAGGAATGGTTGGATGATGGGACTATGAACAACTTTATACTTTACTGCTTTCATATTCTAAAATATTTTAAATTAGCATTTTATGGTGGGGAAAAGTAAACTTTCAGAAAAATGTTTATTGCTATGCAATGCTAATTACAACTGATTTTTTAAAATAATTACTATCTTGAGCACTTACCTTTAAAAAGTAAATTCAGCAGGGTTAACATATTGCCCTCAAGAAAAATGGTCTCCCTGATTCCTTACTTTCTGATTTCATGGTCATAGTTTTACTGAAATAGTACTTACTTAACGTGTTCACTTACAAATAATAAATGTACAGTTAGTAGTAAGCTCAACCCTTATAAAATGACTGGTAACTTGTATATAAAAGCTGTTAATAAGCAGACAGATGTTTTTATTTTGCTTAAATGAGAGCCTTTTCTTCCATTCACAGGAGTCACTTCTTACTGTGTTTTTTGTGGGCCCTGTAAATGAACAATTAAAATCATTTTCAGAGATGATGTTACACATCTCTTCTGAGAAGTTTCATATTGGATATTTTCATCCTTAGTAAACTATTTAAAGCCTCTTGTTAATCTAAAAGGAGCGTAATAAAGCCTAGAAAATTTTGCCTGAAACTCACTGTGCACCAAGTCTGGTCTGTGCCTTTGGCATTCCTGATACCGTATTTATCCTTACTGATATGCTTGATTGATTGTTTCCTAATACCATATTTGTCCTTACTGAATATGCTTGCTTGCTTGATTGATTCCTAATACCGCATTTATCCTTACTGAATATGCTTGGTTGATTGATTGTTTCCAGTTCGCCATGTACTGTCTCCTGCTCTTCTATAAAGTGCTAAAGGAAGAGCTGAGTCCAATCCAACCTGTTGGCAAATTTCTCTGTGTAAAGCTGGTGGTGTTTGTTTCTTTTTGGTAAGTGTTGCTTTCTCTTGCATGTTGCCATTTTCTAAAGGGCAGTTTAATGAGAATTTGTCAGTCTTAATATGGAAGAGGAATTAAAATGTCTGCCTCCCTTTTAAAAAGTTCATTTAGCCATCCTTGGTTTTTCATAAAAAAATAATCAAATGGTCACATAACATTTATAAGAGGAAAATAATCTGAGACACTAAATGTCAACACTAAGGGAATCATTAAAATAAGTCATGTTTTTTTCATATAGTACAGTTTGGAAGATACACATGATATAGAATACTTAATAATGTGAGAAAATATTCATTAGTAAAAATTTTAAAACAGACGACAAAACTGTACATGGTCCCAGTTTAGTAAAGGGGGGGATGGGTGATAGGGGCCTGGAAACAAATATACCAAATATAACAATATACCAATAATACAAAGGGGGGGGGGGAGTGAAATCCTTGCAATCCCACCACCCAAAATGAATGACATTGTGGTCCACATCATTTATAAAACCACAGAAAGAGCATCATACTATAAAAACCTGTAGAACTCAATGTTTAGTATACTATAGTTACAGTTCTTCGTAAATACAGTGAGGATGTAATTTTGTTGTTATTGGGTTTTTTGCTTTTGCCACACACAGTATTCTAATGTATGGATACAATTTTTTAATCAGTTTCTTATTGACATTTAGGTTGTTCCTAATTTATTTTTTTACCATTACAAGTAATATGGAAGTGAATATTCTTGCATGTAGATATATGAAACCTTATCTCACTTTAGCTGTTTAACAAGACTGGATCCAAAATGTTCTTTAAAATAACCAATTAATATGTGCATAAATTAACTTTAAGTATCTGTCCTTTATTTCATTTTAAATTCCTCTTGTGTAAGGTGTTAGGCATGGTCTGTGTATAGGACCAACTTAAAATATAATGACTTGTGCACACTTTGAAAACAAAAAAAGACTATAAACCAAGTACCAAAGTTCTAAGAATACATAATCAGAATTCGTATGATAAAACTACTGGACGAGTCAGTGTGTAAAGCAAACGTATCTCATGCAGTTATACAGTCTCTGGGGAATACGCTGTAAAGCAGGGCGGTCGTGGTCTACAGGTTGTGCTGGGGTTTCCCTTTTTAAATGGCATATTTTTTAAACAACTGCTGGTTTTATGCTTGATATAGATTTGGCGTTTACCTTTTCCTAACATATAGGCAAGCAGTAGTTATTGCTTTGTTGGTAAAAGTTGGCGTTATTTCTGAAAAGCATACATGGGAATGGCAGACGGTAGAAGCTGTGGCCACAGGACTCCAGGTAAGCAGCGCTCTCTGACTCCCAACAGAACTTTGCTGTTTGTTCAGCATTTTTACGAGTTTATCTCCTGAGCCTGACAGCATGCACATATGCAGGCTGAGGGGCTACTGTTACCTCACTTTACATGTGAGGAAACGGGAACCTCACAGAAATTGGCCATACTTCCTGGGTCTTCTACAAATTATTAACAGAACCTAGATTTTGTTATTCCTACTCTCTTTTCTGCATTTCTCTTCTAAGTCCGTGGATAGTGGAAGAGAATAGCTTGTACTTGGCCAAGATATACTTGTGGTAATTGAAGTAGTACAAAATTGAGTTAAACTTCTGGCATTTTGTTTTTTGTGAAGAGGTCAAAAATCATTATTTTGGAAAATGAAAATATGAGGACAGTCTTGTGAGGAAAAAAACAGCTGTTGATACTCAAGTATTTTTGAAAAGAGACTTAGTGCTTTTTGCCTGCAAAACTAGATTTAAAATCCAGTATGGCTGATGATGATGTCGATGTTGTTGTTGTAGGACTTTATTATCTGTATCGAGATGTTCCTTGCTGCTATTGCTCATCACTACACTTTCTCATATAAACCATATGTCCAAGAAGCAGAAGAGGGCTCATGCTTTGATTCCTTTCTTGCTATGTGGGACGTTTCAGACATTAGGGATGATATTTCCGAACAAGTAAGGCATGTCGGTAAGTACCAGCCATTTTATTTATTCGAATAGCCTATTGTAGTTCTCCTGTCCAGTCTGCACAAGTTTTTGAAAAGATTTTGTGTAAAACGGTACTACAATAAGGCTCTCCAAATTGGGAGGGGGGGAAGAGCTTAACGTTTAGCATGGCAACATCATAGTAAATTTAAAAATAACCTAACTTTTGGCTAACTCGGACACTTTTATTCTACTTTAAAGGAAGGACAGTCATGGGACATCCTAGGAAAAAGTTTTTTCCTGAGGATCAAGATCAAAATGAACATACAAGCTTGTTATCATCATCATCACAGGATGCAATCTCAGTTGCCTCTTCAGTGCCGCCCTCACCCGTGGGTCACTATCAAGGGTTTGGACACACTGTGACCCCCCAGACTACACCGACGACAGCTAACGCATCTGATGACACAGGAACCGCTGCTGCAGGAGTGAGAGAAGAGCCGTCAGAGAAGTCCGTGGCCTCCTGAGCGGCGTGCAGAAGCAGACGGCTGCTACCGTGTTACTTCTTTACCTGGTGTCCCGTTGCTCAGGACTTTGTGTTTAGGACAGGCCATTAATGACGGAAAATTTGAACACAATGGCAAAAACCAGGTACAACCGCCGGATTTATACAACTAGGTTTTGTATATCACAAATAATCAGCCTAAATATCCTAGACTTAGACTTGACTTCTTAACACTACAGAGTATCGCATACTCAAATGGTAGACAGTGGTGACTAACCGTTCCTGACATTACAGTACTTTATCAAGAGGAGGACATTTTAAAAATCAGTGCTTCCTACCACTGCTGCATGAATATAATGCTCTGGAACTCGCAGAAAGTATAATTCAGAAATGCGAATTAGTGGACCTCAATCATAATCATGTGCCATATATGCTTACCTAACAATTATTTCTCTATTTCTCAAATGAATGTCTTTCAATAAATGAGAATTTATCATTTATTTTCTGCAACCTTTTATGTCTCTTGTGATTAGAGGCACAGCAGAAAAACTTAAGCCCCCAAAATTAAAGGGTTGAAAATCATTAACCTACAATGAGAGATGCCTGTGTCTTAACATTCCTACTAGGACCTAATCTATTAATCTTAAAACAACTACTGTCTAAAAAAATCATTTATCTGCACCAAGGCAAACAGATTAATAGGTTATCTAGGACTTGGAGATGAAAAGAATAAACTGGACAAAAGAGTGGAAGAATAAGAAACTTGTGATAGAAACAGAGTCTGCTTTTCTTTAGGGTGACTAAATGTGTCAGCAAATGTAAATCTGGGCTGAGTAGTCCTAACTGTTTATCGAACCACAGTCACAAGACTTGCAGATACTCTCTGGGAGAAATTTTACTACTTAGGTTAGATAGAGTTCCTCTAATTATTAATCACAACCCCTTGCACCTAACATTTTACACTGAAAATAAATATAGAAAGTGCCAGAGCAGTATGTGGCAAATAGCAAGGGTAAATATTTATTTTTCAAAATCTATGCTTTATATATTTAAGCACACACACAAAGGTACACAGTAATTAGGTACAAAGTTTTTATTGTCTATTATAAATGAAATGTTTCTACTGAAAGTAAAGTTGGGCAGTATAGTCCTAAAGGCAAGGAGAACAGGCAGTGTGGAGAGAAGGTACATCTTATTTTCTGCGTGGCTTACCTAGAGAGCACACAGTATATACAAGGCATGATAGTCTTCTTTATTAATCTCCCTATTTCAGGTCTGGATTAATTATTTTTTACTGTGTATTCACATCAAAACTTTGAAAAATTAGGTTTAACTCTTTCTGAATTTATCAGCTTTAAAATTTTTCTTTGCCAAAGGCAGACCAGGAAAAATGCTGCCTCCCGAGATTTTTTTTGTCCTTCTTTTACTCTTTAATTACATTTAGTCTGTAGCTTAAACGTCTTATTCAGATTTGCATTCCCAAAACACGAAACTGAGAAGGTGGTTCAGAAGTATTTCAACATTGACAACATTTACTTAGAATTTACAGGTAAACATCGATCTTCAGTGGAAACCAACTTTTTGAGGTATCCTCACCAAAAGTTCAGATTTAAGGAAAATAGCCAAGATGTCTAAAAAATGAATAGGAGACTCAAAATTCCTTATCTTTATAGCTTTAGAGTACAGACTAACAAGTTTGGCAAATTTTAATTATAATAAGTAAAAACAAGCAATAAAAAGTTCCTAAATTGAAAAACTAATGACAGCCTTTGCCAGAAAGGAAGTCTGCGGCAAGATTTTTGTAATAACACTACTCTTTTAGGGTCTTTAAATACACTTTATTAATGTCAATAATATAGCTTTAGAGTACAGACTAACAAGTTTGGCAAATTTTAATTATAATAAGTAAAAACAAGCAATAAAAAGTTCCTAAATTGAAAAACTAATGACAGCCTTTGCCAGAAAGGAAGTCTGTGGCAAGATTTTTGTAATAACACTACTCTTTTAGGGTCTTTAAATACACTTTATTAATGTCAATATTTTAAAAATATTTGACCATTTTAAGGACTTAAATACACCTCCATTTTATGGTTACAATCCCACTACTAATTCAGACTAGAACTGGAAACCCACTGCTCTACTTCCACATTTTTTCATTAGAAATCTGCTCTTCATTGCTTTATGGTGATGCTGACACTGCTTTTGTGGTGCTGGATGTTGAGGACAAGTTCATCTCCCATTTCCACTTGGATGGGATTATCTAAAACAACTGCGGCCTGTTTCCAGTGAGAGGCTTCACTCGAAGTATCTAACCTAATCTCATCGTCGAGGTACATATGATACCAAAAGGGAATGGCGGTCACTTGTCCAGATTTACAAATGCGTACCTATGAAAATTAAGAAATCGCAAGAATGTCATCAGATGGAGTAGACTTCCATAAGTCTTTGTCTTTTTAGTAAGTTTTAGATCCAAATTTTATAAAGAAATACATTTAATCACCCAATTCAAATTAATAGCAACCTATTCCAGAAACTGATATTTATGTAAACTCAGGTCTGGATACTGTTTAGAAAGTAACATTTAAATTCAAAGAAAGTAGCTAAAGCTATTTTAAGTATGTAAAGTATTCCATAATTTAAGACAGTTCTGAATATGACAAGAATAATCATTTTACCTTTACTTCTCTGTTAGAGGTATTCAGATACGGCGTCATTAAGTCTAGTCTTAAGAGTTCCACTGGTTTGCTTAAAGGTATACAAGGCAATGAGGACAGGTCCAAAAATACACGTATAGGTACCTAAAGAAAGTATAAAATTTTTGCTTTTAATTCAGTCCTTTTTGTGACCCAAGTTTCTTGCTTTGTACTTAGCTCAATGATATGGTGCTTTTTTTTATCAATTACCTCATTTAATTGCCACATCAACCTTAAAGCAAAAAAAAGACTTCCACGATTCCAGTTTTACAGGAAGAATGAACAAACCAAGTTTTAGGTTTGTTAAATAATTTTCTATGATTTCAGTTATCTGTAGATTCTTTGCTTGGATAAAAGCAGATTCAACAGCTCCCAAAACTATTAAACAAGGATGCGCTTATGTGTGAAGATGAACTAATAAGCAAATAGCACAACATTAATTATTGTACTATTTAAGAAAATATGCCAAATTCTACTGAACAATTAAGAGTAGATTTCATTTTGAAAATTGTTTATTATCTAGAAGACAGTGGTTCTCAACCTTGCAAATTATGATTTAAAAAAAAAAAAA
>SJYX01011163.1:13066-26997 GCA_006410675.1 Oreotragus oreotragus
TAAGCAGGGTGACAATATACAGCCTTGATGTACTCCTTTTCCTATTTGGAACCAGTCTGTTGTTTCATGTCCAGTTCTAACTGTTGCTTCCTGACCTGCATACAGATTTCTCAAGAGGCAGGTTAGGTGGTCTGGTATTCCCATCTCTTTCAGAATTTTCCAGCTTATTGTGATCCACACAGTCAAAGGCTTTGGCATAGTCAATAAAGCAGAAATAGATGTTTTTTTCTGGAACTCTCTTGCTTTTTCCATGATCCAGCAGATGTTGTCAATTTACATAAGTGTGTGTTGGCAATCACATAAGGAATTTAATGATTTTGTGAATTCAACTGATGTTATAATTCTGCAACCTGCATAATTAAGTTTTGTTTGATTTTCAGCAACAGCAAGCCCCCTGGCTCCATGAAATAATTCTCTTAGGATTGCCACAGATGCTCTCTGGTCCTTGGACTGTGACTTGAGCTGAGAGTTTAAGGGCTCGAGCTTGTCACTTCTTCTTGTAAGCGCTCCGGTGCATGGAGAACCAACCTGACACTAGCCCTTGCAGACATCATTACTGCCCTAAAAGTCAAGTGCAGCCCAAGTCCCAGGGGCTCACAAAACACTTACTTCAGTAGACACTTCATCCCAAACAGAGGTAGTAGCTGAACTGCTATGCATGTCATGGATAATAAATATCCCACTGTCCAGTGGCAAGAAGCTCATAATTTTACTTGAGTTACAATGCAGGAGACCTGGGTTCGAGCCCTGGGTTGGGAAGATCCCCTGGAGAAGGAAATGGCAATCCACTCCAGTACTATTTCCTGGAAAATCCCATGGACAGAGGAGCCTTGTAGGCTACAGTCTATGGGGCCGCAAAGAGTCAGACACGACTGAGCGACTTCACTTTGCTTTCACTTTGCTTTTTCCAAGGTACCACCAAACCAATCCCCAAATCAAATCTTTGAAGGTTTTTCTCCTGAGACCATTCCTGGCACCATTTCATCCACCAGCATTCAGTCAGGAAATAAACCAGTAATTTAGACAGGAAACATATAAAGAATTATTACCTAGTAAAAGTGGTTAACATTTAAGAAGGATAAAAGAGTATGCTAAGACATACATCAGTAGCAACTATAGAAAGCAGCCACAAGCCCTAGAGCTGAGGAAGAGTGAACAAGAAAGGAACTCATAGGCCAAGGGTACAAGATAGAAAGTCCAGAGATAAACCCACGCACCTATAGGAACCTTATCTTTGACAAAGGAGACAAGAATATACAATGGGGAAAATATAGTCTCTAATAAGTGGCGCTGGGAAAACAGTACAACTACATGTAAAAGATGAAATTAGAATGTGGAATGAAGCAGGGCAAAGACTAATAGAGTTTTGCCAAGAAAATGCACTGGTCATAGCAAAAAGACCTAAACAGACATTTCTCTAAAGAAGACATACAGATGGCTAACAAACACATGAAAAGATGCTCAACATCTCCCGTTAATAGACAAATGCAAATCAAAACTATAATGAGGTATCACCTTGCCCTGGTCAGAATAACTATCACCAAAAAATCTACAAACCATAAAAGCTGGATACGGTGTGGAGGAAAGGGAACCCTCTTATACTGTTGGTGGGAATGTAAAGTAATACAGCCACTATGGAACGCAGTATGGAGATTCCTTAAAAGGCTAGGAATAAAGCTACCATGCAGTCGTTTCAGTCTTCTCTGACTCTGCAACCCCATGGACTGTAGTTAGCCAGGGTCCTCTCTCCATGGGATTGTCAAGAATACTGGAGTGGGCTTCCATGGCCTCCTCCAGGGGATCTTCTCGACCCTGGGATTGAACCAGTGTCTCCTGTGTCTCTTTCATTGCAGGCGGATTCCTTACTGCTGAGCCACCAGGGAAGCTCAAAACTACCCTGTAGCCCAACAGTCCTGCTACTGGGTATACACCCTGAGAAAACTGTAATTGAAAAAGACACAAGAACCCCAGTGTTCATTGCAGCACTATTTACAATAGCTAGGATATGAAAGCAACTTAGATGTCCACTGACAGATGAAGGCATAAAGAAACTGTGGTGCATATATACAAATGGAATATTACTCAGCCACAGAAAGGAGCACATTTGAGTCAGTGCTAATGAAGTGGATGAACCTAGAGCCTATTAAACAGAGTGAAGTAAGTCAGAAAGAGAAAAACAAATATCCTATATTAATGCTTATATATGAAATCTAGAAAAATAGTACTGATGAGCGTAGTTGCCAGGCAGCAATGGAGACGCAGCCACAGAGAACAGAGTTGTGGACATGAAGAGGGGGCAAGAAGAGGAGGGCGGGATGGTAAGAGAGTAACATGGAAACATGTACACTACCACATGTAAACAGATAGCAGAGGAGAATTTACTGCACGACTCAGGGAACTCAAACTGGGGCTCTGTGACACCCTAGATGGGGTGGGAGGTGGGAGGGAGCTTCAGGACGGAGGGGACATGTGTATAACCATGGCTGATTCACGTGGATGTTTGGCAGAAACACAATACTGTAAAGCAATGATCCTTCAACTGAAAATAAATTAAAAAGAAAGGAACTTAGAAACTTAAAGGCAGGGCCCCTCTCAAGGCTGAGGTTCAAAGCTGGGAGGGGAGAGTATGGCTGCACTGCAACAGCCAACCTGCATGCGTGCTGGTGGGTATGGGCTGAAGTAACAGCTGGAGGGTGTGAGCCACGGCTGAACCATGAGGGCCTCCCAGGTGAACATCCCAGGTGAGCATGACAATCTGCCCAGAGGACTGGAAGAAAGGCGCAGGCCTATTGCTAACTCTACCATTTTCCTCCAGCTCCCTCTGTTGGCAAAGCAGAGCTGTGTACAGGGTCCAGAGTTGCTTGAATCACAATGCAAGGCAAAGGAGGGCAGCTTTAGAAACTAAAGTCTATCAATTAATAACGAGCACACCACTTATTCACAGGAGTTGTAGGAAAGTAATCTGCTAAATTCAGAATGTGGACCTTTCTACAAGCCAAATAGCCAGAATTGTAAGAATACAATGGGAAAATCATAGGAGCTTAAAGACTAAATGCAATGGTCATTCTTGTCTGGTTTCAAACAAACCAACCGAAAAGCATCAGGAGAAATCAGAGTAACACCGCAGACACTTGATATTAAGAAAATGTTTAGGGAGGATAGTGATGTTATGGTTAGGAGTCTTTATCCCTAGGTGAAAAATTCACAGATGAACTAGATCTGGGATTAGCTTTAAATGAATCCAGGAAATGGGGAACATGTTCCCAGGTGAAATAAGAGTGACCCACAGACTGATCATTGTTGAAGCAGGTCATAACCTCAAGGACATTTATTATACTATTTTCTGTTCTAATGTATTTGAAAATTTTCATCATAAAACATCCTAAAAAATAAAATCCCACACTCAGAAAAAGATTTAAAGATAATACAACTCACCTCAATGTCAAGAACTCTATTTCCTGCTGCTTTGAGAGGGAGACAGTAAGGAAGACAGCCTCAAAGGCATCCATGCCGGCTTTGGGATGGGAATACAGCAAAAGGCATTTCCAAACCCAGTCTGAAGAAACATTAGTTTCCTGCTTTATTTCTCCAGCCTTAAATCTCACAAGAGGAGTGGAAGCAAAGCCTCACTGTTATGAACACACCAGAGTCAGAACAGCTGGGGTGCAATCCTGGCTCCTTCCTCACCTGCTCTGTGATTCAGGCAAGCTTATCTAAACTTTCAGAAGCTATTTTCCCATCCTTAAGGGACTGCCAGGAATTAAATGAATAACATTTGTTACATGTTTTGGACAGTGCCAGCCCCAAGGTTAAACACTTTATGAGTAATTTTTAAAAATTCTAAAAAAATGATTTGCTATTTGATACTCTTGCTAGACTGGAGCTAAGGTTAAAAAAATATATGAAAGGAAGATGGGAGGGTCAGAGAAGGACATAGGAACATAACAGAAGCTGCAACTTGCCTTTAACCCCATTGCACTAACATGGTGCTACTTGAGGTAGGGAGTCCCTGACATCCAAGTTTAATTCAGGCTCTAATTAAAGCCATACATTTGAACTGTAAAATCAGAGAAACCCAGGAAAACAACTACAATAGTTCCATCAATTTAAAACCAAAGACAAGCCTAAGAGGCTTCTTCTCTGTGCCCACATGCTATTCAAAAGGATGCTTCAGTGCAACCCAGATGACCCCTAGAAGGTGACTGAAGTCAACCACCAGCCCGAAGTGTGGTCAGTAAAGAGCCTGAATTTCCACTGCTGAGTAGGCAAATTGCACGATAGTGCAGTTGTTGAAGCCTGTCTCTGGTAAAGTTAATCATGTTCATTTCATAGTCACCTGGGAGAACTACGGAATTGCAAAGAAACCCTTAAAATCCAGAGGTGTTGTTACTAGCAACATAATGGAAGGGCAAATTTAAAGTAGCCAAGAGTAATATAAGGCAAGTTAAGATTTACAGTAACTTCTGGAATGGTCAGATTTATTGTCAAGACACAAGAGAGACAAGGTTAGTGTATGAGAAGGAAAACAAAGGAACTCTAGTAATTATATTGACGGTGAGGTAGTTTTCTTGGAAATGAGAGGATATATTTAACAGTTTTTATACTGATAATTACTGAATGATAAAAATGTGTATGTAAAAATTAAAAAAAATGTATTTCAGCTGCCCACACTGTTTCATATTCCCCACCCTCACCCCTCATTTCACAGTCTCTGATAATGCAAAGATGCTTGCTCCTTGGAAGGAAAGCTATGATGAACCTAGACAACATATTAAAAAGTAGAGACATCACTCTTCCAACAAAAGTCCACATAGTCAAAGCTATGGTTTTTCCAGTAGTCATGTATGGATGTGAGAGTTGGACCATAAAGAAGGCTGAGTGCCAAAGAACTGATGCTTTCGAATTGTGGTGAACCTTGAGAGTCACTTGGGCAGCAAGAAGATCAAGCCAGTTGATCCTAAAGGAAACCAACCCTGAATATTCATTAGAAGGACTGATGCTGAAGCTCCAATACTTTAGCCACCTGATGCAAAGAGCTGGCTCATCGGAAAAGACCCTGATGCTGGAAAAGATTGAAGGCAAAAGGAGAAAGAGGTTGGCAGAGGATGAGATGGTTGGTTGGCATCACTGACTCAATGGACATGAATCTGAGCAAACTCTGGGAGATACTGAAGGACAGGGAAGCCTGGTGCTGCAGTCCATGGGGTTGCAAAGAGCTGGACACATCTTAGCGGCTGAGCAACAACCGTAACACATTTAGAAATATGATAATCCTTTTGGGACTAAAAATACAATCAAAAGGATTTCCTACATAACTGGCCATGTGTTTTCCCACTCCATCACAGAGAGATCAATTCTCTCTTTGACATACTTTGTGATTCCCATATTTTGCCACATATTAGAATTAACTGGAGAAAAGAAAAAATCCCTATGCGCCATTGATATCCCATACCAATTAAATCAGAACACCTGGGGGTAGGGGTGGGAGTCAGGCATCAGTATTTTTAAAAAGATCTCCAGGTTCTTCCAAAATAAAGCAGTTTCAGAACCGTGGATGTAACCCATAGAGTTGCCTCACTTCTTAGGAAGAAAATCATTTTTAGGAATGATATACTGTCTAAACTTTGGAGTTGAAAATCAAGGACACAAAGTCTCTATCCTGAGATAATGTTTTGAGTTTCCATACACTCACGTTCAAAATAATTGACAGTTTATTTTGTATATTTGTTTCCCTACATAAAAAAAGATTTTAAAAATAAAAGTTTGAGTTTTCTGGGGGGAAAAGGTAAAGTTATACATCAGAAGTTAAGAGACAGTATAGAAAATTATTGTCAGATAGTTTGTCGTAACAAAGTAAGAAGAGGTAAAATATCCTGGTTTAGGTTTTGAAACTTGAGAGTTTGGGGTCTGTAGGGAAAGAGCAAGTAAGCCAAGATGGCATGGTCAGGCTCTCTCTCTGCATGGCCTCTCACTCTTGCCCCAGGATTTGTAAGTTGTAGATAATGATTATGTAACAGCTGAGATCACTTATAGCACTGCATATGTGTGTCATGAGGTTCTTGCTTGGCCATGAGCTATTTTTGTTCTGTAAGCATATATAAGCTCCACCTGGAAGGCCCTTGTAGGTTATGTTATGTGAGGGCTGCTGCATCAGCCAGGAGAGAATAAATGTGTCCGCAGTTCCTATGGCTCCTTGAGTGTTCTTCCAGCTTCCCTGCTCATACCTTGCCTACCGTGGGTCCAGCAAACAGTGTGCACAGTGAGATACAGTGAGTCAGTTGGTGTAGTCAGCAGGATCAGTAGACAGGGTCAAAAGCTACTCATGTTTAAAGAAAATCAAAAGACCATGTTTCCTAAAATGGCACTGCAAAAAAGTAGAACATCACATTAAATATTTGCAATAAATTTAAAAAATCATTCCCTTAGCTGAATCTGCTACCTGTTTTAGGGAGAAAGTGGCTGCCTTTTAGTGGTGCTCACCTGATACTAAAGCTGTCTACTCAGCCTGTTACCAGTTAAGAAAAACTATGGATGCTGCCTCATTCATACTTAACACATTGTCTTCCACCATATTTGGAGGCAAAGAATCTTATTCTTACATTTTAAAAAAACATTTACTAGAAAATATGTTGCTTTACAATGTTGTGTTAGTTTCTACTGGGTAGCAAAATGAATCAATAATATGTGTGTGTGTATATATATATATATATATTTCCTCTTTTTTGCATTTCCTTCCCTTTCAGGTTACCACAGAGCACTGAGTAGAGTTCCCTGGGCTGTACAGTAGGTTCTCATTAGTTATCTATTTTATACATACTATCAATACCGTGTATATGTCAGTCTCAATCTTCCAAATTCATGCCACCCCCTGCTTTCCCCTTTGGTATCCATCAGTTTGTTCTCTATGTCGGCGTCTCTATTTCTGCTTTGTAAATTTGTTGTTGTTTCATTCATTTGCTAAGTCGTGTCTGACTCTTGGCGATTCCATGGACTGCAGTGTGCCAGGCTTCCCTGTCCTTCTGGAATTTTCTGTCTCATGTCCATTAGGTTGGTGATGCCATCCAACCATCTTACCCTCTGTCACCACCTTTTCCTCCTGCCCTTGATCTTTCCCAGCATCAGGGTCTTTTTCAATGAGTCAGCTCTTTGCATCAGGTGGTCAAAGTATTGGAGCTTCAGCTTCAGCATCAGTCCTTCCAATGAATATTCGGGGTTGATTTCCTTTAGGATTGACTGGTTTGATCACCATGCTGTCCAAGGGACTCTCAAGAGTCTTCTCCAGTCCCCACAGTTTGAAGGCATCAATTCTTTGGCGCTCAGCCTTCTTTATGGTCCAACTCTCACATCTATACAGGACTACTGGAAAAACCATAGCTCTGAGTATATGGACCTATGTCAGCAAAGTCTCTGCTTTTAAGTATGCTTCTTAGATTTGTCATAGCTTTCCTTCCAAGGAAAGAGCATCTTTCACTTTCCTGGCTGCAGTCAACATCTGCAGTGATTTTGGACCCCAAGAAAGTAAAGTAAAATCTGTCACTGTTTCCACTTTTTCCCCTTTTATTTGCCATGAAGTGATGGGACCAGATGCCATGATCTTGGTGTTTTGAACGTGGGGTTTTAAGGCAGTTTTTTCACTCTTCCCTTTCACTCTCATTAAAGAGGCTTTCAGTTTCTCTTTGCTTTCTGCCATTAGAGTGGCATCATCTGCGTATCTGAGGTTGTTAATATTTCTCCCAGTAATCTGGATTCCAGATTGTGATTTCACATAATGTACTCTGCATATAAGTTGAATAAGCAGAGCCTTGATGTACTCCTTTCCCAATTTTGAACCAGTCTGTTGTTCCATGCAAGGTTCTGACTGTTGCTTCTTGACCCATATACAGGTTTCTCAGGATACAGGTAAAATGGTCCAGCATTCCCATGTCTTTAAGAATTTTCCACAGTTTGTTGTGATCTACACAGTCAAGGCTTTAGCATAGTCAATGAAGCAAAAGTAGATGCTTTTCTGGAATTGCCTTGCTTTCTCTATGATCCAACAGATGTTGGCAATTTGATTTCTGGTTCCTCTACCTTTTCTAAACCTAGTTTGTACATCTGAAAGTTCTTGGTTCACTTACTGCTGAACCTAGCTTGAAGGATTTGAGCATTACTTTGCTAGCATGTGAAATGAGCACAANTGAAGCAAAAGTAGATGCTTTTCTGGAATTGCCTTGCTTTCTCTATGATCCAACAGATGTTGGCAATTTGATTTCTGGTTCCTCTACCTTTTCTAAACCTAGTTTGTACATCTGAAAGTTCTTGGTTCACTTACTGCTGAACCTAGCTTGAAGGATTTGAGCATTACTTTGCTAGCATGTGAAATGAGCACAACTGTATGATAGTTTGAGCATTGTTTGGCATTTCCCTTCTTTGGGAATGGAATGAAAACTGACTTTATTTCAGTCATGTGGCCTTTGGCAAGTTTTCCAAATTTGCTGGCATTCTGGGTGCAGCACTTTCACAGCATCATCTTTTAGGATTTTAAATAGCTCAGTTAGAATTCCATCACCTCCACTAGCTTTGTTTGTAGTAATGCTCCCTAAAGCCCACTTGACTTCACACTCCAGGATGTCTGGCTCTGTGCTGTGCTGTGCTTAGTCACTCAATCACGTCCAACTCTTTTCGACCCCATGAATTGTAGCCTGCCAGTCTTCTCTGTCCATGGGGATTCTCCAGGCAAGAATACTGGAGTTAGGTTGCTGTTCCCTCGTCCAGGGGATCTTCCCAACCCAACGATCAACTGGGTGAGTGATCAAACCATCATGGTTATCCAGGTCATTAAGGCCTTTTTTGTGTAGTTCTGTGTATTCTTGCCACCTCTTCTTAATCTCTTCTGCTTCTGTTAGGTCCTTACCTTTTCTGTTTTTTACTGTGCCCATCTTTGCATAAAATATTCCCTTGATACCTCCAATTATCTTGAAGAGATCTCTAGTCTTTCTCATTCTATTGTTTCCCTCTTTCTTTGCATTGTTCACTTAAGAAAGCTTTCTTATCTTTTCTTGCTATTCTCTGGAACTCTGCATTCAGTCAGGTATATCTTTCCCTTTTCCCTTGGCTTTTGCCTGTCTTTTCTCAGATATTTGTAAAACCTCCTCAGACAACCACTTTGCCTTCTTGCATTGCTTTTTCTTTGGGATGCTTTTGTTCACCACCTCTTGTACACTGTTACAACCTCTGTTCATAGTTCTTGAGGCACTCTGCTACCAGATCTAATCCCTTGAATATCTATCACCTTCACAGAATAATCATAGGGATTTGATTTGGGTGAAACCTGAATGGCCTAGTGGTTTTCCCTACTTTTTTCAATTTAAGCCTGAATTTTGCAATAAGGAGCTCATGGTCTGAGCTCCAGGTCTTGTTTTTGCTGACTGTATGGAGTTTCTCCATCTTCAGCTGCAAAGACTATAATCAGTCTGATTTTGGTACTGACCATGTGGTGATATCCATGTGTAGAGTCATCTCCTGTGCTGTTGTTGGATGAGGGTATTTGCTATGGTCAGTGACCAGTGTGTTCTCTTGACAAACTCTGTTAGCTTTGCTATTTAATTTATTTTTTAATATAAATGTATTTATTTTAATTGGAGGCTAATTACAATATTGTATTGGTTTTGCCATACATCAACATGAATCTGCCACGGGTATACACATGTTCCCCATCCTGAACCCCCCTCCCATCTCCCTCCCTGTGCCCTACTTTATTTTGTACTCCAAGGCCAAACTTGCTTGTTACACCAGGTATCTTTTAATTTCCTATTTTTGCATTTCAATCCTCTATGATGAAAAGGACTTCTTTTTTGTATTAGTTCTGGAAGATCTTGTAGGTCTTCATAGAACTGGTCAACTTCAGCTTCATCAGCATTAGTGGATAGGGCATAGACTTGGATTACTGTGATGTTGAATGGTTTGCCTCAGAAATGAACCAAGATTATTCTGTCGTTTTTGAGACTGTACCCAAGCATTTCAGACTATTCTGTCGACCATGAGGTCTATGCCATTTCTTCTAAAGTATCCTTACCCATGGTAGTAGATATAATAGTCATCTGAATTAAATTCACCTATTCCCATCCATTTTAGTTCACTGATTCCTAAGATGTTGAGATGGCCTATACCAACTTTTTAAAATTTCACCTAATATACGATATTTGTTTTTCTTTTCCTGACTTACTTTATTCTGTGTGAAGATCTATCCACATCTCTACAAATGACCCAATTTTGTTTCTTTTTATGGCTGAGTAATATTCCCATCTTCTTTAGCCATTGCTTCTGTTAATGGACAGGATCTCTGCAGAGTGCAGCTGGGGGATGGTGTTCAGTGGAGAGGATACTCATGGGTGAAATGAGAATTGATAACTTGAGTTCTACCCACCTTCTATTACTATATCCAGCTATTGTCTAAAATGCTAGTTCTCACTTGGGCTATAATTTTTTAAAAGGTTTAAAATACCTTAATGATTTCCTTGATGTGGACATAATGCCTTTTCATTTATTTTTAGATAATAAAAGTGCTGTTTAGAGTGGTTATCTATGTTCTTTGATTAACATAAGCATAGTATTCACTACCTTGACATCAAGCTTGAGAAGCAGCTCATGGGAACTCCCTTGTTGTCCAGTGGTTATGACTTGGTGCTTCCGCTGCTACAAGCGCACCGTGCAGCTGAAAACCAAACAGACGAAAGGAGCAATTCAGGACTTCCCTAGTGGCGCAGTGGATAAGAATCCGCCTGCCAGTGCGGGGGACACGGGCTCAATCTCTGCTCAGGCAAGACTTCACCTGCTGCAGGGCAGGCGAGCCTGTGCACCTCAACTGCTGAGCCCACGAACTAAAACTGCTGAGCTTGTGAGCCTACAGCCCGTGCTGTGCAATAGGAGAAGCCACCACAATGAGAAGTTCATTCACCGCAACAGATTAGCCCCTGCTCTCCACAACTAGAGGAAGCCTGTGCAAAGCACTGAAGACCTAGCTAAAAAAAAAAAAAAAAAAAAAAAAAAAACAATCACAACTTGCCTGCATTTTTCAGGCCCCATTATGCCTTGTCACAGTAGCTGGGTGATAAAAACTATCATACAGTTTCAGGACTCTAGTTATTGGAGTATCTGTGTGTATGATTCTCTATGTCCTGGATTCTCCTTCCTGGCTCTGATTATCCTATTAAATTCTATCTCCACTGTGTAATACAGATTCTGACCTCAATCTTTTCCTGTCTACCACCCTCCACCTAATCTCTCCCCAATTTCTATCCCACACTCCAAAACTCCTGACATCCTTTCCCATGTGTTTTTATTCCAGTTTCACATTCTAGTGGAGGGTGGTATTAAGGAAGATGGGAAAAAAAAATGTTTGCAAATCATGTATCTGATTAGGTACTAGTATCCAGAATATATAGAGAACTCTTCTGACTCAACAAGAAAAAGAGAAAAAGCTCAATTTAAAAATTAGTGAAGGATTTGAATGGATGAATTTTTCCAGAGACATAAAAATGGCCAATAAGCACATGAACAGATGTTCAACATCATTAATCACTACAGAAATGTGAATCAATTCCGAGAGATACCACTTCATCCCAACTAGGATGACTAGAACTAAAAGTCAGGTAATGAGTAATTATAAAGAGAAATCAAAATACTCAGACACTGCACAGCTATTTTGGAAGAGTTTGGTAGTTACTTAGAAAGTTAACATATGACACAGCAATTTCACTCCTAAATCCTAACCCTAACCCAAGAGAATTGAAAAACATGTTGATACAAAAACTTGGACTTGAAAGTTCATAGAAGCATTATTCATAACAAGGACAAAGTGGAAATGACCAAATGCTTATCAAATAATGAAGAGGTAAATGAAATATGGCACATCAACATAGTTGAATACTGTCTAGCATCAAAAGTAATGAAGTACTGATACATGCTACAACATGGATAAATCTCAAGAACATGCCAAATGAAAGAAGATAGTAAAAAAAGACCATATATTGTATAGCCCTACTTATATGAAATGTCCAGAATAGAGAAATCAATAAAGGAAAAATTATAGTTGCTACCTAAGGTTGGGGATTTGAAGGGAAGTGGGAAAGGACTGCTCATGGGCATGGAATTTCTTCTGGAGATGATGAAAACATTCCAGAATTAGAAGTAGTGATTGTTGCCTTCCTGGTGCTAATAAGCCAGTGTCCTCATGATATAATGAGCTCTCCAGAATGGCTGCCACCCACCTTTAATGTTAAAAATTTACTATTTAGACAAACTTAGAGAAGGGAAGAGTGATAGGCAGTATGTTTTTGTGTGTGCTCTATTTTTGAATAGGACTATTGAGAATAATCTTAATCTAGTACAAAGAATGACCAAATAATAAATCATTAACAGTAATGGTGGGTGGCAGCCATTCTGGAGAGCTCCTTTTATCATGAGGACACTGGTGATGGCAAGTGCTATTTTGAAATCCTCCCTCTGGCTTACTAGCACTGGGACCTCACCACACTCACTAGCCTGTCAGTACCAGTCCTGGCCCTCCGCCTAAGCTGAGTAGCTATCTGCATGGGGACCAGGAACCCAGTAGCAGCTGTGGGCCCCTCTGAGGTCCCCAGGGTCCTGGGACCTAGCCTGTTATAACAGATAATTGAGGAGTTGGCCACACTAGTGGGCTAGCAGTAGCCTCAGGGCACCTGAAATCCCTAAGCCCACCATGTCAAGACCATAGCCTCAACCACCAGCAGGCTGATACCACCTTCAGAACCTCAGGCCCTTATAGCTAGAGACCCAGGACCCAGCTCTGCCCTTTAGTGGGTCAGCACTAGCCCCAGACTTGTCTCACTCACCAGAGGGTGGATGTCAGTCTGAAACACCTGGGGTCCCTCAGCTAGCAGCCTGGAGTCTGGCCCTGCCTATGGTGGGCCAGCACTAGCCCTGGAACCTGGCCCCATACACTTGAGTCCAACACCAGCTGTAGGACATGCAAGCAACCATCCCAGGACCCAGATTTCTCACCAACAGGTTGGCACCAGCCCTGGAAGCTCCCTTGAGGCCAGTTGCCCATGAATTAGTCCAGTGGCTGGTGGCCTCTGCACTAGATAGGGCCTGGTAACCAACTGGACCAGGAGCTAGTCATGACTACCAGCATGCCCACCCACAACAGGAGGGCCTAGAACTTCACAAAGAGTGAAGAACGTATAGTGAAGAGCACCCCTAGAGCATATAGGTCTGGTGACCGGAGGAGAAAGCACTGCTATGACATAGGACATTCTACAGAAGGCTATTTCTCCAAACTCAGGGAATAGCTGATCTGCCTAATACATAGAAATTAAAACAGCAAATTGGGCAAAAAAGAGGAAACAGAGGAATATGTTCCAAACAAGGAAGAAGATAAAATCCCAGAGGAAGAGCTACATGAAGTGGAGCTAAATAATCAATTCAGTAAAGAATTCAAGGTAAATATCATAAAGATGTTCAATGAACTCAGAAGAATGGATGAATACGGTGAGAAGTTTAACAAAGAGTTCAGTTCAGTTCAGTTCAGTTCAGTCACTCAGTCGTGTCCGACTCTTTGCGACCCCATGAATCGCAGCACGCCAGGCCTCCCTGTCCATCACCATCTCCCGGAGTTCACTCAAACTCACGTCCATCGAGTCCGTGATGCCATCCAATCATCTCATCATCGTTCGTCCCCTTCTCCTCCTGCCCCCAGTCTCTCCCAGCATCAGAGTCTTCCAATGAGTCAACTCTTCGCATGAGGTGGCCAAAGTACTGGAGTTTCAGCTTTAGCATCAGTCCTTCCAAAGAAATCCCAGGGTTGATCTCCTTCAGAATGGACTGGTTGGATCTCCTTGCAGTCCAAGGGACTCTCAAGAGTCTTCTCCAACACCACAGTTCAAAAGCATCAATTCTTCGGCGCTCAGCCT
>SJYX01011163.1:35065-52859 GCA_006410675.1 Oreotragus oreotragus
GCTGCAATCCTGAAACCCCTTCCCACCTCTGTCACCAATCTATCCCTTTGGGTTGTCCCAGAGCACTGGCTTTGCGTGCCCTGCTTCATGCATCAAACTTGTACTGGTCATCTATTTTACATATGGTAATATACAATTTCAATGTTATTTTTCTCAAATTATCCCACCCTCACCTTCTCCCACTGAGTCTGAAAGTCTATTCTTTACATGTCTGCTTTGCTGCCCTGCATGTAGGATCATCAGTACCATCTTTCTAAATTCCATATACATGTGTTAATATATAGTATTTGTCCTTCTCTTTCTGACTTATCTCCTTCTATATAATAGGCTTCAGGTTCATCCACCTCATCAGAACTGACTTAAACGTGTTCCTTTTTATAGCTGAATGATATTCCATTGTGTATACATACCACAACTTTCTTAATCTGCCGATGGACATCTAGGTTGGTTTCATATCATCAGTTCAGTTCAGTTGCTCAGTAGTGTCCGACTCTGCGACCTCATGAATCACAGCACGCCAGGCCTCCCTGTCCATCACCATCTCCCGGAGTTCACTCAGATTCACTTCCATCGAGTCGGTGATGCCATCCAGCCATCTCATCCTCTGTCAACCCCTTCTCCTTCTGCCCCCAATCCCTTCCAGCATCAGTCTTTTCCAATGAGTCAACTCTCCACATGAGGTGGCCAAAGTACTGGAGTTTCAGCTTGAGCATCATTCCTTCCAAAGGACACCCAGGGCTGATCTCCTCTAGAATGGACTGATTGGATCTCCTTGCAGTCCAAGGGACTCTCAAGAGTCTTCTCCAACACCACAGTACAAAAGCATCAATTCTTCAGCGCTCAGCTTTCTTCACAGTCCAACTCTCACATCCATTCATGTCCTAGCTGTTGTAAACAGTGCTGCAGTGAACATTGGGATACATGTGTCTCAATTCTGGTTTCCTAGGGGTGTATGCACAGCAGTGGGATTGCTGGGTCATGTGGCAATTCTACTCCCAGTTTTTTAAGGAATCTCCACACTGTTTTCATAGTGGCTGTTGTGGTTTGCATTTCCAACAACAGTATAAAAGGGTTCCCTTTCCTCCACAGCCTCTCCAGCATTTATTGTAGACTTTTTGATGATGATCATTTTGACTGGTGTGATGATACTTTATTGTGGATTTGATTTGCATTTCTCTAATGAGTGATGTTGAGCATATTTTCATTTGTTTATTAGCCATTTGTATGTCTTTTTTGGAGAAATGTCTGTTTAGGTCTTTGGCCTACTTTTTGATTGGGTTGTTCATTTTTCTGTTATTGAGCTGCATAAGCTGCTTGTATATTTTGGAGATTAATTGTCAGTCGTTTCCTTTGCTGTTATTTTCTCCCATTCTGAGAGCTGTCATTTACCTTGCTTATTGTTTCCTTTGTTGTGCAAAAGGTTTTAAACTTAATTAGGTCCCATTGTTTATTTTTTGTTTTTATTTCCAATATTCAATGAGGTTAGTCATACAGGATCTTGCTGTGATTTATTTCGAAGAGAGTTCTGCTTATGTTTTCCTCTAAGAATTTTATAGTTTCTGGTCTTACATTTAGGTCTTTAATCCATTTTGAGTTTACTTTTGTGTATGGTGTTAGAAAGTGTTCTAGTTTCATTCCTTTACATGTAATTGACCAGTTTTCCCATACATATACAATGGAGACTATCTTTTCTCCATTGTAGATTTTTGCCTCCTTGTCAAAAATAAGGTGTCCATAGTTGAGTGGATTTATGTCTGGATTTTCTATTTTGTTCCATTGATCTGTATTTCTGTCTTTGTGCCAGTACCATACTGTCTTCATGACTGTAGCTTTGTAGTATAGTCTGAAGTCAGGCAGGTTGATTCCTCCAGTTCCATTCTTCTTTCTCAAGACTGCTTTGGCTATTTGGGCTCTTTTGTGTTTCCATACAAATTGTGAAATTATTTATTCTACTTCTATGAAAAACAACATTGGTAGCTTGATAGGGATTGCACTGAATTTATAGATTGCTTTGGGAAATATAATCATCTTCACTATATTGATTCTTCCAATCCAAGAACATGGTATATTTCTCCATCTATTTGTGTTATCTTTGATTACTTTCATCAGTGTTTTATACTCTTCTGTATACAAGTCTTTTGTTTCTTTAGGTAAATTAATTCCTAGGTATTTTGTTCTTCTCACTGCAATGATGAGGGGGATTGCTTCCTTAATTTCACTTTCTGATTTTTCATTATTAGTATATAGGAATGAAAGGATTTCTGTGTATTAATTTTATATCCTATAACTTTACCATATTTATTGATGAGCTACAGTAATTTTCTGGTGGCATATTTAGGGTTTTCTATGTAGAGGATCATGTCATCTTCAAACAGTGAGAGTTTTACTTCTCTTCCAATCTGGATTCCTTTTTCTTCTCTGATTGCTGCGGCCAGGACTTCAAAATCTATGTTGAATAGTAGTATCACTCTCACCACTTCTATTCAACATAGTATTGTAAGTCCTAGTAACAGCAATCAGATGAGAAAAATAAAACAAATTCAAATTTCAAAGGATGAAGTAATGCTGTCATTGTTTGCAGATGACATAATCCTAATATATATAAGATCCTAAGTGAAAATGTTAGTCACTCAGTTGTGCCCAACTCTTTGTGTTTCTCTTTCATGGGATTTTCTAGCCAAGAAGACTGGAGTCGTTTGCCATTTCCTTCTCCAGGGGATCTTCCTGACCCAAGGATTGAACCCGTCTCCTGTACTGCAGGCAGATTCTTTACCAACTGAGCTACCAGGGAAGGCCAATAAAATTCTAAGTTCAGTTCAGTTCAGTTCAGTCACTCAGTCGTGTCCAACTCTTTGTGACCCCATGAATCGCAGCATGCCAGGCATCCCTGTCCATCACCAACTCCCGGAGTTCACTCGATTCACGTCCATCGAGTCAGTGATGCCATCAAGCTATCTCATCCTCGGTCATCCCCTTCTCCTCCTGCCCCCAATCCCTCCTCCCAGCATCAGAGTCTTTTCCAATGAGTCAACTCTTTGCATGAGGTGGCCAAAGGACTGGAGTTTCAGCTTTAGCATCATTCCTTCCAAAGAAATCCCAGGGTTGATCTTCAGAATGGACTGGTTGGAACTCCTTGCAGTCCAAGGGACTCTGAAGAGTCTTCTCCAACAACACAGTTCAAAAGCATCAATTCTTCGCTGCTCAGCCTTCTTCACAGTCCAATTCTCACATCCATACATGACCACAGGAAAAACCATAGCCTTGACTAGACGGACCTTAGTCAGCAAAAGTAATGTCTCTGCTTTTGAATATGCTATCTAGGTTGGTCATAACTTTGCTTCCAAGGAGTAAGCGTCTTTTAATTTCATGGCTGCAGTCACCATCTGCAGTGATTTTGGAGCCCAAAAAAATAAAGTCTGACACTGTTTCCTGTCTCTTATACACATCTAGATGTGTATAAGAGACAGGTCCCTTCCCTTTCCTGCATTTAAGCAGTTCAAGTCCCTTCAGTACCTCAGGTAGGACTGTTATACCTGTCTAAAATCTTCTTGGGGATATTTCTTTACCAAAATATTCCCCCTGATGACTGGAGAAAAACAGCAATTCTATTTCCCCATGGGTTAATTAGTAGAACCCTTCTCCTCTGGTCTTTTCTCATTAGTTCTCCTTTCTGTTAAGAACTCTTAAGAGTCTTTCTTAACTATGACCACTTTTGATAGATATGCTCAGAATCAATACACATGAATACCATTATTCTGAAGAACTGCTTTCAACAGAATTAGGGTGTGTTTTTTGTAGTGTGTTCTGTTGTTTTGTTTTTAACTATTCTCTGAAAGGATAGTGGCCTTTTTCAAGGCCTGTTGAATTTCCCTGAGGAAGATACAATATTATTTGCAATAACATTGTTAATTGTAGCACACTATGCCATGATAAACTTGTTTACTTTGCTGAAGATACTCCTCTACCACAAGCTCTAAATATAGACCACTACCTTTCAGTTTGAGCCCACATATACAGGATTAGTTCCAGTGGTTCCAGAGAAGATTTTAGCATAATGTGGGGATACCTATCATCTTTTCTGTTGTTGGAAGAGGGTGTTTGCTATGACCAGTGCATTTTCTTGGCAAAACTCTATTAGTCTTTGCCCTGCTTCATTCCACATTCCAAGGCCAAATTTGCCTGTTACTCCAGGTATTTCTTAACTTCCTACTTTAGCATTCCAGTCCCCTATAATGAAAAGGACATCTTTTTTGGGTGTTAGTTCTACAAGGTCTTGTAGGTCTTCATAAAACTGTTCAACTTCAGCTTCTTCAGCATTACTGGTTGGGGCATAGACTTGGATAACTGTGATATTGAATGGTTTGCCTTGGAGACGAACAGAGATGATTTTGTCGTTTTTGAGATTGCATCCAAGTACTGCATTTCAGACTCTTTTGTTGACCATGATGGCTACTCCATTTCTTCTGAGGGATTCCTGCCCGCAGTAGTAGATATAATGGTCATCTGAGTTAAATTCACCCATTCCAGTCCATTTTAGTTCACTGATTCCTAGAATGTCGACGTTCACCCTTGCCATCTCTTGTTTGACCACTTCCAATTTGCCTTGATTCATGGACCTGACATTCCAGGTTCCTATGCAATATTGTTCTTTACAGCATCNTTCTTTGGAAGGAATGATGCTAAAGCTGAAACTCCAGTACTTTGGCCACCTCATGCGAAGAGTTGACTCATTGGAAAAGACTCTGATGCTGGAAGGGATTGGGGCAGGAGGAGAAGGGGACGACCGAGGATGAGATGGCTGGATGGCATCACTGACTCGATGGATGTGAGTCTGAGTGAACTCTGGGAGTTGGTGATGAACAGGGAGGCCTGGCATGCTGCGATTCATGGGGTCGCAAAGAGTGGGACACAACTGAGCGATTGAACTGAACTGAACTGATGCTTCTGTAGTGGAAAGCAGGAGTGCTTCTTTCTTATCTTTAAATTTCTTCTTTAAACAAAGAATGATCAGATACTAGATACCCTAAAAACCAACAAATATCCAGTAGAATATGGATGTATCATATCCCAGCTCTTACTGATAGACATTTAGGTTGCTAAGTTTCTGTTGATAAGATGTTATTTACACTGTTTGGAGGAACATTCAAATATCTTTGAATATTTGTAAGGTATTTTTTTCCCTTTAAGATATATTTCAGGACTTCCTTGGTCATCCAGTTGTTAAGAGTCCACCTTGCAATTCAGGGGATGTGAATATCCCAATTCAGGGTCTGGGAATATCCCACATGACATGAAGCAACTAAGCTCATGCACCACAACTACTGAGCCTGCTCCCTAGAGCCTTTGCTCTGCAACAAGAGAAGCCGCTGAAATGAGAAGCCTGTGTACCGCAACAGAGTAGCCCCTGCTTGCCACCGCTAGAGAAAGCCCACTTGCAGCAATGAAGACCCAGCACAGCCAAAAAAAAGCAACAAACAAAGGAAACACTGTTACTGCCTTGATCCTTATGCCCTTATCCAGACTGACTATATAACCTCTCCCTATTTATGGGGTGTGGGCTGGGGCCGAGTGGATAGTTCTTATGGAGCTAGCCTGCTGTGTTTCCCTTTGCCTGCTGCTGCTGCTGCTGAGTTGTTTTAGTCCTGTCCGACTCTGTGTGACCCCATAGACGGCAGCCCACCAGGCGCCCCGTCCCTGGGATTCTCCAGGCAAGAACACTGGAGTGGGTTGCCATTTCCTTCTCCAATGCATGAAAGTGAAAAGTGAAAGTGAAGTTGTTCAGTCGTGTCCGACTCTTTGCGACCCCACGGACTGCAGTCTACCAGGCTCCTCTGTCCATGAGATTTGCCTGGCAAACTAATAAAGCCACCCTTTCCTTCTCTGGGGGAGGGGGGCGGGGGAGATACTTTCCAAGGAGCCATGTCATAGTTTCTGATGTCTAGTCCATAGTTTCTGCGTCTAGTCCTACAGAAACCCACCAAAGATGGCAACCCCCTCCTTTTCTTCAAGTCAGGGGTGGCAGCCCAGCAATTTGTATGAGCCAGGGAGAAAGTCTGGAGAGATTCATTGTGTACTATCAGGGATGCTCCAGGATTAAGTATTGGGGTGGCCATGATCATAACCTGCTCTTGTTTATGGAGCACTGTGTGAAGGGCTCTACTCAAACTGTCTCACTTAGTCTTTGCATTAATCTGATGGGGAAGATTCATCTTCACCTGATAAAGTATCTTTATCAAATTATCTTTGACAAATTATCTTCATGTGATAGATGGAGAAGCTTAGGTTCCCAGAGATTAGGTAATTTATCTAAGGCCTTAGAGTCAAATCAGTGCTTGGAATACTTGCTTGTAGGATATTCCCTCTCTAACCCAGCTGCCATACTGTGGGAAGCCTCAGCCACATGAAGAGGCTATGTGTTGACATTTCAGCCAACAGCCCCAGCTGAGCTCCCAGCTGGCAGCCAGCATCAGCTCCCAGCCATGTGAGTGAGCCAGCTTGGATTCTTCAGCTCTCTCTTCAGCCCAGCTGACACCCCAGGTGGCTACAGCCCTAACCAACATCACAGTAGTAGAACTGCTAAGTTGAGCTCAGCCACTCCAAAGACTGGTGAGAATGAAATAGTTTTTGTGTCAATCACTGAGTTTTGGCAAGATTTTTTATGTTAAGAGTGACTAACCAAAACAGGTGGGGAGCTACTCATTCTTGGATGAATCCCAGCAGAGTTTGAAGAGGGGGTTACTGCTCTGGGGGTATCATGAGAGTAGAGGGTCTGGTGATTCTTACAAGCTCAGTGCACTAGGCTGCATCTGCATATGACAGTGTTGCTTGTTCCCTGCCCCAGATGGGGAAAACTTCATTGAGTCACAAGTCTGGGAAGAGAAACTGTGTATACATAAGTTGACAGAAATCTGGGCAAGATTCCCAAAGTAAATAATGTTGATTCTCAGCACAAAGAAGACATTGCTTAATGCTACAAAAACTCACATAAACAGTCATTGCTTTATGACTGATTTGCTATATTTTTCAAATTTCAAGAAAGTAACCATAATAACCATCATTTTAAAAAGCAGCACTTGGAAATGCTGGAACATTGATTGCTGTTCCTGAGGTCACAAGAGTATCCTTATCTTTTGGAGCTTCCCAGTCCTGTGGGCTGGAGGTTGTGCCAGTTTGACCTTTGGAAAGCCCCAGTTGGCACTCAGATCCCAAAGCAAAATCCAACTTTTCTCTCCCAAAGAGCAGAAGAGAAGCTCACAACAGTTCAATAAGATGGTGGCCTTTACCAGTCTTAGGTGTTTACTCTTCTAACCCTCACCTCTCAGTCCCTTTCAGTTCAGTGGTTCTCAAATCTGGGGGGAATAAAAATCATCTGGGAAGTATGTAAAAGATGCAAAAATCCAGGATTATTCCCTGAAAATTCCCATTTTCTAAGTCTGGGGTGGGATCCCAGAATTTTTACTTTAAAGAGAACCAGCTGGGACTTCCTTGGCAGTCTAGTGGTTAAGACTCCTCGCTTCCAATGCATGGGGTTCAATACCTGGTTGGGAAACTAAGATTCCACATGCCGTGTGCATGGCCCCAAAGAAAAAGAACTGGCTAATTCTTCCATTGTTGGGCCCCATACCCCAAGCTGAAGAGGACTACTATCTCAGGGCTTTCCTGAAAGTGTAGAATAGAGATGGGGAGAGTCCTCGATAAGCCAAACCTCCAGAGACCAGGATGGACCTTGGAAGGGGATCAAGATGGGATATTCAGATTCTGAGCCAGGAAGGATATAACAAACTCTGTAGCAAACAGTTTTCAAATTTTGCTTCTTCGAACCCTAGGGGGTTCCTCAGATGTGCTATCACCTCCAACCCCAGCAGTTTCTCTTTGATCTGTTTTCTCATAGTAGGTTTCCAAGAAAGATTGTGTTAGAAGAAAAGATTTTACTACTAAATTCCCTTCCTGCTTAAGGATACAGTTTGGTGAGGGTGAGGAGCAAACAGAACCCTCAAACCTTGGTGGTAAGAATGAAAAATGATGCAGCCACTGTGGAAAAGCTTGGTGGTTCTGTAATAAGTTACATGGAGATTACCATATGTCTTGGTTTGCTCAGGCTGTTGTAACAAAATACCATAGATGAGGTGAATTAATCAACAGACATTTATTTCTCACAGTTCTATTATAAACGTTTGGCTCTTGACAACCGTCCAAAGGTGGAAACAACCCAAATTTGACCATAACTGACAAACGATGAACGAGTAAAAGTAGTATATCTCTACAGTGAAATACTACTTAACTATACGAAAGAATGAAGTATTGATACATGAATGAACCTTGAAAACATCATGCTACGTGAAAGAAGTCAGTCACGAAAGGACAAATAATTGCATGATTCCATTTATATGAAATATTCAGAATAGGCAAATCCATAGAATCAGAGACGGAAAGCAGATTAGTGATTGCCAGAGATTAGGGGGATGGGGTAATGGGGAGTAACTGCTTAATAAGTGCAAGATTTCTTTTGGGGATGATGAAAATGTCGTGGAACTTGGTAGTGGTGATGGCCGCAAAACATTGTGAATGTGCTAAATGTCAATAATGACAAGCTTTATGGTTATGAGAATTTCACAAAATACAGCAATGAAAAAAAAACCCCAATCAACAGACCTAGAACAATCATCTCATTATTATTATTATTATTTNAGTGCAAGATTTCTTTTGGGGATGATGAAAATGTCCTGGAACTTGGTAGTGGTGATGGCCGCAAAACATTGTGAATGTGCTAAATGTCAATAATGACAAGCTTTATGGTTATGAGAATTTCAAAAAATACAGCAATGGAAAAAAAACCCCAATCAACAGACCTAGAACAATCATCTCATTATTATTATTATTATTATTATTATTATTATTATTTTTACTGATAAGGTAGCTGAGGACAGAAAGGGGAAATGGCTTGGAGAGGTCACCCAGCCTATTACAGGTACAGCCAAGTCTGGTGACCCCCAGCCTGCCATAGCAGGCTGCCTCTCTTCCTCAACATCCTTGGTCCCCTACCCCCAACCCCTACCAAAAATGCTAAGATTCAGGGACATGTAATATCCTGAGCCACACATCACACCATAGTTTTTGCAGCCAGGCCCCCTGCTTCCCAGGCAGAGGTCCACCTTACCCCGCAGACACCTGGGCCAGCCTTTCTTTTGCTGTCACCAGTGCCTATTGCCTTCAAGTGTGTTGATGAAAGACAAACCCACTTCTAACTTCATACTTGAGTAAATCTTCCTAAGGGTCTCGCATTCTTTGGACAGCGTTGATAAGGGCAGGGTGCATCAGATTCCTTACATTTCAGACATTGCTTAGCTTCCCAAACTCCAGCTGGGCAGAGATTCTGGAGGAGCTGGTGATGCTCCCAGGGCTGGGTTGGATTTATTTCAGCCATAAGCATTTGTGTGGTTGGCTCTTATCTCTGGCTGTTGGGCCATATGCATCTATCCCACAGTTCAGTTCAGTTCAGTCTCTCAGTCGTGTCTGACTCTTTGCGACCCCATGAATCCCAGCACGCCAGGCCTCCCTGTCCATCACCATCTCCCGGAGTTCACTCAGACTCACGTCCATCGAGTCCATGATGCCATCCAGCCATCTCATCCTCGGTCGTCCCCTTCTCCTCCTGCCCCCAATCCCTCCCAGCATCAGAGTCTTTTCCAATGAGTCAACTCTTCGCATGAGGTGGCCAAAGTACTGGAGTTTCAGCTTTAGCATCATTCCTTCCAAAGAAATCCCAGGGTTGATCTCCTTCAGAATGGACTGGTTGGATCTCCTTGCAGTCCAAGGGACTCTCAAGAGTCTTCTCCAACACCACAGTTCAAAAGCATCGATTCTTCGGCGCTCAGCTTTCTTCACAGTCCAACTTTCACATCCATACATGACCACAGGAAAAACCATAGCCTTGACTAGGCGGACCTTAGTCGGCAAAGTAATGTCTCTGCTTTTGAATATACTATCCAGGTTGGTCATAACTTTTCTTCCAAGGAGTAAGCGTCTTTTAATTTCATGGCTGCAGTCACCATCTGCAGTGATTTTGGAGCCCAAAAAAATAAAGTCTGACACTGTTTCCACTGTTTCCCCATCTATTTCCCATGAAGTGATGGGACCGGATGCCATGATCTTCGTTTTCTGAATGTTGAGCTTTAAGCCAACTTTTTCGCTCTCCTCCTTCACTTTCATCAAGAGGCTTTTTAGCTCCTCCTCACTTTCTGCCATAAGGGTGGTGTCATCAGCATATCTGAGGTTATTGATATTTCTCCCGGCAATCTTGAT
This sequence comes from Oreotragus oreotragus, assembly GCA_006410675.1. Lineage (NCBI taxonomy): Eukaryota > Metazoa > Chordata > Mammalia > Artiodactyla > Bovidae > Oreotragus > Oreotragus oreotragus. Next base: position 45,368 of record SJYX01011163.1, read on the forward strand.
TCCAGCTTGTGTTTCTTCCAGTCCAGCGTTTCTCATGATGTACTCTGCATATAAGTTAAATAAGCAGGGAGACAATATACAGCCTTGACGTACTCCTTTTCCTATTTGGAACCAGTCTGTTGTTCCATGTCCAGTTCTAACTGTTGCTTCCTGACCTGCATACAGATTTCTCAAGAGGCAGGTTAGGTGGTCTGGTATTCCCATCTCTTTCAGAATTTTCCACAGTTTATTGTGATCCACACAGTCAAAGGCTTTGGCATAGTCAATAAAGCAGAAATAGATGTTTTTCTGGAACTCTCTTGCTTTTTCCATGATCCAGCGGATGTTGGCAATTTGATCTCTGGTTCCTCTGCCTGTTCTAAAACCAGCTTGAACATCAGGGAGTTCACGGTTCACATATTGCTGAAGCCTGGCTTGGAGAATTTTGAGCATTACTTTACTAGCGTGTGAGATGAGTGCAATTGTGCGGTAGTTTGAGCATTCTTTGGCATTGCCTTTCTTTGGAATTGGAATGAAAACTGACCTTTTCCAGTCCTGTGGCCACTGCTGAGTTTTCCAAATTTGCTGGCATATTGAGTGCAGCACTTTCACAGCATCATCTTCCAGGATTTGAAACAGCTCAACGGGAATTCCATCACCTCCACTAGCTTTGTTCTTAGTGATGCTTTCTAAGGCCCACTTGACTTCACATTCCAAGATGTCTGGCTCTAGATTAGTGATCACATCCTCATGATTATCTGGGTCGTGAAGATCTTTTCTGTACAGTTCTTCTGTGTATTCTTGCCACCTCTTCTTAATATCTTCTGCTTCTGTTAGGTCCATACCATTTCTATCCTTTATCGAGCCCATCTTTGCATGAAATGTTCCCTTGGTATCTCCAATTCTCTTGAAGAGATCTCTAGTCTTTCCCATTCTGTTGTTTTCCTCTATCTCTTTGCATTGATTGCTGAAGAAGGCTTTCTTATCTCTTCTTGCTATTCTTTGGAACTCTGCATTCAGATGCTTATATCTTTTCTTTTCTCCTTTGCTTTTCGCCTCTCTTCTTTTCAGTGCTATTTGTAAGGCTTCTCCAGACAGCCATTTTGCTTTTTTGCATTTCTTTTCCATGGGGATGGTCTTGATCCCTGTCTCCTGTACAATGTCACGAACCTCATTCCATAGTTCATCAGGAACTCTGTCTATCAGATCTAGGCCCTTAAATCTATTTCTCACTTCCACTGTATAATCATAAGGGATTTGATTTAGGTCATACCTGAATGGTCTAGCGGTTTTCCCTACTTTCTTCAATTTAAGTCTGAATTTGGAAATAAGGAGTTCATGATCTGAGCCACAGTCAGCTCCTGGTCTTGTTTTTGTTGACTGTATAGAGCTTCTCCATCTTTGGCTGCAAAGAATATAATCAATCTGATTTCGGTGTTGACCATCTGGTGATGTCCATGTGTAGAGTCTTCTCTTGTGTTGCTGGAAGAGGGTGTTTGCTATGACCAGTGCATTTTCTTGGCAAAACTCTATTAGTCTTTGCCCTGCTTCATTCCGCATTCCAAGGCCAAATTTGCCTGTTACTCCAGGTGTTTCTTGACTTCCTACTTTAGCATTCCAGTCCCCTATAATGAAAAGGACATCTTTTTTGGGTGTTAGTTCTACAAGGTCTTGTAGGTCTTCATAAAACCGTTCAACTTCAGCTTCTTCAGCATTACTGGTTGGGGCATAGACTTGGATAACTGTGATATTGAATGGTTTGCCTTGGAAACGAACAGAGATCATTCTGTCGTTTTTGAGATTGCATCCAAGTACTGCATTTCGGACTCTTTTGTTGACCATGATGGCTACTCCATTTCTTCTGAGGGATTCCTGCCCGCAGTAGTAGATATAATGGTCATCTGAGTTAAATTCACCCATTCCAGTCCATTTTAGTTCGCTGATTCCTAGAATGTCGACGTTCACCCTTGCCATCTCTTGTTTGACCACTTCCAATTTGCCTTGATTCATGGACCTGACATTCCAGGTTCCTATGCAATATTGTTCTTTACAGCATCGGATCTTGCTTCTATCACCAGTCACATGCACAACTGGGTATTGTTTTTGCTTTGGCTCCATCCCTTCATTCTTTCTGGATTTATTTCTCCACTGATCTCCAGTAGCATATTGGGCACCTAACGACCTGGGGACATTCTCTTTTGATATCCTATCATTTTGCCTTTCATACTGTTCATGGGTTTCTCAAGGCAAGAATACTGAAGTGGCTTGCCATTCCCTTCTCCAGTGGACCACGTTCTGTCAGACCTCTCCACCATGACCTGCCCGCCTTGGGTTGCCCTGCAGGCATGGCTTGGTTTCATTGAGTTAGACAAGGTCCTGGTCCTAGTGTGATTAGATTGACTAGTTTTCTGCGAGTATGGTTTCAGTGTGTCTGCCCTCTGATGCTCTCTTGCAATAGCTACCATCTTACTTGGGTTTCTCTTACCTTGGGCGTGGGTTGTCTCTTCATGACTGCTCCATAGCACAGCCACTGCTCCTTACCTTGGACGAGGGGTATCTCCTTACCGCCACAGTTCCTGACCTTCAACATGGGACAGCTCCTCTAGGCCCTCCTGCGCCTGCGCAGCCCCTGCTCCTCAGGTTGCTCCTCCCGGCCACCGTAGCTACTTAATAAAGATTCATTGTAGGCTTCCCTGGTGGCTCAGGGTTAAGGATCTGCCTGGCAACGCAGGAGACACTGGTTGATCCCTGGTCTGGGAAGATTCCACATGCTGCAGAGCAACTAAGCTCATGCACCACAACTACTGAGCCTGTGCTCAAGCCAAGGAGAGGCAACTCCTGAAGCCCATGTGCCCTAGAGCCCATGTTCCACAGCAAGAAAGGCCACTGCCAGGAGAAGCCTGAGCACAGCAACTGCAGAGTAACTTGCCACAACCTGAGAAAAGCCCACACAGCAACGAAGACCCAGCATAGCCCCAAATCCATCAATCAATAAGATTATTTTTTAAAAAATTCACTGGCACCAGTTGTCCCTGTCTTGTGGTCATCCTGGGACTGTCTTCATTCTAGTTAAGAGAATTCAGGAAAAGGCCTCACTTTCCTTGGTGCCATTGAGCATGAAGGACGCAGGGTAAGTTGTACATGAAATGAGAATCATTTATCTGGTAGCCAGCCATCTGTCCTGACTCTTTGTGACCCCATGGATGCAAAATTCAAGTCCATGGAATTCTCCAGGCCTGCAGTGCAGTCATGTCCAACTCTTTATGATTTCATGGACTATAGTCTGCCAGGCTCTTCTGTCCATGGAATTGTCCAGGCAAGAATACTGGAGTGGGTAGCCGTTCCCTTCTCCAAGGAATCTTCCCAACCCAGGAATCGAACTCAGGTCTCCTGCATTGCAGGCAGATTCTGTACCAGCTGAGCCACCAGGGAAGCCCAAGGTAGCCATCTGAGATGGAATTATCCACCATTCTGGGAGGTGGGGGCAACAGAAGGGTATAACTCATTTGCATTTGCATTACTGTGAACTTTAGAGGTCAGGTCTTTTGGAACAATCCCTTCAAGCCTCTTACCTAAGGTTTCAGAAAATTGCTAAGGGTTTTGTTCTGTCTCCTCAGATCCTGACCATTCCTTACATCTCTTAGTTACAGTCTCCAGACAAATCATGGAGTTTTTAAAAAGTGCATAAACATACAAAAGGGCAATTGCAGGACCCAAGAAAATTGGCTCTTTGGCAATTTTCTAATCTCAGCTGAGAACCCTGGCTGAGAAGGGAAATCTAGTTCTGCTCATTTGTGTTCAGTATCTGCTTCAGCGTGGGGATGGGGAGGGAGAATTCCCTCAATCCTCACATGGTGACTAGCTTCACTCAGCCTCTGAAGATGATCTAACTCTTTGAACTTGAACTTGGAAATTGACTTCAGGCAGCAGGGATGGATGGAGACTTTAAGGAAGACAGCAGGGTAGCAGTGGCCACAGTTTCTAAGTTGCCATTTGGGATAAAGCAGGAAAGGTGAGAGTTGTTACAGGGCAGACAGAGGTTTGGGGGTGAGTATTTACAATTCAACCTTGGTGATTGTATGTGGTTTCCCTGCTGTGTGGACAGATGCCTTATGTCTGGATGCAGACTTTCATTTTACAGGACAGAGAGGTTTAGAAATGCTCTGTTCCTATTTGGAGATTTCAGTGTATGACTCTGTTCAATGATCCAAGGTGTCCTGCAGAAGAGAAATCTGCCTTGGTGTTGTTCAATCCAGTCTTTCCCAGTTATTTGACTTCAGAATTCTTCCTCCTCCTCCTCCCATTATAGCACTCATTTATACTCCATGAAAGCCAGGTTTCCAAGAAATAATGGGAAATGCCTCCATATGTCCTGTGGAGTTGGTTCTGGCCACTGATGCCCTACAGTGAGCAGCAATGGGGATATTCGGGCAGGACACAGGACAGGGGACCCTGTTATAATAATCCAGGAAGTAGCATCACATGCTGTACCCATCCGGCTCCTTCCTACACTGAGATGTTTTGATTCTCTGCACACACCAGGAAACCACTATTTGCTGAGCACCGTACAGTAGGAGCTTTTCGTATGTCATCTGTGTACTCTTCCCTCAAGTCTGTTGTTTCCATTCTATAATGAGGGAATTGGGACTCCAAGAGTTGTGTAAGGAGGTCACCCAGTTGAGTGTGTGGCAGAGTGAAGATCTGGGCTGAGGACGATGGGACCACACTGGTACCCCCTCCTCAGACACCGATGGTGGGAAAGGAAACTGGGGCAGCTGTAGTTCAGCAGTTCCTCCATCAGTTAAACAAATGTCTTGGGCTGCGATGATAAAATACCATGGCCTGGGGGGCTTAAACAGCAGGCATCTGGTTCTTACAGTTCTGGAGGCTGGCGAGTCCCACATCGGGGTTAGCGTCTGGTGAAGATGGCGGGTGGCTGCCTCTTGCTTTCGCTTCCCTGTGTCTCGCCACTTCACTCAGAAGCTGCATTTTCATGTTGCTCCTTCCAGAGTGTCTGGTTCCCATGAGGAGCTGTTTGGCTGGTCATGTGACATTGGGTCCCTGGGCCTCAATTTCCTCATCTGTAAAATACGATGATGCTCTCATATTCTTTCTTCTGAACTTTTCCACATTTTCTTCTTCCTTCTTTCCTCTCCTCTTTCCTTCTCCCTTAATTTTTCCACCCTCAGTTTGTTTTCCCACGTTGTCATAAACCTCCATCTCTAGCATTAATTTCCCCCTGGAAGATCCCTGAAACTCCCCTGTTGGATCCTCCCTAAAGTGGCTTGAGAGGCACCGATGGTTTTTCAGTAACAGAGACCAGACAAGAAGGCGACTGCTGAGGAATTCCATGTCAGTCAGGCACTCTGTGCTCTGCATCTAGAACAGGGCAGTTTCCAAGGTGACTGAGCCTGGTGTGTGAGGATAAGGTGATAAGGTGAGGGCCTGGAGTTACGAGCTGCCAAACTCATAAACCATGCGGGCTTCCTCTGAGCCACTCGCCAAGCAATTTAACAACCGACTTGTTTCAAAGTGTTCCAAACTATTTAATGATCAGTGCATCTATAAATAGGGTCGTAAAAACAATCTGGATAGATATTAATGTATGGGTTCAGTCCTGGAGTAACTAAACCTTGAGTTGTTTTGACCTCAGAGAGCCATCAAAGTCTGCCGCAAGGAACAATTCTGCAGTTGTCTTGTGGCAGATCTTTTGTTCCTGTTCAACGTGTCCTTGTGTGTATAATTTGTTAACATGATAATAATATGCTGCTTGGTACTCGCAGTTTAAAACTAAGTGCCTTCATACACATGTTCTCATTTGATCTTGGCAAGCCAGGCATTATTACGAGGCTCAGGGGAGATAAGTGACTCACTTCAGGACATCCAGGTTGTGGGGTGAATGGGGCTGGGGTTGGGGGGTGGTGGTAGCAGAGTCCAGATTTCAGATAAGGACTATGTGGCTTCCAAATTTATTTTCCTATCTTATTCCATCAAATCCTATTTCCTGGTTTAAAAGACTGGATACAATCAGTGACTCTTCTGTCCTCAAAGGGGCCAGCACCCAAGTCTCACCTTTGATTGTTTTACATTAAAAATAGGCTGGCCAGATTTAGTAAATAAAAATATAAAACACCTCATTAAATTAAAAATTCAGATTAAAAAATGAATAATTTTTTTGGTGTAAGTATGTCCCATAGTACCTGGCAACTTGAACTTAAAGTACTTGCTATTGTCAGATAAGATAATTCTTACCTGTTCCTCTTTTTGGAGGGCAGAATAAAACGTGATGATTGGAGCTCGCATGATTTATGATTAAGGGCTCTCCATAATCAGGACTTGCAACACCCTGATTGTGCCTATCTGATTGAAAAAACAAAAAATAAAAAAAATAAGGTACTTGCTATTAAATATTTTTTCTTTTATACAGTGGAAGTGAGAAATAGATTTAAGGGCTCAGATCTGATAGATAGAGTGCCTGATGAACTATGGAATGAGATTCGTGACATTGTACAGGAGATAGGGATCAAGACCATCGCCATGGAAAAGAAATGCAAAAAAGAAAAATGGCTTTCTGGGGAGGCCTTACAGATAGCTGTAAAAAGAAGAGTGGAGAAAAGCAAAGGAGAAAAGGAAAGATATAAGCATCTGAATGCAGAGTTCCAAAGAATAGCAAGAAGAGATAAGAAAGCCTTCTTCAGAGATCAATGCAAAGAAATAGAGGAAAAGAACAGAATGGGAAAGACTAGAGATCTCTTCAAGAAAATTAGAGATACCAAGGGAACATTTCATGCAAAGATGGGCTCGATAAAGGACAGAAATTGTATGGACCTAACAGAAGCAGAAGATATTAAGAAAAGGTGGCAAGAATATACAGAAGAACTGTACAGAAAAGATCTTCATGACCCAGATAATCATGAGGATGTGATCACTAATCTAGAGTCAGACATCTTGGAATGTGAAGTCAAGTGGGCCTTAGAAAGCATCACTACGAACAAAGCTAGTGGAGGTGATGGAATTCCAGTGGAGCCGTTTCAAATCCTGAAAGATGATGCTGTGAAAGTGCTGCACTCAATATGCCAGCAAATGTGGAAAACTCATCAGTGGCCACAGGACTGGAAAAGGTCAGTTTTCATTTCAGTTCCAAAGAAAGGCAATGCAAAAGAATGCTCAAACTACCACACAATTGCACTCATCTCACACGCTAATAAAGTAATGCTCAAAATTCTCCAAGCCAGGCTTCAGCAATACGTGAACCGTGAACTCCCTGATGTTCAAGTTGGTTTTAGAAAAGGCAGAGGAACCGGAGATCAAATTGCCAACATCAACTGGATCATGGAAAAAGCAAGAGAGTTCCAGAAAAACATCGATTTCTGCTTTATTGACTATGCCAAAGCCTTTGACTATGTGGATCACAACAAACTGTGGAAACTTCTGAGAGAGGTGGGAATACCAGACCACCTGACCTGCCTCTTGAGAAATCTGTATGCAGGTCAGGAAGCAACAGTTAGAACTG
>SJYX01011164.1:0-53519 GCA_006410675.1 Oreotragus oreotragus
TCCGAGGGGAAACTTGGAAAACTTGAAGTGTTGAGGACAATACAAAGAGTTTACTGATCTCCTAAGAAGTACAAATGTTTTGCTTGCTACAGAAGTGAATACTATGGAATTCCTGTCCTGAAGGATCTCACAGTATGTTCAGGAATAATTATCTAATAGGACAATTTTTTTAAAAAGTCCAGAAATATAAGAATGATTTAGAATATTAATCCATCCGTTCCATTCATTTCTTAGTATGCAAGTCAGTTAATTTTGGTATATTTTTATAACTGTGCAACCATCATCACTATGTATTTCCAGAACATTTTTCTTTTTTCATTCAAAAAGGAGCCCAGTTCCCTCATAGCTCAGTCGGTAAAGAATCTGACTACAATGTGGGAGACCTGGGTTCGATTCCTGGGTCAGGAAGATGCCCTGGGGAAGGAAATGGCAATCCATTCCATATTCTTGCCTGGAAAATCCCAGGGACAGAGGAGCCGGGCAGGCTACAGTCAGTCCATGGTGTTGCACAAGTCGGACACGACTTAGAGACTAGAGAGAGAAAGGGAAGAGCCAGGAAGACCATTTGCTCTCACCCCCTTTCCCGCCTCCATTCCTCTAGCCCCTGACAACCACTAGTCTCTTTTCGGTCTCTCTGGAGTTCCCTGTTCTCAGCTGAATTCTCAGAATAAACTGACCATAATGTAAGGCTTACTCCTGGACTCTGAAATGTGTTCCATGATGTTTGTCCACTTTATGTTAGTACCATATTGTCTTGATTACTGAAGACTTATAATAAATTTTGAAATCAGGGAATTTGATTTGAATTCTTCAGTTATGTTGCTCTTTTTCAAGTTATTCTTTCCTATTTTGGATCTCTCACATTTATACATGAATTTTAGGATCAGCTTGTCAATTTCTGCAAAACAGTCAGCTGAGATTTCATTTAATCTGTAGGTCAATTTGGAGAGTAATCTTAATAATTTTGAGCTTTCCAACTCATGATCATGGGATTTCTTTCTGTTTGCTTAGATATTCTCAATATCTTTCAACAGTATTTTGCACTTATTTTGTTGTTTTTTTTTTTTTTACTAAATTTATTTCTAGGTATTTTATTGTTTTTGATACTGTTATAAGTGAAACTGTTTCCTTAATTTCATTTTCAGAGTATTTATTGCTAGAATATAAAAATACAACTGACTTTTTAGTGTATAAAAATACAACTGACTTGTATCTTACAAATGTTGAATTTATTAGTTCTAATTTTTTTTAATGTGGATTCCTTAGGATTTTCTATGTACAAAATCATGACATCTGCAAATAATATTTATTTATAGGTATTTTATTGTTTTTGATACTGTTATAAGTGAAACTGTTTCCTTAATTTCATTTTCAGAGTATTTATTGCTAGAATATAAAAATACAACTGACTTTTTAGTGTATAAAAATACAACTGACTTGTATCTTACAAATGTTGAATTTATTAGTTCTAATTTTTTTTAATGTGGATTCCTTAGGATTTTCTATGTACAAAATCATGACATCTGCAAATAAAGATAGTTTTATGTCTTCCTTTTCAGTATGCCTGTTATTTCCTTTTCTTGTTTACTTGGCCTGGCTAAGACCTCCAGCAGAATGTTTAATATAAGTGTAGAGAATAGATATCTTTATCTTATTCTATTTTTTAAAATTTTTGGCCATGCCGTGCAGTTTGTGGGATCTTAGTTCCCCAACCAGGGATTGAACTCTGGCCCTCAGGAGTGAAATCTCGGAGTCCTAACCACTGGGCTGTGATGGAATTCTCTCTTTCTTGATTTAAGTAGGAAGTTTTGCTTCTTTTTTCATTCAGTATAATGTTAACCATGGATTTTTCATAAATGATCCTTATCAGGTTGAGGACGTTCACTGTTATTCCTAACTTGTTGACACTTTTCATTCATGAAATAGTAATTGATTTTGCCAAGTACCTTTTTTATGTCTATTGAGATGATCATGTGGGTTTTATTCAATATTCTTTCTATTGATATGATATGTTACATGGCTGATTATTATATACTGAACCAACCTCATATTCCTAGGATAAATCTCACTTGGTTGTGGTGTACTTTTTATGTTACTGGATTCACTTTGCTAGTTCTGTTGAGGATTTTTGCATTTATATTCCTAACCTAAGAAATATTGGTCTGTTGTTTCCTTTCTTGTGATGTCTTTGTCTAATTTTGCATCAGTAATGCTGGCCTCATAGAACAAGATAGGCAATATTCCCTTTTCTATTTCATGGAAGCATTTGTGAAGGACCTGTGTTCAGTCTACTTTCAACATTTGGTAGAATTCACCAGTGAAGACACCTCATCTTGGGATTCCTTCATAGGAAGGTGTATGTATGTATGTATATATTATTACTGAGTCAATCACTTTACTTCTTACAGGTCTATTCAGATATTCTAATTCTTCTTGAATTAGTTTGGTACTTCATGTGTTTCAAGGAATTTGTCCATTTTATCTGGCTATCTAGTTTACTGGCATATAACTTTTTTTGTATAACCACCGTTTTTTATTTCTGTAAGGTTGATAGTACTACTCCCTATGTAATTTATGATTTTAGTAATTTTGAGTCTTCTTGCTTTTTTCTTGGTCCAGTCTAGATAAATATTCGTTCATTGTGTTACTCTTTTCAAGGAGCTGAATTTGAATTCTATTTTCTCTGTTATTTTTCTGTTATTTATTTCATTCATTTTCAGTTCAATCTCCATTATTTCCTTCCTTCTCTTATTTTAATATGCTGTCCTTTTTCTAGTTTCTCGTGACTGAAGACTAAGTTATTGATTTTCTTTTAAAATATAGAGCTTTATAGCTATAAATAAGACAGTAAAGAATCTGCCTGTAATGCAGGAGACCCAGGTTTGATTCCTGGGTTGGGAAAATCCCCTGGAGAAGGGAATGGCAACCTACTCCAGTTTTCTTGACTGGAGAATTCCATGGACAGAGGAACTATAAATAACCATCTAAGTGCTACTTTCACTGCTTCCCATAATTTTAGAATGTTGGTATTTTCATTTTAATCATTTCGACATACTGTATTTTCTAATTTTTCTTGTGACTTCTTTTTGGCTCACGATTATTATTAGTGTATGTTTTATTATTTTATGTATGCACATTTGTATCATGTTATTTGATTTCCACGTTTGCTAATTTCCCAGTTTTCTTTGATTTCTAATTTCATTCCATCATGGTCGAAGGCTGTACTTTGTAATATTTCTCGCCTTTTGGGTTTATTGAGGCTATGTGATGGTCTAACATGTGGTTTACCCTGAAGAATGCCCCATGTACATTTAAGAAGAAAATAGAGTTCTACTGTTGTTGGATGGAGTGTTCTAAGATGCCTGCTAGTTCTAGCTGGTTTACCGAGTTCTCCAAGTCTCCTGCTTCCTGTCCATCTTTTGTCTTGTTCTTTCCTTGATTGGAAGGAAGGTATTAAAGCCTCTAAATATTCTTAATAAATTGTGTATTTTCTGTTCAGTTCTGTCAGGTTTTGTTCAAGCATGTATTTGGGGGCCTGGTGATTTAGGAATCTTAAGAGTTGAAGAACATCAGGAAATGCCCATTCCCCAGACACACATATATACATGACTATATGTGTGAGCGCTCACACACACACCCCATTGTCCTTTAAGCAGTCGGTTTTTCTGCTTCTGTGTCTCCTTAAGGAACATTTAGGAAAGTGTTAGTCAACAGTTAGACAAGTTTCCAGGTAAGCACCCATCAATTCTCTGTTTGAATTAGACAGGTTGGAGCAAAGAATCAGGGAGGTGGGTGGAGTGAAGACAGAATTATACTCTTTATTAAAATATATGGAACACAGTATTATAACATCCATGGATAAATGAAGGAAACTGTAGTGCACAAAGCTCTAAGGCTGTTTGAACTTATGTGTGTTCAGTTACCTTGGAACCTTGAGCTTAATAATCCTAAAGAGGCCAGTGCATGTCAATATGGGGAATTAGGACACTTGTCATTTTCCAGGTACACTAAGATTCTTTACCTGTCAATGGCAGATGAATATATGAGGTGAATATGGCCTGTGAAAGATATGATTTTTCTCATGGATATGTACTTACGCATATCTTTCATGATTTTATTTCTCAGAATAGGAGAGATGTATCCCCCAAATTTCTGGTAAAATTTTTTAGGAATATATCTAAACTTTTCTTATATTGATTTATATTTTTAATCCCCCTTGTAAAATTGTACTTACTAAATTCATTCAGTTTCATTTTTTCTAACTTACTTTCTTGATTCAAGAAGTGGACCATAAGTTTACTAAAGATTTTCCTGTTAGTATTATTATCCTCAACCAAACTTTTGATAAATATTGAGTAGCTTTGAGATCAAATTGCTTATCTTTAATGTGAAAAGGTAGAAGATTTAGTTTTTTTGGCAATATTTTCAAATGTAGTTTAATGTAATATTTAATCCTCATTCTAATCACATTCTTCAGTTTCTTTTTTTGTATATATTGCTGGAGAAAGGAATTGTGTACTCTTCTACTGGGCAGAACTGGGTGTAGGGTTTATGCCCTCCGAGGAAAGTAGAAGAACCTGAGAAAGGCCAGGGTAAAAGACCGATCCTCCCTGGGTGACTTCACTGGAACCATGCACATCAAGATAAGGAGAGACAGTGTCCCTTGGCTAGGCCAAAACTCCCTTCAAGAAGCAGTTTGGGGTTCATTCTAGTTTATGAAAGAACTAGATAGTCAAGACCCTAAAACTTTGGTCTCTAATTACAGCCACAATAGCCTAGAAATATTTTATAGGAGTTGTAATCAAATGCCCCATATGGGACACAAAGGAATTCAGTGGAACACCAAAGCATGTATTGTGTTGGCAATCTAAGTATTACCTACAAAGTGTATACCTACATACTTGAATGGATGACAATGTTTTAGGTTTATAACCTTAAGCCAGTGAATGTTGGTGCTGTGGACCTCTTTCAAAAATGATTGTAGGCTTGTGTTTGTCTGTAAACTTTTGGTGTAGAAAGTAGGGCCAACTGTTTCTTGAGACCACTGAATGCATGACAATAAAATGAAGCCATCTACGTTTGTGAAAATGCTTGTCTTTATCATTTAATTAATTAACTTGAGAATGAGGGTGAAGGAATGTATGTGCCCAAGTCATTTAAAAAAACCTTATTAAGTTACTGATTTAAAACGAGGAAGTTCAGATATGTTCTTATTTTACCCTATTTGAAACTGTTATTTCTTTAAAAAGATTTTGCCAGCAACTATATCCCTAACCACATGATCAAATACAGGGTCCATATTAGTTTTTTTAAACGATTTTTAAAAAAGCTTTTATTGAATTTGTTATAATATTGTTTCTGGTTTCTGTTTTGGTTTTCTGGTCATGAGTCATGTGGGATCTTGGCTCCCCTACCAGGGATCGAACCTACACTCCCTACATTGGAAGGTGAAGTCTTAACCACTGGACTGCCAAAGTGCCTGTATTAGTTTTTAAAATGGTGATTCTCTATTGAGGTAATGCAGTATAGGCCATGATTGGCTGATTTTAGAGTCAAAAGTGCTCTACAGACAAAATTGTAGGCTGTTTAAAGAGATTTTACTTTAAGGTGACAGAGATCACAAAACTGTAGATAGCAGAGGAAGAAATGTGCCTAAAGCTTGCTTGCTCATTTGACATTCATCAAGAAGGAAACTAATGCAACTGGGGTTGGACAACTTATAAGGTAATGGGTTAGGAGAGGTATAGTTCAAGTCCAGTTAGGTAGAGTCATACCTGTGGAAATTACAAAGGGAAACACATTTGCAAATCATTAGGGTCCATCATTCAGTTTTGTGATTGGAAATATTCTGTGAATCTTCTTTGGAAATAGTTTTAAAAAATCAACTAGAAAGTATAATGAAATGATCCCTTGTCCCAGATAAAAAAGTAGCCTGGGATCAGCAAATTTTGGGGCCAATTAACCTTTGTTTGGGCTTCCCTGGTGGCTCAGAGGGTAAAGCGCCTGCCTGCAATGCAGGAGACCTGGGTTCGATAATTGGGTTGGGAAGCTCCCATGGAGAAGGAAATTGCAACCCACTCCAGTATCCTTGCCTGGAGAATCCCATGGATGAAAGAGCCTGGTGGGCTACAGTCCATGGGGTCGCAAAGAGTCAGACACGACTGAGCGAGCTCACTTCACTTCACTTTAACCTTTGTTTATAAGTTGGGAAAACCAGTTATCTAAGGTTTTACTAGAATTTGAGCTACTCAAAATTCTCCCACTAAATTCTTTCCCTCAGTTATTATTTCCTAGAATGTTTTATCATTATCTGTTTTGGTGGCCAAATTAAGTCACATTAATTATATATTACCTTTAAAAATTATCAAAATGGAAGGGTTTTTTTTTTTAAATTTTATTTTATATTGGGTATAACCGATTAACTAACAGTATTGTGATAGTTTCAGGGGTTCAGCAAAGGCACTCAGTCATACATATATATGTAAAAATGGAGTTTTAAGAAGATTTAAATTTGGTAAGTTCTAAATGGCTTCCCTCAATTTTTATTTGGCAAGTTCCATAAAAAGAAGTCCTTGTCAATTCAAGCCATAAGAATCCAAATCCAAAATTTTGTGCAGCCTGCTTGAGAGATAATCTATTGATAAGAGGAGAAAGTAGAAATTCCTTTCTCACAGCACCAAGGAGGAGTTTTAAATGTTTTCTGAATAGCAACATATCATCAGGATAAGCTGAAATGTTTTCATTCCCTAAATCCCCCAGTCCAATCTGGAATACAGATGGGCAACTGGAGAGGTCCACCCCGGTGAGATTTTAATGGCAGAGTGGGAACCATGTGGAAATAAACTCTGACATGAACTCAGAAGAATCTAACTGCAAAAGCCATTGTTCCTTTGACATCTATTGGTTTGGATACTGTGCTTCGTTGCTGCCTTGCAGATTTCAGATTTAGACAGGTCATTTTTTTTTTCTTTTGCACATTGGAATCACTATTCCTTTCTACTCTGTGACTTCCACCCAATCCTCAAATATTAATATTAATTTTCCCTATGATTTAACAGTAAGTGGATATGTGGCCAGAAAGTAGTGGTATTGGAATCAAAACCAATGAACAACTCAGTCTGTTCACAGCTTATGGATGTGAGGGGAGGGAAAAGGGTCTTTTACTAAGGCTCAATCCACACACACACACAGTCTTCACGACTCTTGCTGCTAAAGGCAATCTGGAGACCACTAGGTGTCGCTCTGTACAGATCCCTCCACTTCCAGTTGCAAAGGTAAGAAAGAGCTAAAACATCTCTCCTTTTCTTTAGGAGACAGAGAAAAGATTCTAGGCACAATGGGTTAATTCCCCCTTTCTAACCAGGGGAAGTCTTTATCTTTTATTTGGATCTTGAAGGAAAACTTCTTGAGTTCCTTCCCCTCAAGTCGATTTTTTTTCCCCTCTCTTGAGTTTAAAGCTAAGGAAAAGCCTCCTTTTTTTTTTTTTCTTAAAAAAAAAAAAGAAAAAGAAAAAACACATGTTGAAGGCTAAAGACTCACACATTATATGAGTATTGTGAAGGTCTTCCTTTGGGGGGGTCATATAGTGAAACCTTTCCTCAGAGGCATCAGCTCTCTTGGACAAAGCAAGATTTAAGAGAGGCAACCACTCTTGTGGTGTGATTTGAAGCTATGACTGCAAGAATTTCCCCTTCCTCAAATATCCACTTCATTGGTGAGTCCTTCCTATCTGGAGTGAAGTAGTCTTCACGACTCTTGCTGCTAAAGGCAATCTGGAGACCACTAGGTGTCGCTCTGTACAGATCCCTCCACTTCAGTTGCAAAGGTAAGAAAGAGCTAAAACGTCTCTCCTTTTCTTTAGGAGACAGAGAAAAGATTCTAGGCACAATGGGTTAATTCCCCCTTTCTAACCAGGGGAAGTCTTTATCTTTTATTTGGATCTTGAAGGAAAACTTCTTGAGTTCCTTCCCCTCAAGTCGATTTTTTTCCCCCTCTCTTGAGTTTAAAGCTAAGGAAAAGCCTCCTTTTTTTTTTTTTCTTAAAAAAAAAAAAGAAAAAGAAAAAACACATGTTGAAGGCTAAAGACTCACACATTATATGAGTATTGTGAAGGTCTTCCTTTGGGGGGGTCATATAGTGAAACCTTTCCTCAGAGGCATCAGCCCTCTTGGACAAAGCAAGATTTAAGAGAGGCAACCACTCTTGTGGTGTGATTTGAAGCTATGACTGCAAGAATTTCCCCTTCCTCAAATATCCACTTCATTGGTGAGTCCTTCCTATCTGGAGTGAAGTTTGCACCAGTGAAAGCTTACCCCTGGGCTGGGCACATTGTAGTAAGTAAGGAACACTGTTATTTATATGTATATGCATTCTACGATGCCCTCTCAAGCATACCAGCTTTAAATTATGTAAGTATATTGTCAAAGTTAAAACCTACATGTCCTTTTGAGAGGCACAGAGAGTGTATATTTGAAGGTGTATGTTTCAAATAATAAGGAAAAAGGGAGGAGGATCTTGATTAAGACTATTAAATTGGACAGGCCTGGACCGTAGCAAATATTAAGGCCAAGTTGATCAGGGAGCATAGAGGGACATTATCTATCCTTGTTTCAAAGTTACTTCTCTCTTTTTTTTCCCTCACCTTTTCACAACTCAGGGGATACTTCCTTGTAGTCCAGGGGTTAAGACTCCATGCTTCCAGTAGGATGTGCAGATTTGATTCCTGGTTGGGGAGCTAAGATCCCAAGTGTCATGTGGTGAGGCCAAAAATAAATAAATAAAATAAAAACTACATTTAAGATACAACTCAGGGACCGCCAGATGGGAGCGACACACAGAGCAACATATGGGGGCGGCATGCAGAACTTCCGTGCCCTTTCCAGGAGCACCACTCTCCCAGCACTTTGACATGCCCACCAACCTGTGAGCTCTCTGAACCCTGTCATTTAGAGTTTCTATGGAACCTTCTTTTGGGGCTTCCCTGATAGCTCAGTTGGTAAATAAACCGCCTGCAATGCAGGAGACCCCAGTTTCATCCCTGGGTTGGGAAGATCCCTTGGTGAAGGGAACGGCTACCCACTCCAGTATTCTGGCCTGGAGCATTCCATGGAGTGTATAGTCTATGGGGTTGCAAAGAGTTGGACCTGACTGACTTTCACATTACACAGTTGTGATTGATTACATCACTGGCCACTGTTGATTAACTCAATTTCCAGCCCTTCTCCCTCCTCTGAGGTCCAGGGTCAAGGGAGACTGAAAGTTTCAATTGTCTAATCACATCTTGGTCTTTTGGGGAAACAACCCCCATCTTGAAGCTATCTAGAGGCTCCCACTCACCTTATTATACAAAAGACACTCCATCACCCTGGTCTATTTTTCTCTTTATCACCCACTCTATGAACACCCCTTTCTCTTGTCTAATTTGGAAGATACAAAAGGTTTGGGCTATATTTCATAAAGTAGTTGATATAGTGATCAAAAAAAGCAGAATAATATATAAATTGTCTACCATGCTCCGGATGCCTGCTACTGCTGCTGCTAAGTCACTTCAGTCGTGTCCGACTCTGTGTGACCCCATAGACGGCAGCCCACCAGGCTCCCCCATCCCTGGGATTCTCCAGGCAAGAATACTGGAGTGGGTTGCCATTTCCTTCTCCAATGCATGAAAGAGAAAAATGAAAGTGAAGTCGCTCAGTCTGTCCGACTGTCAGCGACCCCATGGACTGCAGCCCACCAGGCTACTCCGTCCATTGGATTTTCCAGGCAAGAGTACTGGGGTGGGGTGCCATTGCCTTCCCCGCTCCGGATGCCTATTTCATGCATTTTGAACATGAGTGCATTTCAGTTATCCCTCCATAAAGAGTAAGAAAATTAAATACAAAGTCTTAAGTAATTTTCCCAATTCCCATAGCTAGATGAAGCAGAGCCAAGGCTAGAACATAATAGAAACTTTATTTGACCTTAAGGAAATAAACTGGATAAGGCTGCATAAGAATCTAGTGATACATGTATGAGGGCATTTTTTTGTAGCAATGTTAAATGGAAAAACTATAAACAACCTCAGAGTCCATGAGTAGGAAAATGGTTGAATACATTATGCACCTGTTATAAAGAATAACCTGATATTATAAGTACTTGAAGGAAAAAATTTCCAAGCTAGGTTATAAAATAAAAGGCAAGACACAAAGAATTATATACAATATCCTACTGGTTTTAAAAAGAGGGTGCACGCACAATTGTACTCTCTATGAAGACAGACTTTTTTCTCTTTTGTTCACTGATGTAATCTCATTGTCTAGAACATTGCCTGGTGTGGTGACAGACCCCAAGGTGACCCCCTAATTATTATTATTCTAGCATTCCCATCTTTGTGTAATCTCTTTCCCTTGATTGTAGATAGGACCTGTGACTGGGTTTTAACCAGTAGTCTGTGGTAAATATGATGGGATATCATTCTCATGATTATATTTGATTAAGACCCATTAAATATAATTTTGTTAGCAAACGGGAACTAGAGATACCCCTTGTATCTTGATGAAGTGGGTGACTAAGTTAAGCAAGTCCAGGAGTTAGGTTTATAATATCTATTCATGTTGTTGTATATGAGTTCAGTTTCTTTCTGCTGATTAGTATTCTATGAAACGAGTGCACTGTAATTTACACAGTCTTTCACCAGTAATGGACACCCGAGTTGCCTCCATTTCTCTGCTATTGTAAGGATGTCTTGGTGAACAACTGTGCAAATATCACAACATGGAACATGGGCATGTGGGATACATGCACAGGAGTGGGATTGCTGGGCTATGTGTAATATCATAATTAATTTCACTAGGTACTGCCCGATTGATTCTGGAATGGCTATACCACATAACATGTTCAAAGCAGTGCGGGATGGTTCTTCTCAGTACTTTTTATCTGATTGTATAATTTTCATATTACTCTAAAACCTATTTATTATCTCTAAAGTTCATGTTCTTATTATGTATAAATGTCATCCAAGATTTGAAGATATTCAAAGATAATGTTTTTAAAGATGAAAAATACAAACAGTCCAAAGTTCCAGACATTACTTTACTCAAATTTAAAAGCTAGGTTATTGTTTGAATATCTTTGGGTCCATTTTTGTTTGTTGTTCTCTACTTACTTCTCTTCTGATTGTGAAGGAAAAATAGCATTGTGAGAAGAGATATTTGAAGTATTGCACCCAAGTATCAGGGAAACAGGCATGTGTATGTATGTGTGTGTACACATCTTACACACGCACACACACACACACACACACAAAGGGGGAAGGAAGAGAGGCTAAGAGATGAAAGTGAAAAGAGAATAAAAATGACATGTAATAACAGAGGGAGATTTTTTTTTTTCCTTAAAACATTGATTGGAAGTGAAGGAAGTAAGGGTAGGAGATGAGGAAAGAGATTCTTAATATGAGCTTGCATGTATGTATGGAGTGATGAGGGAGGTAGGACGAGTGACCAACTTCTGCTTCATCTGGTTGCTGAGGCCATTTCCATTTACAGAAGGAGCACTGGAGACTTACCACATCTCAAGAGCAATAATTAGTACTGTTCTTTTGTGCCTGGGGAGATGAGGAACAGATAGAATACAATGACTGATTTAAGCATTAGTCATGTCAGTGACGTGGGTCATGTCAACATGACCAAGTTCTTTCTTGCTTTTTTCCTTTAAACTAAATGGTCTGGGTGTTGGAAAAGAAACTTGTAACTAGAATCTCCTCATCACCAAATATTATGCTTTAATTGCTAAGCATGCCAGGTTCAAATAGCTATTACCAAATCTGCTTATCTGAAGCACATAAAACATAGGTTTTTAAAAGAAATTAAGGTCTCTATAGCTATTGCCAAATCTGCTTATCTGAAGCACATAAAACATAGGATTTTAAAAGAAAGTAAGATCCCTATAGGTTTTTCCTGACAAATTTTGTTTGAAAAATGAATGGGAAAATAGCAATTTCACTTTTACGAATTATGACTGATTTGAGTGTCCTTGTTGTTTGGTCACTAAGTCCTGTCCAACTCTTTGTGACCTCATGAACTGCAGCACACAGGTTTCCCTTTCCTTCACTTCCGGGAGCTTGCTCAAACTCATGTCTATTGAGTCGGTGATGCCATCCAACTAGCTCATCCTCTGTTGCCCTATTTTCCTTCCACCCTTCATCTTTCCCAGCATCAGGGTTTTTCCCAGTGAGTCAGTTCTTCGCATCAGGTGGCCAAAGTATTGGAGCTTTAGCTTCAGCATCAGTCCTTCCGGTGAATCTTCAGGGTTGATTTCCTTTAGGATTGACTGGTTCAATCTCCTTGCAGTCCAAAGGACTCTCAAGAGTCTTCTCTAGCACCACCAAAGCATCACTTCTTCGGCCCACAAAGAAGGCTGAGTGCCAAAGAATTGATTTAAGAGTAGCTGTCTTATACAAATCAGCAGCAGGGAATATGCCTTATAGTTAAATCCATGATAGTGGAAGGGACTAAAATTTAGATAACAAACCAATGGTTAAAAAAAAAGTAGACATATTTTTGAAATGCGGTCATCTAAACACAGACTCACACTATACAAACACCAGCCTGCCTCTCTCAGGGCTGTAATCTCTTTGCCATTTGAACCTGGGAATCATGCGCACCTTTACCCTCTCCCACATTTGTGTTGCTGCTGGGGCAATAGGTAGACTAGAGGGGAAAGTTCAATATGAACCTAGAAGATCACTGAGCTCTAGCCTCCACATGGTGCTTGATTCTCCCCAACTTTGTTCAGATTCTGTTTCACCATTTCCAGGGATTAAATATTGCCTCTTCTGCCCATAGGTAGTATAGTAGAAAAATTTAACTTTTGCTCTATTTATGCAGTTATCTGCACCTATTTGGAATCCTCCTATCAGTCCTATTTCTGACTTTTTTGGGTGACACAGGAAAAAAATTACTGCTTATTTACAGTGATACCATTAGAAAGGCTTCTGTTATATCAATTCCAAAGGTTTCCCTTTGTAAGGAAAAACCATTTCCAGTTTTCACAATCTTCTGTGTCATAGTTTTAACCTGTCTTGGTCATTATCCTCTGGACACCTTGTTTTCTAATAATCCTCAAAGCTTAGTACTCAAAACCAAGCACAATCCTCAAAGAATAAGAGATTGAGAAGAAGGTGTAATCACCTAGAGTAAAATGGGGTCAGACATGTTGGTAAGTAATCCTTGGGTGTTATGTTCTTTTAGTGTATATTTCAAAATCCAAGATGGTTGTTATAAATACAGAGGTAGAATGAGATATGAAAAATACCAATAGTCACATTTAGCTGCCATTGATAATAATGGATGCTGGGGAAGAACTGATTTCCTCGGTGGGCAAGAAAGGTACTTGGGTCCCAGAGGGCTGGTGTGGTCCATTCTTGGGCAGCTGATTCTGTGCTGGTTGGTTTGTATCAATGGCAAATTTAAGAAGCAAAATTAATTAAACTGCCCCTCCATGCTTCCCTTTGTTAGTACTGCTGCTGCTGCTGCTAAGTCGCTTCAGTCATGTCCGACTCTGTGGGACCCCATAGATGGCAGCCTACTAGGCTCCTCCGTCCCTGGGATTCTCCAGGCAAGAATACTGGAGTGGGTTGCCATTTCCTTCTCCAATGCATGACAGTGAAAAGTGAAAGTGAAGTCGCTCAATTGTGCCCGACTCTTAGCGACCCCATGGACTGCAGCCTACCAGGCTCCTCTGTCCATGGGACTAGCTCCTCCCAGTTCAGCTACTACTGCATCTGGAGTGACAGAAGCCCTCAGGATAGATCTTGGGGAAATCTACAGTTCAACTTAAACCTTTATGTTTCTGAAAATAACTTTGGTATTTTCCAGGCCAGAATATTGGAGCAAATTGCCATTTCCTTCTCCAGGGGATCTTCCCCACCTAGGGATTGAACCCCCATCTCTTATGTCTCCTGCACTGGCAGGCGGGTTCTTTATCACCGGCGCCACCTGGGAAATCCTTTGATATTTTAGTACCTATTAAACTTCACTCTGAAACTACATTGTTGATTTATTGTAAAAGGATATGACTCAGGAACAGTTAAGTGGAAAAAATGCATAGGGCAAGGTATGGGGGAAGGACTGGGAGGCTCCGATGCTCTCTGCAGGCTCACTACCCTCCTAGAACCTTCACATGCTCACCAACCCAGAAATACTGAGTTGCTTTTTTTTTTTTAAGGAGAGTAATACTGGGCAGAATTAAAATGAAAAGATCCTAGGCCTTCTCTGGTGGTCCAGTGGCTTAAGAATCCACACTCCCAGTGCAGGGGGCCTGGGTCAGGGAACCAGACCCCACATGCTGCAGCTAAGAGTTCGAATGCCGCACCTAAAGATACCATGTGCCGTAATGAAGATCGAAGATCCCACACAACTAAGACCTGCTGCAGCCAAATAAATATATGCTTAAAAAAGAAAATAAAATGTTAAGGTCATAAAAATTAATTACATGAACAATAATAATGAAACTATCTATAGAAAGTGGAGATTATAGCTGTTCTGCCTGTTATCTCTTGATTGGATTCCTGCAATAGCCTCCTTGCTTTCACTGTGGTGCCTCTTCATTCATTTTCCATGTTACAACCAGAGTGATCTTTCTACTGCTTAAATTCCTTCAGTGATTTCCCATCTTTCCTGGGCCAATGACCAACATTCTTACCAGTTCTTCCATGGTTTGAATCATCCTTCCAGCTTCACTCTATGTCAATATCCCTTGTCCTCTGCACACACACTAACCTTTGTCCAGGTTTTAGAATACATCATGGGAATGGCACCCCACTCCAGTATTCTTGCCTGGAAAATCCCATGGATGGAGAAGCCTGGTAGGGCTGCAGTCTATGGGGTCGCGAAGAGTTAGACACAACTGAGCGACTTCACTTTCACTTTTCACTTTCATGCAGTGGAGAAGGAAATGGCAACCCACTCCAGTGTTCTTGCCTGGAGAATCCCAGGGACGGGGGAGCCTGGTGGGCTGCCGTCTATGGGGTCGAGCAGAGTTGGACACGACTGAAGCGACTTAGCAGCAGCAGCAGCAGCAGCAGCAGCATGGGCCATTGCCATGCATTTTCCCCACTCTCTTCATCTAATTAACTGCCACTTCTGATTGAAAATTAAGCTTAAATATCATTTCCTCAGGGGAACCCATTCCTGACCCTCCACTTTAGGTCACATCTCTTTCTTAAGTGCTCTCAAAATTTTTTTCCTTCAGAGCACTTATCTCAGTTTGTAACTGTATATTCAGTTCAGTTCAGTCGCTCAGTCGTGTCCGACTCTTTGCGACCCCATGAATCACAGTATACCAAGCCTCCCTGTCCATCACCATCTCTTGGAGTTCTCTCAAACTCACGTCCATCGGTTATTAAGTTAATGTCAATGTAACAGGGGTATGTTTTAATTACTGTTCTGTCCTGAGCAAAAATCTCACCAAGACAGGCCACAGACACTCTTCCCCCCCACACCTCAACCACTCTTTGTATTTCCAGGATCTCACTTCGCCTCCGATATGTGCGTATGTAAACAAGAGAGGGCTTATCTTTGCAGGTTGTCGGAAGGGGTCTGATCAAGGTTTTCCTTTGGATGATCACAGGCTCTGTACAATGCAAAGATCTCATGTCTTACTTGGCTCTCTAGTGCTGGCAACAGATGATGACCCCTCCCTCCTGTCTGCAAGCATCCTCTTGGCTTGAAAGCACTTTACTCACATCATCACATTTAATTCATAATAAACCTATGAGATAGTATTTTTTAATACCAGTTCTGCAGATAAAGAAACTGAGGCTCCGAGGGCTATGATAGCTTGCTCAAAGTGACACATTAATAAGTGGTAGAGCCAGGATTTAAATTCAGGTCAGAGGGACCCCAGAGGCAGAATTTTAGCCTCAGTGCTTCCTGACATTCATAAAATGCTTCATAGTTTTCAAAGTTTTGTTTTTGTTTTTAAATTTTTATTGGGACTTCACTAGTGGTCCAGTGGTGAAGAATCTGCCTGCCAATGCAGGGGACAAGGATTTGATGCCTGGTCTGGAAAGATCCCACTGCCATGAAGCAGCTAAGCCATGCGCCACAACTAGTGAGCCATGCTCTAGAGACTGTGCCCTGCAGCTAGAGGGTAGCCTCCACTCGCCACAACTGGAGAAAGTCTGCACGCAGCAAAAAATAATAAATAAAGTTAAAGGACAAAGAGATTGCATCTTAAAATAGTTTTTACTGGAGTATAGTGGACTTACAATATCGTGTTAGTTTCAGGTGTACAGCAAAGTGAGTCAGTTGTATATATACATATATCCACTCTTTTAAAATTCTTTTCCCATATAGGGCATTACAGAGTACTGGGTACAGTTCCCTGTGCTGTACAGTAGGTCCTTACCAGTTATCAACTTTATATATAGTGGTTTTCTTAACACCTATTTGTAGACACTATCCTAACAATTCTAAGCATAGGCAGGGCAGATGTTATCTTCCCATCACACTAGTGTGCAGTGAGACTTACTCAGGTCATGGAATCAGAACTCAGATGCAGGCTTGGACTTTCTACTGTACAGTCTTCCTCCATAGATCAGAAGCAGGTCTATCAAGGTGACTTAGCAGCACACAGATAGTGTCTAAAAAGAATACAAGCAAAGGGTGCCTGTCCTACAACTTACTGAGCTGCCATTGGTCAGGGAAATGGAGTGGTAGTCAAGGATACTAAAATATACATAACTTAAATTGAATGATTCTGATATCACTTAGCTGCCTATGCTCTGGACCCTCAGATATGTTATCCTGTGTGAACCACACTCTCTGGCTATACATGAATTTCCTCTGTTATCACGACTTGTGAGAATTGCCTGCCCATCCACAGGGGCTGGCCTGACCGCCATGTTCACAGCATGTGAAGCTCTCCCATCCTTTCTCCACTTTAATCAGAACGGAGTGTATGCCCCATTCAGTTAAGCTGGTTAATTTCTCTCTGGCGAGAACAAAGAGAAATGAGAAAATTGAGCACTGGTAAGAGAGAGAGGTACAGGGTGGGAAGGGAGGTTGGCAACCGAATTGAGAAACAGAGAAAGCAGGTCATGGAGAAGGAAGAACGAACAAATCAGGCAAGAAAAGACAAGCAGAGTTGATAAAGATGATACCTCCTCAGATTCCCAAAGTATTTCCAGTTTCTGGTTCCACTCCTGCCTGGAGGCTTGGCTGCTTTCCTGAGACACTAGCTGGAGTTGGGTTTGGTGGTTTGCATCCCAAGGTGTTCTAAGTGAAGTCGCTCAGTCGTGTCCAACTCTTTGCGACCCCGTGGACTGTAGCCCACCAGGCTCCTTCGTCCATGGGATTCTCCAGGCAAGAATACTGGAGTGGGTCGCCATTTCCTTCTCCAGGGGAATCTTCCTGACCCAGGGACTGAACCTAGGTCTCCCGCATTGGAGGCAGATGCTTTAACCTCTGAGCCAGCTCCGATTCTGGCTGGTGGAGGAGGACTGAGGAGTGGAAAGGACCGGCTGATGCCAGGGTGATCCTGTGCATGGAGATAAATTGCAGAAGTCTCTGCTTCAGAGTGACGGCCATTGTAGAAGCAGAATGCGACAATTACTTGGGACTTCTAGTGATGTAAAAACTCGTTGAAGCGTCGCAGGATTCATTTAGCTGGTAAAGGGGAGGAGGCTTTTGATCATCCACAAAGGACATGAATATAACAGAAAGCAATCAGGTGTGCATTGTGCTCTTTTCTGTTCTCCCTTCTTTGGTTACTGTGGCAGTGGGACCCAGCTTTACTATGGCTTCTTCCTGCATACTTTTCTATATGTTACAATGATGACGAGCCTGGAGAACACTGAAGTGCCAGGATGAGGGGTAACACTGTAACTAACATCTGTATCAAGCTCTACACCTTACAAAGTACTTTTGCATACATTATAGTTCTGTGATTTATGGAGCACCTCTTATATATCAGGGGCTCTGCCATGGCTTTTTATATAATAGCTCTGATTCCCACGACCACACCCAAAGGGAATTATTCTCATCCTCAGTTTACAAATCAGGAAACTGAGGATCACAGAACCTAAACGACATGCCTGTGAATATTCAGACGCCAAGGTTTGAAAGATATCCTTTAGCCTGCATTTTGCATTCCTATAGCTGTGTAATGATACTACCCCCCACTCTTCATTTTACTCCACTTCATCCATACAGATGAAAGAGAATACACTTTCGTAAAAATATGCATGATTAGGTCATGGTAATGGCAGGGGGAGTATTCAAAAATAATTGAGAACTATAACAGAAATATGGAACAACTCAGGGAAGTCAAGGGTGGAAGTATTTGATCAATTCCATTCGATTCTCTCTGGCAGAGGTGAGAAAGAGGCTCTCATCAATTTACAAATTCAACAAATACTTATTGAATGCTTGTCTATTCCATGCCAAGTATTGAGAGAGATGCTGGAGACAGAAGTTGGAAATACATGGATACAATTCATAGTCCTAATGGGCTCTTGAAGCAGTGGAGAAACAGATTTATAAGCAAGCCTAATGCAATCTCTTAAGAGCACTGAGGGAGGTAGGATATTTTACAAGCAGTAATATGAATTTAAGTAAAATGTGTATAAAATGTTCATTTTTGCTGGGGCTGCAGATCAAGGACACTGAAGATATCACATAAGAGGTAGTGAGGGGCTGGGGTGTTGAGGATGAGTAAGAATTTTTTAGGTGAACAATGGGGTATTGTTAACCTGCAAAAAGATCACTGCCTACTTTGTTCATTTCAAGAATCCACGGAGCAGAATTTTCAGAGCCGGTTCCTCTATCAGCTTGTGAATCTTTTTTTTTTCCCCTTGGAATGAACTTGTACTAAAAGAGGGATCTGAACAGCATTCAAAGGTGCTTGTTCAAAATCTGCTACTAAAGAGTTTCCTGTCCTGAACTTACCACATGTAGCTCTTCTGCACGCAGGGGTGTGTGTGTGTGTGTGTGTATTCATCTTCGTGGGCTTTTCTTCCATCTGCCACTGGAGAAGGGTTTACCGCAACAACTGTGACAATATA
This sequence comes from Oreotragus oreotragus, assembly GCA_006410675.1. Lineage (NCBI taxonomy): Eukaryota > Metazoa > Chordata > Mammalia > Artiodactyla > Bovidae > Oreotragus > Oreotragus oreotragus. The sequence goes on from SJYX01011164.1 coordinate 19,043, forward strand.
TAATCTGACAAAGTGCTAATTTTATTTCTGGTTATATTTTTTTCTCACCATGATTAATCAATATTTCATCAGTAAGTTTCACATTATATGTGCAATACTTATATTTTTGTGTTCATGTTTGACTTCCATATCCACTGTGTGCTCCTTTAAATGCATTGTTTTTTTTGTTTGTTTTTTGTTAAACAGTTGCTATTTCCAGATGAAAACATACTCATCAGTACACTTTATTAGAAATTTAATTGGATCATGAAGTTCATCAATCAGTAAACAAATGGTCAATTAATATTTAACAATTTAAAAATAACTGCATAATTTCACTAAAATGCTCAGTAACATCTTGTTGCATACTCTGAGCATTGTTTAAAAGAACATTTATTCAGCCAAGAAAGTTTTGAGTGGTATAAAATATCTAGAACAATAGCCTGAACTTTGTGATTTCTTAAACATTCAGGTTTTCCAGATCACTGAGAGCATCTAATGCAATACTGATTTAATGTGACACATTATAACAAATGAACTATCAATTGATGACTAATGGCCATATGAATTGATTTGTCCATTTGCCTAACACATTATAGAGCAGGCCACTAAATGCATATAGATCATGCACTGGTAAAGACAGGCTGCTTTCTAAATGTGAAGGTTATATGGGTTGTGGCCAACATAGTCCCGGTGGGAAACATTCTTGGAAATTATCATTGAGTCATTGGGATCTGTTATTAGTTTTTAAAGGAATTGATTTACATAAAGTCTCAGGAAAATATTGAATGCAATATAATGCAGAACCAAGGCTACAGTGTTGTTAAATGTGAAAACAGCCTGCAGTAACTTGATTCATATAGAGTTTGACACAAAAAGGCAGAAGTAAAACTACACGCCCGTGATGAGGGGTCATAAATGAGGAAATGAATTGGTAAGTATGGGCAAGGCCTGAAAATACTTCACGGCCATCCCAATCATTCTCGAAATTGTTGATCGTGTGAGAAGGCTTCAGTTTCCCTTGGGGAGGGTACCTAGGGAGAAGGCAATACAGACAGCATAGTTGGACCTTGAAGGGTTTCATTTCCATTCCTCATGGCATTAACATCAACAAGAAGTGTTTTTATTTTTGTTTTTAAGTAGTACTCACTTACTATATATCTACCTGGGTTGACACTGTCAGTAGATGACACTAAATTAGTACGTTAATTTTTTAATTTCCAACCTGGATAATGCAGTTATGAGCATCATCAAGTTTGCAGACAGCATCAAGATGGAAGGGCTTAACACCTCAAAACTCACACACAAAGAGCACAGTATAATCTTTTGAGTCAAGGAGCTTGAGAGCAGTTCCAAATCCTGTTCAGTGATACAGCAGTTGCAGAGTTGGACACGACTGAAGCGACTTAGCAGCAGCAGCAGCAGCAGCAGCAGCATGGGCCATTGCCATGCATTTTCCCCACTCTCTTCATCTAATTAACTGCCACTTCTGATTGAAAATTAAGCTTAAATATCATTTCCTCAGGGGAACCCATTCCTGACCCTCCACTTTAGGTCACATCTCTTTCTTAAGTGCTCTCAAAATTTTTTTCCTTCAGAGCACTTATCTCAGTTTGTAACTGTATATTCAGTTCAGTTCAGTCGCTCAGTCGTGTCCGACTCTTTGCGACCCCATGAATCACAGTATACCAAGCCTCCCTGTCCATCACCATCTCTTGGAGTTCTCTCAAACTCACGTCCATCGGTTATTAAGTTAATGTCAATGTAACAGGGGTATGTTTTAATTACTGTTCTGTCCTGAGCAAAAATCTCACCAAGACAGGCCACAGACACTCTTCCCCCCCACACCTCAACCACTCTTTGTATTTCCAGGATCTCACTTCGCCTCCGATATGTGTGTATGTAAACAAGAGAGGGCTTATCTTTGCAGGTTGTCGGAAGGGGTCTGATCAAGGTTTTCCTTTGGATGATCACAGGCTCTGTACAATGCAAAGATCTCATGTCTTACTTGGCTCTCTAGTGCTGGCAACAGATGATGACCCCTCCCTCCTGTCTGCAAGCATCCTCTTGGCTTGAAAGCACTTTACTCACATCATCACATTTAATTCATAATAAACCTATGAGATAGTATTTTTTAATACCAGTTCTGCAGATAAAGAAACTGAGGCTCCGAGGGCTATGATAGCTTGCTCAAAGTGACACATTAATAAGTGGTAGAGCCAGGATTTAAATTCAGGTCAGAGGGACCCCAGAGGCAGAATTTTAGCCTCAGTGCTTCCTGACATTCATAAAATGCTTCATAGTTTTCAAAGTTTTGTTTTTGTTTTTAAATTTTTATTGGGACTTCACTAGTGGTCCAGTGGTGAAGAATCTGCCTGCCAATGCAGGGGACAAGGATTTGATGCCTGGTCTGGAAAGATCCCACTGCCATGAAGCAGCTAAGCCATGCGCCACAACTAGTGAGCCATGCTCTAGAGACTGTGCCCTGCAGCTAGAGGGTAGCCTCCACTCGCCACAACTGGAGAAAGTCTGCACGCAGCAAAAAATAATAAATAAAGTTAAAGGACAAAGAGATTGCATCTTAAAATAGTTTTTACTGGAGTATAGTGGACTTACAATATCGTGTTAGTTTCAGGTGTACAGCAAAGTGAGTCAGTTGTATATATACATATATCCACTCTTTTAAAATTCTTTTCCCATATAGGGCATTACAGAGTACTGGGTACAGTTCCCTGTGCTGTACAGTAGGTCCTTACCAGTTATCAACTTTATATATAGTGGTTTTCTTAACACCTATTTGTAGACACTATCCTAACAATTCTAAGCATAGGCAGGGCAGATGTTATCTTCCCATCACACTAGTGTGCAGTGAGACTTACTCAGGTCATGGAATCAGAACTCAGATGCAGGCTTGGACTTTCTACTGTACAGTCTTCCTCCATAGATCAGAAGCAGGTCTATCAAGGTGACTTAGCAGCACACAGATAGTGTCTAAAAAGAATACAAGCAAAGGGTGCCTGTCCTACAACTTACTGAGCTGCCATTGGTCAGGGAAATGGAGTGGTAGTCAAGGATACTAAAATATACATAACTTAAATTGAATGATTCTGATATCACTTAGCTGCCTATGCTCTGGACCCTCAGATATGTTATCCTGTGTGAACCACACTCTCTGGCTATACATGAATTTCCTCTGTTATCACGACTTGTGAGAATTGCCTGCCCATCCACAGGGGCTGGCCTGACCGCCATGTTGACAGCATGTGAAGCTCTCCCATCCTTTCTCCACTTTAATCAGAACGGAGTGTATGCCCCAATCAGTTAAGCTGGTTAATTTCTCTCTGGCAAGAACAAAGAGAAATGAGAAAATTGAGCACTGGTAAGAGAGAGAGGTACAGGGTGGGAAGGGAGGTTGGCAACCGAATTGAGAAACAGAGAAAGCAGGTCATGGAGAAGGAAGAACGAACAAATCAGGCAAGAAAAGACAAGCAGAGTTGATAAAGACGATACCTCCTCAGATTCCCAAAGTATTTCCAGTTTCTGGTTCCACTCCTGCCTGGAGGCTTGGCTGCTTTCCTGAGACACTAGCTGGAGTTGGGTTTGGTGGTTTGCATCCCAAGGTGTTCTAAGTGAAGTCGCTCAGTCGTGTCCAACTCTTTGCGACCCCGTGGACTGTAGCCCACCAGGCTCCTTCGTCCATGGGATTCTCCAGGCAAGAATACTGGAGTGGGTCACCATTTCCTTCTCCAGGGGAATCTTCCTGACCCAGGGACTGAACCTAGGTCTCCCGCATTGGAGGCAGATGCTTTAACCTCTGAGCCAGCTCCGATTCTGGCTGGTGGAGGAGGACTGAGGAGTGGAAAGGACCGGCTGATGCCAGGGTGATCCTGTGCATGGAGATAAATTGCAGAAGTCTCTGCTTCAGAGTGACGGCCATTGTAGAAGCAGAATGCGACAATTACTTGGGACTTCTAGTGATGTAAAAACTCGTTGAAGCGTCGCAGGATTCATTTAGCTGGTAAAGGGGAGGAGGCTTTTGATCATCCACAAAGGACATGAATATAACAGAAAGCAATCAGGTGTGCATTGTGCTCTTTTCTGTTCTCCCTTCTTTGGTTACTGTGGCAGTGGGACCCAGCTTTACTATGGCTTCTTCCTGCATACTTTTCTATATGTTACAATGATGACGAGCCTGGAGAACACTGAAGTGCCAGGATGAGGGGTAACACTGTAACTAACATCTGTATCAAGCTCTACACCTTACAAAGTACTTTTGCATACATTATAGTTCTGTGATTTATGGAGCACCTCTTATATATCAGGGGCTCTGCCATGGCTTTTTATATAATAGCTCTGATTCCCACGACCACACCCAAAGGGAATTATTCTCATCCTCAGTTTACAAATCAGGAAACTGAGGATCACAGAACCTAAACGACCTGCCTGTGAATATTCAGACGCCAAGGTTTGAAAGATATCCTTTAGCCTGCATTTTGCATTCCTATAGCTGTGTAATGATACTACCCCCCACTCTTCATTTTACTCCACTTCATCCATACAGATGAAAGAGAATACACTTTCGTAAAAATATGCATGATTAGGTCNTGCCTGTGAATATTCAGACGCCAAGGTTTGAAAGATATCCTTTAGCCTGCATTTTGCATTCCTATAGCTGTGTAATGATACTACCCCCCACTCTTCATTTTACTCCACTTCATCCATACAGATGAAAGAGAATACACTTTCGTAAAAATATGCATGATTAGGTCATGGTAATGACAGGGGGAGTATTCAAAAATAATTGAGAACTATAACAGAAATATGGAACAACTCAGGGAAGTCAAGGGTGGAAGTATTTGATCAATTCCATTCGATTCTCTCTGGCAGAGGTGAGAAATGAGGCTCTCATCAATTTACAAATTCAACAAATACTTATTGAATGCTTGTCTATTCCATGCCAAGTATTGAGAGAGATGCTGGAGACAGAAGTTGGAAATACATGGATACAATTCATAGTCCTAATGGGCTCTTGAAGCAGTGGAGAAACAGATTTATAAGCAAGCCTAATGCAATCTCTTAAGAGCACTGAGGGAGGTAGGATATTTTACAAGCAGTAATATGAATTTAAGTAAAATGTGTATAAAATGTTCGTTTTTGCTGGGGCTGCAGATCAAGGACACTGAAGATATCACATAAGAGGTAGTGAGGGGCTGGGGTGTTGAGGATGAGTAAGAATTTTTTAGGTGAACAATGGGGTATTGTTAACCTGCAAAAAGATCACTGCCTACTTTGTTCATTTCAAGAATCCACGGAGCAGAATTTTCAGAGCCGGTTCCTCTATCAGCTTGTGAATCTTTTTTTTTTCCCCTTGGAATGAACTTGTACTAAAAGAGGGATCTGAACAGCATTCAAAGGTGCTTGTTCAAAATCTGCTACTAAAGAGTTTCCTGTCCTGAACTTACCACATGTAGCTCTTCTGCACGCAGGGGTGTGTGTGTGTGTGTGTGTATTCATCTTCGTGGGCTTTTCTTCCATCTGCCACTGGAGAAGGGTTTACCGCAACAACTGTGACAATATATAATCTGACAAAGTGCTAATTTTATTTCTGGTTATATTTTTTTCTCACCATGATTAATCAATATTTCATCAGTAAGTTTCACATTATATGTGCAATACTTATATTTTTGTGTTCATGTTTGACTTCCATATCCACTGTGTGCTCCTTTAAATGCATTGTTTTTTTTGTTTGTTTTTTGTTAAACAGTTGCTATTTCCAGATGAAAACATACTCATCAGTACACTTTATTAGAAATTTAATTGGATCATGAAGTTCATCAATCAGTAAACAAATGGTCAATTAATATTTAACAATTTAAAAATAACTGCATAATTTCACTAAAATGCTCAGTAACATCTTGTTGCATACTCTGAGCATTGTTTAAAAGAACATTTATTCAGCCAAGAAAGTTTTGAGTGGTATAAAATATCTAGAACAATAGCCTGAACTTTGTGATTTCTTAAACATTCAGGTTTTCCAGATCACTGAGAGCATCTAATGCAATACTGATTTAATGTGACACATTATAACAAATGAACTATCAATTGATGACTAATGGCCATATGAATTGATTTGTCCATTTGCCTAACACATTATAGAGCAGGCCACTAAATGCATATAGATCATGCACTGGTAAAGACAGGCTGCTTTCTAAATGTGAAGGTTATATGGGTTGTGGCCAACATAGTCCCGGTGGGAAACATTCTTGGAAATTATCATTGAGTCATTGGGATCTGTTATTAGTTTTTAAAGGAATTGATTTACATAAAGTCTCAGGAAAATATTGAATGCAATATAATGCAGAACCAAGGCTACAGTGTTGTTAAATGTGAAAACAGCCTGCAGTAACTTGATTCATATAGAGTTTGACACAAAAAGGCAGAAGTAAAACTACACGCCCGTGATGAGGGGTCATAAATGAGGAAATGAATTGGTAAGTATGGGCAAGGCCTGAAAATACTTCACGGCCATCCCAATCATTCTCGAAATTGTTGATCGTGTGAGAAGGCTTCAGTTTCCCTTGGGGAGGGTACCTAGGGAGAAGGCAATACAGACAGCATAGTTGGACCTTGAAGGGTTTCATTTCCATTCCTCATGGCATTAACATCAACAAGAAGTGTTTTTATTTTTGTTTTTAAGTAGTACTCACTTACTATATATCTACCTGGGTTGACACTGTCAGTAGATGACACTAAATTAGTATGTTAATTTTTTAATTTCCAACCTGGATAATGCAGTTATGAGCATCATCAAGTTTGCAGACAGCATCAAGATGGAAGGGCTTAACACCTCAAAACTCACACACAAAGAGCACAGTATAATCTTTTGAGTCAAGGAGCTTGAGAGCAGTTCCAAATCCTGTTCAGTGATACAGCAGTAGTCTGTGGCTTATCATTGCAGAAAGTACAGGGTTCTCTGCCTTCTGGAGAACCTGTTGAGCTGTAAGAATTACCTGGTTGACATTTTGTTCCAACTCAACAGCTTTGGGTTAGCTGACACAAGATAGACAATAAAGCATTATCTCTCAAAAACTGACTCCAGGATGTTGGCTGTGTTTTAGTAGGCCTATGAAAGTCTCCTCTCCCTTACAGTTCACTTCCTTCATAACACTTTGTCTTAACAATTATAAACTTATTTGTTGATTTACTTGTTCTATAAGCACAGGACCAAGTGTATCTTTTTTATTAATAATTTTAACGCCAGTTGTTTTCTCCTTATTTAATTGTTAACTGTGCTGGGCCTTCGTTGCTTTGAATGGGCTTTCTAAAGCTGTGGCTAGTGGGGGCTCTTTGTGGGGCGTGTGGACTCCTCATTGCAGTGGCTTCTCTTTTTGCAGAGCAGGGGCTTCCGAGTGCTGGCTCCGCAGTAGTGTGAGGCTTGCTTGTTCCACGGCATGTGGAATTGCTTGCTCTGCGGCATGTGGAACCTTTCTGGACCAGGCAACGAATTCTTGTCTCCTGCATTGGCAGGCGGATTCTTATCCACTTTGCCACCAGGGGAGTCTCTAAGTATACCCAGAAAAATTTTGTCAATGTATTCCCAGTATCCAATACCTAACATGTTCTGTAATATTTGAAGAATAAACGAAACAACTTTAAATTCAGTGACTCACAGAAGTCCAGAATTCACCTTCATCAAGGGCTCCGTTTTAAACCTGAGTTATGTCAGTTGCCAGGTTCAGACACATCTGGACTTCTCTTTTTGGAGGGTGGAAATTACACTGGAATCTACATTTATTTTACTGAGTTAACGTGCATGGGAGGAAGAGGAATGAAAATATGGTCCCACATCTCCTGTATGGAGGACTATGATGAAAGGTGGACAGAAAGTGAAGGATTACTTTCCATGAGGACTCTGTGAGTTGTGTGGCCACATATGGTCTATGACATGAGTGGATGAGAGATGATCATCTCATTGCTCCCAAGGTCATTCTGGAGTCTCAAGGGCTGGCATCTCTGGGAGGTCACAGGCGTCACGGACATGAACATGAGTATTCACGTGAGAAGACCTGTACCATTGATAGAAGAGACACTTTCGATGAAGTGGACACCAAGTGGAGGGCAGAAGAGAAGAAGAATGTGGCAAGGTGTGTACTTCACTGACAGGTTCCTGATCCCAAGAGACACTTGGGGATTTCCAGATACAAGCACAGGACGGTTTATCCCTTTTCAAATAGATGTATTTAAGAGCCAATGAGATGTGCATTATTGCTGCATTGGTGACACCATCTGCACCCATAGATTTAAGAGGCCTGGAAAAGCTTAGGTTACATTTCTACCAGGAAATTTTTTATACTTCTCTAGCCCATTGATTGGCAACCCTTAGTTAATATGGCCAACTGACATGTTTAACTTTATCTAGTTGTCTTTTGAGCTCCTAGTCCAAAACTAAGCTTCTGGGTTGGAAAGTCCATAAATCACAGAAAATCCCTTCCTAATTTGTCATGTGGATGTTCCGAGAGGAGAAGTGATAGCCCAGGATTCATGTTCAACTAGTCTGTAGATTGTGGGTGAGAATTCCTGTCTTCACTGGGAAGTCCTAGAGGGGAAGGTTTGTATCTTATTCATTTCTGAGTCTTCAGGGCCTTGCTCCACATTGGGCACAGAGGAGACACTCAGGAAATATTTCATGAACAGTATTTTAATTTTATAACCCGGAAAGGTGGAGTACATGAAAGTTGAATGTTCAGATAAAAGTATTATTTTCATTGACAAAGAGAAAGGAAAAGCAAGTGAGGGTCTCAACAGATTCTTACAATGCACAGTTTCTGAATCTTTCTTGTTTGCTTGTTTTAAAGATTTATTTATTTATGGCTGTGCTGGGCCTTCATTGCTGTGTGGGCTTTTTCTCTACCTGAGGCAAGCAGGGGTTTCTCTGTAGTTCCAGTGTATGTGAGCTTCTCACTGTGGTGGCTTCTCTTGCTGTGGAGACGGGCTCTAGGGCATGTGGGCTTTAGCAGTTTTGGTGGGTGGGTTCAGTAGTCGTGGCTCCTGGGCTCCAGAGCACAGGCTGAATAGTTGCGGTGCACAGGCTTAGTTGCCCTGTGGTATGTGGGATCTTCCCAGACCAGTGATGGAACCCCCATCTCCTGCATTGGCAGGTGGATTCTTTACCATTGAGCCACCAGGGAAGCTTCCCACCCTTTTCTTCTTAATTCAATTTCTCACTTTTCAGCCTCTACTCTAATAGCTGCTACTCTGACCTGCTCTCACATGTAGCTCTGAAGACACCATGCTACCCATCAGCCAGGTTCATGTTACCAGACAATGCCATCCAGGCAGGAAGCACTCTGAAATGTGTTCAGTGTTCTTCTCCCCTAAGCGCCATTCTTCGTACCAATAAGATGACTTGTGTGGGACAAGCTCCCTGGGATTTGCAAACTGAAATCCCTCGCAGGAGGCAGGATAACACATGACCACTACACCCTGATCTTCCTCACTCCATAACATCTCCCTCCCACATCACCCAGGCTACATCTCCTGCTAACTTGATTTTCTTCTGAGGAACGGCAAATATTTGGAATATCACAGACAGCCTGATTCTCATGGATGCTTTCAAGTCCTTTTAGAATTCTGTTAATAATTGCTGGAAAGAGTAAGGAGTGAAATAACCATGTAAAACCCCAAAGGTTTCACTGGCCTAGTTAAGCCTACAGTATCAGAAAAAGAAATGTATCCATCTTTTTCCAAAACTGTACTGGTGTCATGCTGCCAACATGGCTGGTCAATGGGAAGGACCATCTGTGTTGTATGCGCCATTGAATGGAGAACACATGGGTAGTCCCTTCAAAAGCAACATACTGTAAGGGGTTGACTGGGACTCAGTATTGACTAGGAGCTGGTTTTATTTTCTGTGCAGTGATGTGAGTATCCAGCCTGTGGTGTCATCCCGAGTTATGAGTGTCAAGCTCCATTCTGAGCCAAGGAGTGGACAAAGATTGACTTTTTAACAAATTCTCCGTGCCACAGTGCTTAGTTTAATTAAAGGGATAGTTACCTGTTTCATTTTTAGTTCTACTTATATAAAACATTTCNAGCTGGTTTTATTTTCTGTGCAGTGATGTGAGTATCCAGCCTGTGGTGTCATCCCAAGTTATGAATGTCAAGCTCCATTCTGAGCCAAGGAGTGGACAAAGATTGACTTTTTAACAAATTCTCCGTGCCACAGTGCTTAGTTTAATTAAAGGGATAGTTACCTGTTTCATTTTTAGTTCTACTTATATAAAACATTTCAAGTAGTAATAATGACTTGTGATAGTTTTCTTGACCAAGATATGTAAATTAATCCAATTAATTCAATGATCCAGTCAAGACATATTTATTGAGTGCCTACTGTGTGCCAGATCCTCTTCTAGGACCTGGCAACATGCCAGTGAGCAAGTCTTTAAACAGTTTCAGTCAGCCGGTTCAGTCGCTCCGTTGTGTCCGACTCTTTGCGACCCAATGGACTGCTGCAGCACACCAGCCTTCCCCGTTTTTCACCAACTTCCGGAGCTTGTTCAGANACTGTGTGCCAGATCCTCTTCTAGGACCTGGCAACATGCCAGTGAGCAAGTCTTTAAACAGTTTCAGTCAGCCGGTTCAGTCGCTCCGTTGTGTCCGACTCTTTGCGACCCAATGGACTGCTGCAGCACACCAGCCTTCCCCGTTTTTCACCAACTTCCGGAGCTTGTTCAGACTCCTGTCCATGGAGTCGGTGATGACATCCAACCATCTCATCCTCTGTCGTCTGCTTCTCCCCATGCCTTCAATCTTTCCCAGCACCAGGGTCTTTCCCAATGAGTCAGTTCTTTGCATCAGGTGGCCAAAGTATTGGAACTTCAGCTTCAGCATCAGCTCTTTCAATGAATATTCAGCACTGATTTCCTTTAGAATTGACTGGCTTGATCTCCTGGCAGTTCAAAGGATGCTCAAGGGACTTCTCCAACACCACAGTTCAAAAGCATCAATTCTTCGGCACCACCATCTGCAGTGATATTGGAGACCCCCAAAATAAAGTCTGTCACTGTTTCCATTGTTTCCCCATCTATTTGCCATGAAGTGATGGGACTGGATGCCATGATCTTAGTTTTCCGAATGTTGAGTTCTAAGCCAACTTTTTCACTCTCTTCTTTCACTTTCATCAAGAGGCTCTTTAGAGTTCTTTAATTCAAGTTTATTTAAGTAAAATTTCCACTGTTTTAAAGATATGTAGGCTCTGACAGGTAGTCAAGAGGCACATAAAAAGATGTTCAACATTGCTTATTAGAGAAATGAAAATCAAAACTACCATGAGGTACTACTTCACACCAGTCAGAATGGCCATCATTTAAAGTCTACAAATAACACATGCTGGAGAGGGTGCAGGGGAAAAAAGAAATCCTCTCACACCATTGGTGGGAATGTAAGTTGGTGCAGCCACTATGGAAAACAGTGTGGAAGCTCCTCAAAAAACCAAAACTAGAGTTGCCATTTGATTTAGCCATCCTACTCCTGGGCACATGTCTGGACAAAACTGTAATTCAAAAACGTAATGCACCTCTATGTTCATAGCAGCATTATTCACAACCGCCAAGACATGGAAACAACCTAGATGTCCATCGACAGATGAGTGAATAAAGAAGATGTGTACGTATATTCAATGGAATATTACTCAGCTACAAAGAAGAATGAAACAATGCCCTTGGCAGTAACATGGATGGACCTAGAGATGACTAATACTAAGAATTTAAGTGAAGTAAGTCAGAGAGAGACAAATACCACGTGCTCTCACTTATAAGTGAAATTTAAAATATGACACAAATGAACTTTTCTATGAAACAGAAACAGACTCACAGAGATAAAGATCAGACTTGTTGTTGCCAAGAGTAAGGGGATATGGTGGAGTAATGGACTGGGAATTTAAGGTGAGCAGATGCAATTGCTTTATATATAGAATAGAATAGATAGACAACAAGGTCCTACTGTGTAGTATAGGAAACCATATTCAATATCCTGTAATAAACCATAGTGGGAAAGAATATAAAAAAGAGTGTGTATATATATATATATATATAAAACTGAATCATTTTGCTGTTTAGCAGAAATTAATACAATATTATAAATGAACTGTACTTCAATAAAAAAGATATGTAGGTTCCAAGATAGCAGAGTCACAATATAATGGGGTTTTAGTTTATTTTCTTATTGTTTACTGTTCCTGTAGAAACACTGACTTAGTTCTATCTTAGATTTCCCCCTCCTTCTCCCTTCCCTTTCTTTCTTTTCTTTTACTTTTCTCCTTCCTGCCTCCCTCTCTCCTTATTTTCTTTCTCTTCCTGGCAATGTATGTCTAAGTGTGACAGACAAGCACATATAAGACAGTGACTGACAATTTAATAACAGAGAATTAAGTCCTTGAGATGTCACTGGAAAGTAGAAAAATAGGATGCACACTTATGCAAAAAATACCTAAATGGTCTTAAAGATGCAGAGGCTGTTAAACGGAAGGGCCGGTCCTTCCTTTCTGAGATGTTCCTGAATTGAATCTGGCTGTCAATTAGCATCTATAGACACATGCATCTTTCTTCACAGAAACCATGTTATATGAGGAGATGGATTGACAGGGACAAGGTCTGACTTTAATTGTGGGCGATGTTGCTATTGTATAGCCTCTCACAAGGTGGGTGGGTGGTGGGGGGACAGGACACGGACATGATTTGAAGGGCCGATTGATTCTGAGAACTCACCCAATAATCCCTGACTAGGAGAAGGACATGGCAACCCACTCCAGTGTTCTTGCCTGGAGAATCCCAGGGACAGGGGAGCCTGGTGGGCTGCCACCTATGGGGTCACACAGAGTCGGACACGACTGAAGCGACTTAGTGATGACGGTGGCGGCGACCCCAGGTGGTATGCAGAAATACATTCCCTGGTCTCTGGTGTTCAGTCATCATACCTTTCTACTCGGAATGCACATTCTCCTTTCACCTGATCCCTTTGTTGCCTCTGAAGTCCATCTGCAGAACTGGGCATCATGACGGAGGAAGATGAGCAGCAGGAGGCTAGGCTGTGTGTTTGGTTCTGGAGGAAACATGACCTGTAGAAGAAAGGGGTCCAAGGGTAAGGAATTCAACTGCTCTCGATGCCCAGAGGGACCAGAGGCTCTGCTTCCTCCTCTGCCTGAAAGTACATTGAGCAGGTCCCCCTGTTCTGTGCTATCGCCACTGCCAACTTGAGTCCTTCCACCACTGCAGCTGGAGAAGGAAATGGCAACCCACTCTGGTATTCTTGCCTGGAGAATCCCATGGACAGAGGAACCTGGTGGGCTACAGTCCATGGGGTCGCAAGAGTTGGACACAACTGAATGACTAAAACACCACCACTGCACCAGTCTCTGGCTTTGCATACACTATTTGTGGTTCTCAGTCAAGTTCATGTTTGTTTTGATCATGTTTTTTTGGTTACTGTCTTTTTCTCCTCATTTAGTTTAAAACTACTTCAAGGTTGGGATTGTTTTAGTGTCTTCACATTTTAACAAATATGAACTAAGCTTTGAGTCACAAGAGGAAGAAAATAAATCAGTTCCCACCTATTTTCTTCATCTATTTAGTTGTTCATTTCTCTGCTGGTGCATGGGGGTGATCTGGAGGGATGAGGTGGGGTGGGAGGTGGGAGGGGGGTTCATGTTTGGGAGTTCATGTACACATGTGGTGGATTCATGTCAANCCAATGAGTCAGTTCTTTGCATCAGGTGGCCAAAGTATTGGAACTTCAGCTTCAGCATCAGCTCTTTCAATGAATATTCAGCACTGATTTCCTTTAGAATTGACTGGCTTGATCTCCTGGCAGTTCAAAGGATGCTCAAGGGACTTCTCCAACACCACAGTTCAAAAGCATCAATTCTTCGGCACCACCATCTGCAGTGATATTGGAGACCCCCAAAATAAAGTCTGTCACTGTTTCCATTGTTTCCCCATCTATTTGCCATGAAGTGATGGGACTGGATGCCATGATCTTAGTTTTCCGAATGTTGAGTTCTAAGCCAACTTTTTCACTCTCTTCTTTCACTTTCATCAAGAGGCTCTTTAGAGTTCTTTAATTCAAGTTTATTTAAGTAAAATTTCCACTGTTTTAAAGATATGTAGGCTCTGACAGGTAGTCAAGAGGCACATAAAAAGATGTTCAACATTGCTTATTAGAGAAATGAAAATCAAAACTACCATGAGGTACCACTTCACACCAGTCAGAATGGCCATCATTTAAAGTCTACAAATAACACATGCTGGAGAGGGTGCAGGGGAAAAAAGAAATCCTCTCACACCATTGGTGGGAATGTAAGTTGGTGCAGCCACTATGGAAAACAGTGTGGAAGCTCCTCAAAAAACCAAAACTAGAGTTGCCATTTGATTTAGCCATCCTACTCCTGGGCACATGTCTGGACAAAACTGTAATTCAAAAACGTAATGCACCTCTATGTTCATAGCAGCATTATTCACAACCGCCAAGACATGGAAACAACCTAGATGTCCATCGACAGATGAGTGAATAAAGAAGATGTGTACGTATATTCAATGGAATATTACTCAGCTACAAAGAAGAATGAAACAATGCCCTTGGCAGTAACATGGATGGACCTAGAGATGACTAATACTAAGAATCTAAGTGAAGTAAGTCAGAGAGAGAGACAAATACCACGTGCTCTCACTTATAAGTGAAATTTAAAATATGACACAAATGAACTTTTCTATGAAACAGAAACAGACTCACAGAGATAAAGATCAGACTTGTTGTTGCCAAGAGTAAGGGGATATGGTGGAGTAATGGACTGGGAATTTGAGGTGAGCAGATGCAATTGTGTTATATATAGAATAGAATAGATAGACAACAAGGTCCTACTGTGTAGTATAGGAAACCATATTCAATATCCTGTAATAAACCATAGTGGGAAAGAATATAAAAAAGAGTGTATATATATATATATAAAACTGAATCATTTTGCTGTTTAGCAGAAATTAATACAATATTATAAATGAACTGTACTTCAATAAAAAAGATATGTAGGTTCCAAGATAGCAGAGTCACAATATAATGGGGTTTTAGTTTATTTTCTTATTGTTTACTGTTCCTGTAGAAACACTGACTTAGTTCTATCTTAGATTTCCCCCTCCTTCTCCCTTCCCTTTCTTTCTTTTCTTTTACTTTTCTCCTTCCTGCCTCCCTCTCTCCTTATTTTCTTTCTCTTCCTGGCAATGTATGTCTAAGTGTGACAGACAAGCACATATAAGACAGTGACTGACAATTTAATAACAGAGAATTAAGTCCTTGAGATGTCACTGGAAAGTAGAAAAATAGGATGCACACTTATGCAAAAAACACCTAAATGGTCTTAAAGATGCAGAGGCTGTTAAACGGAAGGGCCGGTCCTTCCTTTCTGAGATGTTCCTGAATTGAATCTGGCTGTCAATTAGCATCTATAGACACATGCATCTTTCTTCACAGAAACCATGTTATATGAGGAGATGGATTGACAGGGACAAGGTCTGACTTTAATTGTGGGCGATGTTGCTATTGTATAGCCTCTCACAAGGTGGGTGGGTGGTGGGGGGACAGGACACGGACATGATTTGAAGGGCCGATTGATTCTGAGAACTCACCCAATAATCCCTGACTAGGAGAAGGACATGGCAACCCACTCCAGTGTTCTTGCCTGGAGAATCCCAGGGACAGGGGAGCCTGGTGGGCTGCCACCTATGGGGTCGCACAGAGTCGGACACGACTGAAGCGACTTAGTGATGACGGTGGCGGCGACCCCAGGTGGTATGCAGAAATACATTCCCTGGTCTCTGGTGTTCAGTCATCATACCTTTCTACTCGGAATGCACATTCTCCTTTCACCTGATCCCTTTGTTGCCTCTGAAGTCCATCTGCAGAACTGGGCATCATGACGGAGGAAGATGAGCAGCAGGAGGCTAGGCTGTGTGTTTGGTTCTGGAGGAAACATGACCTGTAGAAGAAAGGGGTCCAAGGGTAAGGAATTCAACTGCTCTCGATGCCCAGAGGGACCAGAGGCTCTGCTTCCTCCTCTGCCTGAAAGTACATTGAGCAGGTCCCCCTGTTCTGTGCTATCGCCACTGCCAACTTGAGTCCTTCCACCACTGCAGCTGGAGAAGGAAATGGCAACCCACTCTGGTATTCTTGCCTGGAGAATCCCATGGACAGAGGAACCTGGTGGGCTACAGTCCATGGGGTCGCAAGAGTTGGACACAACTGAATGACTAAAACACCACCACTGCACCAGTCTCTGGCTTTGCATACACTATTTGTGGTTCTCAGTCAAGTTCATGTTTGTTTTGATCATGTTTTTTTGGTTACTGTCTTTTTCTCCTCATTTAGTTTAAAACTACTTCAAGGTTGGGATTGTTTTAGTGTCTTCACATTTTAACAAATATGAACTAAGCTTTGAGTCACAAGAGGAAGAAAATAAATCAGTTCCCACCTATTTTCTTCATCTATTTAGTTGTTCATTTCTCTGCTGGTGCATGGGGGTGATCTGGAGGGATGAGGTGGGGTGGGAGGTGGGAGGGGGGTTCATGTTTGGGAGTTCATGTACACATGTGGTGGATTCATGTCAGTGTATGCCAAAACCAATACAGCACTGTAAAGTAAAATAAAGTAAAAATAAAAATTAAAAAAAAAAGATTTTAAACTATTCNCTGCTGGTGCATGGGGGTGATCTGGAGGGATGAGGTGGGGTGGGAGGTGGGAGGGGGGTTCATGTTTGGGAGTTCATGTACACATGTGGTGGATTCATGTCAGTGTATGCCAAAACCAATACAGCACTGTAAAGTAAAATAAAGTAAAAATAAAAATTAAAAAAAAAAGATTTTAAACTATTCACCATGTTTATTTAATGGTAGCACTGTAAAGTCAGACTACTTGAATTGTATCTTAAAAAAAAAACTTTTAATTTTATATTGGAGCATAGGGCTTCCCTGGTCCCTCAGTGGTAAAGAATCCACTTGTAATGCAGGAAACTCAGCTTCGATTCCTGGGTTGGGAAGATCCCCTGGAAGAGGGCATGACAAACCACTCCAGTATTCTTGCTTGGAGACCCCCACGGACAGAGGAGCCTGGCAGGCTATAGTCCACTGGGCTGCAAAGAGTTGGACATGATTGAAGCACCTTAGGACGCATAGTTGATTAACAATGTGGTGATAGTTTCAGGCGTACAGCAAATGATTCAGTTATACATATACACGTATGTATTCTTTTTGGAATTCTTTTCCCATTTCTGTTGTCACATAATATTGAGTAGAGTTCTCTATGCTACAGACTCAGTCCTTGTTGGTTATCCATTTTAATGTTAATTTGTCTTTAGTTCAGTCAACACATATGCATTAAGCATCTACTTCATGCCATCCATTGTTGTAGACATAGGGATATAGTAGTGAGCACAAAATTTCCTGATGTAGCATTCTAGAAGGGGGAGATAAACAAACAAATAAATGCACGATATGCCATGTGGTGATAAGTGATATGGAGAAAAATTCTTTAGGAATGGTCAGTTGCAATTTTAAACAAAGCAGGAAGAAACACCTTTCTGAGAAGGTGATATTTAAACTAAAAAATGAACTGTATTTCCTATTCTGCCTGGAATGGAATGCATTGTCCCCAGGCTCCAGAGTAATTTAGACTACTTGCTCTATAAAACCCAGCCCCTTCAGTGGTCATGTTTATAACTTAGGCTAAGAAAAGTATTTTTGGGTTAACTGAGATTTAAATTTAACTGGGGCTCCTATGCTTTATCTGGCAGCCTTGGCAGCCCAATTCTTCCCTCAAGCTGGAAATATTCTTTCTTTTGAGCTGCTGTGTCATTCTCTTCTTTTAAGCCACCACTTGGACACTCATTATACTTCAGCAGTTACTTTATCAGCCTAGCTAAGGATTCCCTTGAAAGTCAGGAAGTAAAGTCAGAGAAAATGTGGTGGGATTCAGGACAGGGAGATTTCAGCTGCAGAAAATCAGGTCATAAAGACCCAGAGTACAGAAAATTCCTAGGAGGTATTTGGAGACTGCCAACATAAGGAAGTATTGTTAAATGGGAGCAGGAGAAAGTGCCAAAGTGAACTTCAAATTAGTTGAGGTTTTAGCAGAGGAACAAGGAGAGAGCTTGATATTGAGGCAGAAAGTTAGGTTTTTCTCTCTTTAAGAAGTTGACCTTGCCGGAACTGGGGTGAGGCCTTTATTTCACCCTCTTTCTTCCCTCCATCAGGGACCTGATGCATATGCTCAACTACCAGAAACAGCGGCAAGTGCAAACACCTGCTGGCACTGCTAATTACCAAGTGCCCCCCAGGATGAGGGCACAGGGTTAACACCTGGGCAGAGGCAGCTGACTGTTAGAACCAGAGAATGTTGACACTGCGGTTCTTGCAGATACCTGGGTCATTAATCAGAGCAATAGTGCTTTGTACCTAGGAAGCAGGGCCATGAAGAGTCTTTTACTTTTGATTACCAGGTGTTTGTTATAAAAAAGAACAAAACAAAACATAAACAGATTTTCTTAGCTTTCCTGTAGCACAGAATGTTCACAGTTTGGATGAGCCTGATGTGAACTCATCTGTATTTAGGTGAAATTTGTTGCCTGAAACATTAATGAAAGGTGCACTCAACAGATTGCTTCCTGTATAAATGACCTTAGTACTTCTATCTGATCATATTGTGCACCTATTGATTTTAAAGGCAGGCACTTTGATAACATGGGTGATGTAGTGACTGTTAAAAGGTTTCCAGAGAACACTAGTTAACAATTTCCCTTTCCTTTTTACTATGCCCAGTAGCCTTTTCAGTGTTTTTTAAAATTTATTGTTGGAGGGATAATAATGGCAAAATTTTAAAGTATTTTTTCCACCCCATTGTCCAGGTTGTGTGTTAAGACTCCATAAAAATGATCTCATTGAATTCTTTTAACAACTCTATGAGGAAGGAAATTCCCTGCCCAAATTTACTTATGAAGAAACCGAGGCTGAGAAAGATGAAGAGACTTGTCTAAGGTCTTTCCTCTTTCATCTGTCTGGCCAGCCTGCCCAGTTTGGTGCTTTTGCAATTATACAGTAGTAACAACATACGGTGGAGAAGGCAGTGGCACCCCACTCCAATACTCTTGCTTGGAAAATCCCATGGGCGAAGGAGCCTGGTAGGCTGCAGTCCATGGGGTCACGAAGAGTCGGACACGACTGAGCGAATTCACTTTTAATTTTCACTTTCATGCATTGGAGAAAGAAATGGCAACCCACTCCAGTGTTCTTGCCTGGAGAATCCCAGGGACGGGGGAGCCTGGTGGGCTGCCGTCTATGGGGTCGCACAGAGTTGGACATGACTGAAGTGATTTAGCATCAGCAACAGCATACAGAAGGGGACTATCTTTTGGCACTCACCTTCGGAGGGAGATATTTTGACTTTCCTCCATTTGACCATTGGTCATACCTCAAGTTCTTTCCTCACTCAACAGATATGTGGCTGGGACCTCTTCTGCTTTCCTCGGGATATGGGTCAGACCCATGGCCTGTGATTTCTGGAAAAAGAATTCATGTTTAGTGCCCTGGAGCACCTACCCACTATCACCATGTACAAGGGAGTTGTGTCAAGATCAGGTCTGAATTATGAGGTTAAACAAAAGTCATTGTTTTTTCTGGTTCCATACACGCATTTCTTTATTGATATCATTGTATGCTGTGTCATACATAATAATTTTCTATTTGTCTGCACTGCAAATAGTTAAAGGATTTTGCTAGNGTCAGGTGTGCTGCAGTCCATGGGGTCACAAAGAGTCAGACATGACAAATTGAAAAACAAAAAATAGATACTAATTTGGCAGTAATATAGGAAACATAAAGGTACTCAGGTTTTAAATATAAAATAGCTCTTTATTTTAACCCTAAACATGTGCTCAGTTACTTTAGTCATGGCCCACTCTTTGCTACCCCATGGACTGTAGCCTGCCACACTCCTCTGTCCATGGGATTCTCCAGGCAAGAATACTGGAGTGGGTTGCCATGCCCTCCTCCAGGGGATCTTTCCAACCCAAGATTCAAACCAGCATCTCCTGTATTGCAGGAAGATTTTTTTTTTTTTTACCGTTGGGGATGGAGCCATCAGGGAAGCTCAACCCTAAATATATAAAATCCTAAATTTATATATAGTATTTCTAGAATGCCAAATTTCTTAGTATTTGAGCTCATATATTCTGTCTTTGTCTGACTATAGGTATACTTGAACTAGTTATTTTACAGAGTTGTTGTGCTTAAAATTTTCTCCAAATCTTTCTGTAAATTGCCTAGAAGGCATTAATGTCATCTTAGCAGATATATACCTACTAAGCTACCAAAAGTAAGAGCATTTCACACCATAAGTAAGCATTTGTAAGCATTGTTTTTTGTTGTTCAGTTGCTAAGTCATGTCTGACTTTTGTGACCCCTTGAAGTATAGCCCTGCAGGCTCCTGTGTCCATTGGATTTCTTGGGCAAGAATAGCGGAGTGGGTTATCATTCCTTTTCCAGGGGATCTTCCTGACCCTGGGATAGAAACCAGGTCTCCTGTATTGCAGGCAGCTTCTTTACCAACGAAACCATGAGAGAAGCCCCTCTTTATAAACATGCAGCTAGCTGACTAAAACATTCAATTATAAGATGTTTTGAATTGTTTTACCTTTGGAATTAAGAAAACTGATAGTCAGCAAAGGTCATTCATCTAGTGAACAGAAGAAGGCCCTTGATTACAAACCAGGCAGTTAATGTGCCTTGTTTGAAAAAGATGTGCCTTCAGAGACAGTGAAGTGAGCTGCTGTTTTGAATTTCTAAACGAAGCCCTGATTTCCAGTTATGGTGGGTCTTGCTGACAAGTCCCCGGGTTTCACAGTCATGCCTCACGGCTTGAGTTTTGCTTCTCTGTGTCCTTCCGCCCGCACACTTGAAGGCTCCCTCCTCCACTCGCCATCAGGCAGCTGCTAAAGCATCCAGCTGTCACCTGTCTCTCACACACGTCGCGTCCAGAGGAGTCCCTTCTGCAGCATTCCAGAAGTATGTCTGTTTTGAGGCACTGACTGCACTCAACACCCAACAGGAAGTAACAAGTTCAAGGGGAGACACTAAGAATCTGTAAGTTGTTAGAAACACCAGAATGGTATTTGGAAAGAATTTAGCAAAGATAGGCCAGAAAAGTGGCTAATGACTAGTTAGCTACACCTAGTATATAGGAGAAGGCAATGGCACCCCACTCCAGTACTCTTGCCTGGAAGATCCCATGGACAGAGGAGCCTGGTGGGCTGCAGTCCATGGGGTCGCTAAGAGTCGAGCACGAGTGAGCGACTTCACTTTCACTTTTCACTTTCATGCATTGGAGAAGGAAATGGCAACCCACTCCAGTGTTCTTGCCTGGCGAATCCCAGGGACAGGGAGCCTGATGAGCTGCCGTCTATGGGGTCGCACAGAGTCGGACACGACTGAAGCGACTTAGCAGCAGCAGCAGCATATTGATATCCCGAGAAAAGGGTAATAAACCAAAGACATGGAATGACTGAATGAAGAGAGAAAGGTCAGTTCATGTATGGATGGAGCACTTTAATTACTGAATACAGAAATATTTCAAATGCTACAAAGGAAAAATTTTGAATAACAACATGAAATGGTAAAGTAGTTTCTAAAAGATATTCCTAATTCCATAAAATTTCATCATAATTCAGATATGTGAAAAACTATTTCAACAATTATATTGTTGCAAAGGTTTCCCAGGTAGCTCTAGATAAAAAGTAAACCTGAAAGAAATGTGGTGATGGGTAATCCAGGTGCTGTCTTTCAGAATGCCTTGAAGTCTTAATACCCATTGCCATCACTGTGCTGTGCTCTGGTTAGTTGCTCAGTCATGTCCAACTCTCTGCGACCCCATGGACTGTAGTCCCCCAGGCTCCTCTATCCACAGGGATTCTCCAGGCAAGAATACTGGAGTGAGTTGCCATCTCCTCCTCCAGGGGATCGTCCCAATCCAGCAATTGAACCTGGGTCTCCTGTATTGCAGACAGATTCTTTACCAGCTGAGCCACCAGGGAAGCCTAATGCCATCACTAACACCTCACAAAAATGTCCTGTGCTTTAAAGAGGAGAGGGGCTTATTTGATATAGTGTTTATTCCCCTTGATATTGAAAGGAACTGACAGAGTGAATTTGTACGCAGAAGGGCAAAGGGAATAAAATAAAAATCCAAGGCTACTAGTCAAAAAAAAAAAAAAAAAGAAGAAGAAAAAAAAAAAAAGTAAATTCTTCAAGGCAAAGTGATTAAAAGCATGACACTGAAAGGTCCAAAGAGAATAAATGTTTCAAACAAGGCTGGAGTGTTAAAATATACATCTTGAAGGATTTGACACCTAAATTTCTAAAGGGCTTGAATGATTTTCAGCAGACCTCTGGCTAAAAATTTGTAATGAGAACTTCTCAGAAGAAATACCAAGGGAAGAAAATCCCCTGTTAATAAAAAAGGAATTTATATTTCATTGTCATTAATTCACATTTGTTTAATTTTCTTAAATGAGGAGTATGACTTATGACAAAGAAATAAGGGAAAATAATAGTTTGCATCTACTAAGTAGAACATTTCCGATCATTTTACAAACATTGCCTTATAAAATTTCTTTACAACTAAGTGACATTCAAGAAAGAACACAGCATATCAACAAACAGGTAATAAGAAAAAAAAAAAAAAGGCAGAACTATCTGTCTGGAGTGTTGTATGCTATAGTAAATACTCAATTTGAAAACCACAGAAGCAGTATAAATCAGGGATGTTCTCACAAGTGTAAAGGACACAGTCAGATTACCTAAGGATGAGATCCAAGGAGACAGGCCTAGCAAGCAGGGGCTTCCCAGTGCTAAAGAATTCACCTGCCAATGCAGGGGAGGTAAGAGAGGGAGGGTGGATCCCTGGGTGGGGAAGATCTTCCGGAGGAGGTCTTGGCAACCCACTCCAAGATTCTTGCCTGGAGAATCCCATGGACAGAGGAGCCTGGGGCTATGGTCCATGGGATCACATGGAGTCAGATATTACTGAAGCGACTTGGCTTACAAGCATAATAAGCCACCTTCCCTATTCCTGGGCTTCCCTGGTGTCTCAGCCAGTAAAGAATCCACCTGTAATGCTCAAAGGGTAAAGTGTCTGCCTGCAATGCAGAAGACCTGGGTTGGATCCCTGGGTTGGGAAGATCCCCAGAAAAGGGAAAGGCTACCCAGTCTAGTATTCTGGCCTGGAAAATTCCATACAGTCCATGGGAAGATCCCCAGAAAAGGGAAAGGCTACCCAGTCTAGTATTCTGGCCTGGAAAATTCCATACAGTCCATGGGGTCACAAAGAGTTGGACATGATTGAGCGACTTTCACCGTGCACCAAAGTATGTCTACCAGGAGATACAGTGTTCGAAATACAACTAGCAATATTTTTTACTATTTTAAAGGAATATTGATTTTAGTAATATTCTACTTTTTAAAAAAATCTGAGCAAGAGCATTTAATGACAAAATGAAAACAAAAATCCTGCACCTCAGAAGGATGGGTGTCAGAAAGCAGAGTAAAGATGGAATAACTGACGGTTCTTCATCTTATAAGGCCAGCAGGGCCTCTATTGTATGGTAGTGTGGGCAAAATGGAAGGCTAAAAAATAGAAGGATGCAGGTAAACACATACCTCCTGAGGTAGAAAACACTAATCCCATCATACTTAACATGACTTTGTACCGTATTGAAGACATCCTTCAAAACAGAATTTACAGTCTAGTCTTTTGAGATCTTGTAAAATGTCCAACATTTTACTGATGGGAAACAGATAGTTAATTACTGAGTTCATAAACTGGATGGTTATATAGCTAAGACCAGTAGGTCATTTCCTCAGGTTCAATGGATTCATAATACATCTCACAGTCTGTTTTTATTCTAAATTTTTCTCCATTAGATAAACCTATTAATGTCAGTGATGTCACCAGTGTTATAATTAGACCATATCATTAGTTGTGTCTGCTCTACTGAACTGGTATCCAAAGGTGTATTACAATTCAGTTATTTGGAGTGGAACGGTGCATTGGTAATTCTTGAACATGTTGGCTCAAAGTCGTGATGTTTTTCGTTTTACTTCTAAGGATACTGATGCCATTGGAGCTAGTTTCAGTAGACTTTTGCTTTTAAATTTACAAATGTATGGCTTACCAAAAGGTGATAACCACTGATTAAAATTTTCAGTTATAAAATACTAGAAAAGTAGAAAGTAAATGGAAGTTCTGACTATTTGACATCTAGGTAGCTGCCTTGCCTATCATGAAGTCATCATTCAACTTTAGTTGTGTCTTAAAAATCTGTTTTTCCCCACCTATTCAAGTTGATATCAGAAATAATAAAACAGATGATCCAGTTGGACCTAAATGTCTCAGGTCTGGGCTGTGGCACATAATGTTGTCTGGGGATTGTCAGAACACCGAGTTGTCATGAGCTTTAGGGTGACACTTGGGTTTGTAGGATAACCATAGGAAATCTTGATGTGGAAACCACTTTACTGGTTGCTTTGAGAATGAAACCCAGAGTTCACTGTAGCTGTCCAGTACTGAAAGAATGATACAGAATATAGTCATTTTTCAGCACACTAGCCACAAAGTGACATCCTAAAAATGACAAAATGGTTTGGCCCAGGTTTACATCCAAACTATATCCAATATGATTGAAATTCACTCATTTGTAACACATCCATGAGTTCAATTTTTCACAGGCCTCCACAGGTGAATATTATTATGCCATGCTTGCTTCATCCCACCTTTCCCAATATTTGAATGATTAACTTCTTAAAACAAAATTAAGTTTTGTTTAAACAATAACAGCTACAAAAAAAAAAATAGATTACACAGATGTCAGAGGTATAATGAAGAGAATACAAATAAACAGTGAAAATTTCTAGGAGTGCTTGACCTCCAAACTAATTTACCACACTGAGAGCTAGTGATGTTGCTTTCTGCAGCCCTGAAAAATTGGATACGTTGGTTAACATTTTGAGTCTGTGTTCAATTTCCCATAATTTCCTAGGATTCCACCACACTGAAGATGCAGTAATTCCCTTCACTCTCACCTCAAAACTAATCTCTCCTCTTGGTTCTCTGTGGTAGTTTAGTTTGCTGCCTGGATTCCTACCTTAAGCCATGGGTCTCAAAGTGGATGCGTTTGTCTTTATTCCTTCAAGAGATGCATGTTGCCAAAACAATCTGTGTACAGATCAGAGAGAGAAGTTATTTCTATTGACTGGAAATGGAAATCAGCATCTAATTTTTACTTCCTCTAACTCTAATCTTGTCGTTATCAGAGTCCTCTGATAACTTTCCTGGCCTGTTCTCCACCAAGCCTCTATATCTCTTACATCAAAATTTTGTTTCATGTTCATTTGTTTATTCAACAATTATTCACTGAGTGGTAAAATATGCTTTTTTTTTAATGCTTAAAAAAAAAAACATCAAGACAATACCGTTCCTGTCCAAGGAACTCAAAAACTTTCAGAATCTTCACTTTTAATGATGTGCTGACTTTATATCCCAAGAGAGTAAAGTCACTCCTAGTTAGAACTCTACACACATTTATCACTAAAGCCATTCAATGCTCTTAGAAGATGAAGTAGTTTGCTACAATAGAGACTGCTGATCTTACTGGGGGCAAAAAGTGTTGAAATGAAATTAAGTAATCTCAGTTCAAATTTCATCCCTGCCATTTTCTGGCTATGTGACTTGAATAGGTCTCAGTTAAGTGGTTATTCCTAAGTATGAGTGTTCTTATACATGCAATTGTTATAACTATGCCCTTCTTTCAGGACCACGTGAAGACTGTTTCAAATACCTCAAGGGAAAAAACAACACAGTTACTGCTCCATAATAAGCACTTGTGAGTAGGAAATGGCCACCCACTCCAACATCTTTGCCCAGAAAATCCCATGAACAGAGGAACCTGGCGGGCCACAGTTCATAGTGTCCGAAAGAGTTGGACATGACTGAGTGACCAGGCACACATAGTAAGCACTTGGTAAATGTCACTTTAGTCAAATTATGATCAAATCAGCCTATTAAATGTGAATCGTGCAATAACTTCTTACCTGTTTATTTTGAAATAACTTCATTGGAAGGAGTGATGCAAAAGCTGAACTCCAGTATTTTGGCCACCTAATGCAATGGACCTGGTGGAAAAGACCCTGATGCTGGGAAAGATTGAGGGCAGGAGAAGGAGGTGACAGAGGATGAGATGGTGGGGTAGCGTCACTGACTCAGTGGACATGAGTTTGAGCAAACTCAGGGAAAGAGTGAAGGACAGGGAAGTCTGGCAGGCTGCAGTTCATGGGTCACAAAGAGGCAGACACGACTTAATGCCTGAACAACAACAAAAAGGCCAATAAGCTGCAAAACCTGTACAAAAAATCTTCACATACACTCCACTATGATACTGAAAATTATATATGTATTTTAATACAAATAATATTTCATAATATTTTTCTGAAACATTTGATATTAAGTATGTATTTTCTAAGAATAATAGCATTTTCTTATATTACCACAGTAGAATTATCAAACTCAGAAATTAACATGGATAAAATATTGCCACCATAGACTCCTGAGAGTCCCTTGAACTGCAAGGAGATCAAAGCAGTCAATTCTAAAGGATATCAACCCAGAATACTCATTGGAAGGATTGATGGTGAAGCTGAAATTCCAATAGCTTGGCCACTGATGTGAAGAGCCGACTCCTTGGGAAAGACTCTGATGCTAAGATTGAAGGCAAAAGGAGAAGAGGGTGGCAGAGGATAAGATGGTTAGATAGCATCATCAAATCAATAGACATGAATTTGAGCAAATTCCAGGAGATATTGGAAGACAGAGGAGCCTGGCGTGCTGCAGTCCATGGGGTTGCAAGAGCTGGACACGACTTGGTGTCTGAACGACAAGAACAAGTCTACAGACCTTACTCAATTCTCATCACTTGTCCCACTAATGGCCCAAAAGGCAAAAGAAAAAAGAAATTATGGTTCAAAATCCAATTCAGAATGATATATTTCATTTAGCTATCAGGCCACTTTAGTTTTCTTCAATATGGAAAAATTTATATATATATTTCTTTGTCTTTCTTAACCTGGACACTAAGAAGAAAAAAAAAAAAAGGCCACACCAGCCACATGGGGATTCTTTAGGCCACCTGCACTTCTTATCAACTAGATACAAATCTGGGGGATTCTAGCGCCCTGTTTTGGGTTTGGTACATCACTAGAATGACTCACAGAACTCTCTTCTTGCAATATCCCTGACCCACTATATACCCTACATAAGAACCCTTATTTATGTTAGACTCAATGTATACATCTCCTTTTAATGATCCTTTCCTTGACCCTGGACAGAATTCATCATCTATGCTACTTTTGAATCTAGTCATAAGGCCTTCTCTTAGGCATTTTGTTGAAATTTTTGTTTAATTGTAGGTATCCTTTAATAAATTCTCACCTCCTTGAAAGAAGAAGAAGATATAGGCCAGTGATCTTGTAGAATGCTCTTTAATTTTGGTTTCCCCAAGATTTCCTCATAATTAGATTCAGTTTACACCCTTTTGGGTGATATTACAGAGTGATACACAGAGTGATATTGTATTCTCCTCTTTGCAAGATATCAAAAGGCACATGAAGTCAACCTGTTCCATAAATGGTGATGCTACCTTTGATGATGTAATAGGCATCTCCCTTTGTAATCAATAAGTGTCTTACAAAGAGATTTTGTGACTCTGTAATTGTCCTGCTACTCAGTACATTTATATCCACTGGTTTTACCTTATAAGTGGTATACATTGTACCATTGCCAAATGGTGATTTTCTGATTCCTTCTACATTTATTTGATCAAATGGTAGCAGCAATCATCATTAATTGTAAAAAAAACTAATCTTTATTTGTTTAGCCAAAAGAAAAAGCACTGATTTAAACATTAAAGGAAAATCGTTTATGTATATAAACATGTATATATATGTATATATACATCTGCATGTATATATGTACATATATACATCTTTTTACTAGGTAATAATAATCAAGACAACATCTGATTGAAACTGAATTCTAAAACTGCATTAAAACTTTAGAACAAAAAACACTTAATCTTAATGAAACTGACAGTCTCTAATAGGCACCAGGAGACAAAACTGCCAAGAACACAATTAGTCAAATAACAGTGTCTGAATATAACTGAGAAATAAAAGTATATCTAGATGTATTCACTAAGATGTCTTAATATCTTGATTCTTCTTTCTTTTTAGTCACCTTACTTCTGAAAAAAATCTCTATCTTTATTGTGACGTTTAAAAGAAAATTGAAGAAATCACTTTATAATTTTATAATTAGATTTGTTATTGGCAGAATGGTAGAAAAATATTAGAGAACACTCTTTCTTGCTAAAAAAAAAAAAAAAAAAAAGACGTAGAGAAATTTCTTCAAAGGTGATTTTCTAAATGCTTAGGAGTTCAGTTAAAAAAAAAAAAAAAAAGGTCTCCTGCATTGCAGGCAGATTCTTTATTTAAAAGCACCACCAACGCAATGTAGTGGATTAAGAAATAGCTGGTAGTCCTTTCATTGACTTGGTCTCTGATCAGATTCTGTGAATTTTTCTTTTCAGCTGTCTCTCTCAACATGGTTGTATATAGCTGTGTTCCAATATTATGTAACTTGAAATTTCACCTTGAAGGGATTAGTGAAAAGTGTACGTGATAATGTGTAGGTGTGTACACACGGAAACACAAAGGGCTTGAGGGTGACACTCACATCTCTGTAGCACTCACAGTTTGATCAGTACCGGCCTTTATCTCACTTAATATAACCATCCGACTGCCTCGCTCAGCCCTCCCGACCATCATGTGGTAAGACTGCTGTTTTACTGTTTCCAGTGAAGGTATGTGATACTGTCATTAGGTGTGATAGCTAATGACACACACCTAATGACAGTATCGCATTCTATCAATCATTTTTCATATCTGTGTAGAATAGAATTTTTTAAAATATGTTTATATCTTTGCACATATAAAACCTGTGTAGTAGCTCAGTGCTCTCTGTGATGTGACGTTTTAATGCTGAAGATTTTGGAGATGGCGGCTTCGATGACTGCCTTGGAGCACTGGCCTAGTGGACTGGGCTCTGCGGATTCCTGACATGCCCCAGAAAGTGAGCCTCCCTCTCTGAGCATTCTCCCTTGTCAGTGAAAAAGGAGGCTAAAAACACCCAACTCATGGGTTTATGGTGAGGTTTCAATGAGGTGTTGTGTTGGTCTTTTCCTTTGTTACCCACATCTCTGTAAGGTACAAATTGTTCCCCGAGGGAGGTAATTCGGTTGCTGTGAACAGTCGGTTTTTGATCACAGGGCATTAGACACAGGGCCACAGAGATTTAAGGAATACCTGGAATTGTTTGCTTTGGTAACTGGCTTTGATCTCCTGTGTACTGTTATCTCAGCCTTCCCTAGTGTTTGCCCCTCGGATAATCAGCATCACAGGTCTTCACAGTGCCCTGTGGTGACACAGGCCTTGAAGAGACTGCAGTTCATTTGTCAGCTCTGCCTCAGACAACAGGACCTTTAATTGTGTTTGCACGATTGAATTTTGAAACTTAAACGTAGTTATATCTGCTGGCATTTCAGACATGTTGGTTTGCCATATCATTTTGGCTGTGTGTGTGTGTGTGTGTGTGTGTGTGTGTGTGTGTGTGTGTGTATACACACACATGTTTTTTGTGTTTTTTTTTTTAACCAGGCCATGTTTCCAGTTGTTTGTCTTTCCTTCTTATTGGCTGTGGCTTTTGAGCAGGAGTCTAACGTTATCTGTACAAAGTTTCCACATTGTATGGTTTACAATGAGGGCAGTATTTGGGATTAGGCCTTATTGGATACTGCCTTTTAGAGGGTTTTCATAAATGCTGCAGCTGCTTCTCTTGGCTAAGCTTGGAGGTAGAGTTCTTCGGCACTGAACTAAAACTACAATTTTATAACACGTGCTAATAAGAAAATTGTTATCTCTACACAAAAGTTTGCAATTCCAGAAGACATTTACTCCATGTAAGAATTACCTTAAATGTAATCAACGTTGGGTGTCTCTGTATAGTTGATAGTTTAAAATTAATTGAGGCTAGTCACTTCCCTATAGCTCAGATTTTATAGGTAAAAATTCTGAATAGGAGTCTGTGCAATTTTTTTTTTTTAAATAAAAGTAATCAGCTGCATTAATGCTGAGATGGATCAATGCCCTAAATACATTGTCCTTTTTTAACTCTAAGACATTTGCAAAAAATGAGGAAAAAGCAGGAATTCATGGAAGGTGTTGAAACTGTTGCTTGAATGCTCGAATACCAGAATATCTAAGTTTCCATTCTGAATGCCAAAAGAAGCTCAGGAAGCCCTCTCCACAATTGGCTGGTGATTATTAGGTTTGGTAACCTCTCTGCAATCATCTAGTTCCCTTGATTCGTACCAGGACGCATAATATTCCATGTCCTCCACAAGAGAGGACAGCAGTCTACCCCCGATGTACAGCCAGCTCCAGTTTAAGGTGAAAAAGGCCTGCGAGGACAGTGTTAAAAATACGCGCTAAAATGTGTCGTTTGGGAGCTTGGTGATTTTTTCTGGGCAGATGGAGATGGTGGAAAGATTTTTAGAAGTAATCTCGACACAGTATGCATCGCGGATGCGTGATGTTTCCAATGGATTTTCCTTTTTAAAATCTCTTGTTTTTATTTCTTTATTTTGCTATAGCTTCCTTGGGCAAGAGGGAATGGCAGTGGAATAGTGAGCTGCATGGGTGGGCCTGAGTGAAATGGTCAGTGTCTCGCCTGTTTTGTGCTGTGTCCTGAATGGACACCTCAGGGATCTCCAGGCATCACCACATCTTAACAGGAAGTGTAGTCTTCAGGCTGCAGGATGAAGTAGATTGAATTTCACGAAGTCTGCTTTTTATACCCTGATCATTTTAGAACCAAGGGCTGTGCCAACACTTTGGACTAGACTGCTTCAAGGGAAGGGAAAGGTCATGGAAGTATCATCAATTGAGTTGAAAGGGACCCTGCTTTCTCTGGTTTGACTGTTGCGGACGCATTTGTGGTTTAGTCGCTAAGCCTTGAGCAACTCTTGTGACCCCGGGGACTGTAGCCCTCTAGGCTCCTCTCTCCATGGGATTTCCCAGGCAAGAATACTGGAGTGGGTTGCCATTTCCTTCTCCAGGGAACCTTCCAGACCCAGGAGCTGAACTCGGTTCTCGTACATTGCAGGTAGACTCTTTACCGACCGAGCGACAAGGGAGGCCCCCTGTGGGCACACTTAGTGTTCAAATACTCGGTTTTGGTTCCTTCAGGTGTCTGCCCCAACTATCTGTTCTTTGAAACAACTTGTTTGTTTTAGTACTGAGTATTATGACCTATACATGGTAAGCAGAAAGTCCCTCCAGGGGGGAAAAGACCAGCGTTTCCCCTGGTGAATTTGCCTTTCAGAATTTACATAGCCTTCTTTGGGGGCTTCATTTTTACACATCAGGGCGAGTTAGGTGGCATTTACATCTCTCATCTAATAACTCTGAGGAATCTGCTTTTAATCCGTCATCTTTTGTTGCTTACCTTTTCCTGGGAGGTTCAGACAGGGTAGGGATGTCATTAGATTAAGGTATGGGAGGATTCAAACAGTTTGATAGATGCATAGTTTTTTATTCTTACTCTCTGTGGGATAATCCAGAACTGACAAACTTTTAAAATATATTTAATGACCCACTTATGTTATAACTCATCCAGCTCCTTGAGTGACTTTTTAAAGCTTCATTATCATACTTGTTGAGGGTTTCTTTTTTTTTTTTTTCTTTTAAAATACCTGGCTAGGTATTTGACTGTCCAAGAAGGACAGAAAAGCTGCTGTGGTGCAATTGTTTAAAAACTGAGCTGAGTAGAAAAGTCAAGATGAAGTAGAAAATCTGAAACACGTGTCCTAAGCTCCAGCCGAAGAACCTAGCGCGTCTTCAAAGCAGAGAGGTTTTCAGGCTAGAAGGTCCGTTGTGGGGCTCTCAACTTTCCTAAGGAGTTGGGCTAGGTTGAACACTGGATCCTAACAGCCTTGTTCTGGATTCTTTATAGTATCTTTCTCAAGAGTAAAAGCACCTTAAGCTTAGAATCTGTTCAGTGTGCACTCAGTGATCACGCTTTTACACTTGAAAAAAGAGATGCCTAATTGTAGTATAACTTTAAACACTTTCATGTAATTTCAGTATTTAAGTTTGTTAACCTCTTGTCTCAAATGGTAGAGAATCTGCCTGCAGTGCAGGGGACCCAGCTTCAATCCCTGGGTCGGGAAGATCCCCTGGAGAAGGACATGGCAACCCACTCCAGTGTTCTTGCCTGGAGAATTCCGTGGACAGAGGAGCCTGGTGGGCTACATTTTTTTTTTTTTTTTTGCTTTATTCATCCTTTCAGCCTACCGGATGATGTTTGTCCACTCTGGGAGAGTGAATCTCCATACTCAGTCTACTGAATCAAATGTTC
The DNA here is from genome assembly GCA_006410675.1 of Oreotragus oreotragus. Classification (NCBI taxonomy): domain Eukaryota; kingdom Metazoa; phylum Chordata; class Mammalia; order Artiodactyla; family Bovidae; genus Oreotragus; species Oreotragus oreotragus. The sequence continues at coordinate 51,632 of SJYX01011164.1, forward strand.
ATCTCTTCCAAAGCACAGACAAACCCAAAAGAATGCTTTACCAACAATTTGGGCATCGCTTAGGCCAGTCAAGTAAGTTGGCACAGAAAACTGACCAGCACATACTATTTTCGATAATGGGAAATATATTTACTTTTTGGTTGTATTGCAAAATTTTACTGTTATGGACTGACTGAGAAATTAACAGAAAGTTTTATTTCATAGTAAATGTTGATAAATTAAATTTATAGCTTTCAAATACTTAAACTATTTTTCCTGATAGATGTATCCTGTTGCCTGTACAGATTAGAGATGATTTGGATAGGTAGATTGAGTAAAGCTGTATTAATCTAATATTCAGGAGACCTGGCACCCAGATTCAACTATATACTAATTAGCTATGTGTCCTTGGGTAAGTTAATAACCATCGCTTACCCTGATTATCTGTAAAAAGAAAGAGGTGGATAAATGTGATCTCTTGAGGGTTTTTTAGACCTAAAATTATTTCATTCTAAAGAAAAACTGTTGTGATTCTGGTTATATTTCTAATTAGACACATTGTATTAAAATTATCTTGTTCTATTTTGTATGTATATCAAACCACTTGCTCCTTATATATATTTAACTTAACTTTCTATGTTTGTTATTTTTAATAGATTGGTTGTGTATAACTTCAGCTTAAAATATTATTAACTCTGCATTAGTCATGGTCCAAAATAAAGTATCACAAATTCAAATTATCAACATCCAAGGATGAAATTCTACTGTGCATGCTTTTCTTTGTGTTAGAAAGCATTTGTGTTATTCAACTAAATCTTTCCCTCTTTCTTTTTTCACCAAACTATCTCGGATCATAATGTCACTTCCATGAAAATTTGCTTTCATACAGGGACTTCAAAAACATTCTAATCTGACTGATAATTCCCGAAGTATCAAAGAATGCAATCTGGTGAATATTTTGTTCTCATGTGAGTTTGGTTAATGTGAACCAACCCCTTCAAGTTTTGATGTTTCTTGAATACTGGCAAAAATCAAATTCTATCCTACAGGATCGTAGCTGGGCCTGATAAATTTACCCTGAGTTCTTGATGAGATATGATGGTAGATGTCCAATAATAGTAAAGTTTGGTTCAGTGATAACCCCATCTCACCATAAGTTTCTGTTAGATTGCATTATTTCCTTCATCTACCTTGGGCATTTTGCAAGCTTCAAGTCAACTGTCAAAGCTGTTTAGGTAAATATGAGCTCTAGTACTTTTAGACCTAATTATTGGAGACTTACTTGATAGAAAAATAGTGTGAAATAAGAGCCAATGGTCCTAAAATTCAACCTTTCCTATTTAAATATTAAGAAAATGTGAGAAATATATAATCATAATGGCTAACACCTAATTCCAGTTCCAGGAATTAAACTGAGTGATGGAACAACTCCAGCTCAAATTATTAAGTTGTATCTAATATCCAGGCTTATCTAACAATGAATATGCCTAACACCAGAACCTGACAGCGTAAGCTGCCAGAGATGACTCTGTGCACATAGACTGAAGAAGTTCAGTTCAGTTCAGTTCAGTCGCTCAGTCATGTCCCACTCTTTGCGACTCCATGAATCGCAGCACGCCAGGCCTCCCTGTCCATCACCATCTACCGGAGTTCACTCAGACTCACATTCATCGAGTCCGTGATGCCATCCAGCCATCTCATCCTCGGTCGTCCCCTTCTCCTCCTGCCCCCAATCCCTCCCAGCATCAGAGTCTTTTCCAATGAGTCAACTCTTCGCATGAGGTGGCCAAAGTACTGGAGTTTCAGCTTTAGCATCATTCCTTCCAAAGAAATCCCATGGTTGATCTCTTTCAGAATGGACTGGTTGGATCTCCTTGCAGTCCAAGGGACTCTCAAGAGTCTTCTTCAA
>SJYX01011164.1:55804-67400 GCA_006410675.1 Oreotragus oreotragus
GGTGGAGGGGCAGGGAAGGTCATCGATCGTGTTGAGGGCGGGACAGGACTAAATGGTCTTTATCTGCAGGATAGCAGCTTAAAAAGCCATTGCTTCACAACTTAGAAAATCATCCTAGGTTCTCAGAACCATTTCCAGGCCTACTGAGGGCCTCTTTTTTTTTTTTTTTTTCCTTTCTCTCCACACCCTGCATTCAGAATGGGGTTTAAATAGTTCAACACAGCAGGAAGAATTAAGTATTAACATTAACCTTCTGTCCAGCACAAGCCACTGGCCATCAGATTTTTCCATTTTCTTTTAATGTATTGCTCTTTCTGCCTATTCATAGGCAGACTCCTAACAATGAAATCTGCCAAAGATGATGCCAATTTGGTAAGGAGAATCTCATTGATTCGATTATCCAGCTCATTAAAGGACCCCATGGCTGGGAGTGGGTGATTGTTGGGAGTGGGGGATGGCACCCAGGTGACTCTGATGTGCAGCCAGGGTTGAGAACAACTAGTTCAGGAAGTTAATGCTAGTGACACCTTAGTCTCGGCTTGGAGTTAATCAGTCACCCCTGGTGTGAATGCTGATTTAGTGCATTTATTCTTATATGTTCTTAGAAGAACATTCTTGCATGTCCTCATCAGCCCTCCAAATATACATTTGTCTCTGCGGTGGCTCATGCTGTAAGTGGGCTGTCCTTTTGTGGCTTAGTCCACGAGGTAAATTTCCTTTCCAAGGAGGCCTGTGTGTTAAGAGCAACAGCGTGTTCCAGTTGGATATTTGCAACTTACACGGAGAAAAATTTCTCTCCCCAAATTGCTTCGAAATGAAAGCAATAATTTTCTCCTCCGTTTCAAACTGCAACAAGCAAGTGAAAGTGAGGTTCCAGTTCTAGACAGGCAAGACCGGTCTGCCCTGTTAGACCTTACCTGCAAATGTGACTTTTCTTCAGGGAATGAAAGTTATCTTCCTTCTGTAAATATTAACTGAGTGCATTTTTGTGGTTTTGAAAACTCCACTTCTTGGAAGTGTTGACAAGGCATCAAGCCTTCATGAATTTCAGAGAAGTGGTAATAGGTGCTTTCTTCCCTGTAATGTTTAAAAGCAGAATATTAAAAATGCAAAAGGATTTTAAGGTTAGCTGCACCAGTGTCTCATTTTTTAAACAAGCAAGCGTACGGCTTGTCCAAAGGCACACAGGGAGAGGGTCGCAGAGCTTTGATGCCAGAAGGCCTGATGCCCAAACCGTGGCTGTTCTGCTACACCTGGTGCGCACATGTGTTGTATCTGACACTCTGTGACCCCATGGACCGTAGCCCACCAGGCTCTTCTATCCATGGAGTTTTCCAGGCAGGAATTCTGGAGTGGGTTGCCGTTTCTTGCTGCAGGGAATCTTCCTAACCCAGGGATCAAACCCGTGTCTCTTGAGTCTCCTGCGTAGGCAGGCGGATTCTTTACTGCTTGGGCCACGTGGGAAGCCCTCTGCATCCAGCACAGGGAGTGTTCGCTCCAGCTGCGGCCGGGAGTCTTACAGATGGGCTCTCCGAGGATAGTCACACGCTTGTCACTCCTTTTCACGTGTCTTAAGGAGAGCATTCCAAGCATAGCTCCATGCTTGTCTTGTTTGTCCTTGATTGTTACCGCACAGCAAAGGATTATGGTATAATGTAGTCATTCTGTACAGAAGTTTTTCTTAATGATGCCGTCAGGGCTTAATAAGGTATGTAATACATTTTGCATCATCATTAATGCTCTCAAGATGCCCATGATCTTTGGGACTAGCTTGCTGCTTATGTTGATTTCCCATCTCTCTTGCTCATCAATTACCACTTTTTATAGCCATCAGTATAGTGACCTGCCTTCCTTTTACCTGGTAAGGATTCAGCAGGTGTTAGGTAAGCTGGTTAGGACTGTTTATAGAGTGAGGCTGTAAATAGGCTGAGAGTAAGGATTTGAGTCATTCTTTTTGAATAAAGCATGTGATCTGTCTTTTGTCTTTGCCTATTTTATTCTTTTTTTTTTTCCTTGGAGCATGTCTGGAATCAGATTACTTTAAGATTTTAGAATTCAGTGGGATAGAATCTGTGCCAGCTGTTTAGCACAGTTCTTGGCACATGTAGTATATTAGTGCTTAATCAGTGTGAGTTCTTTGTATAATTATTCCGTCTGAAGGAGATGTAAGTTCTTCACAGGTGTTTAGGGGTTGGGTGCCCAGCAAACCTGTCATCTGCTTTTATGTTCGTGCACACATTTCTGGTTCATCTTAATTGTTACTGCTGTCTGGGTTCATCCTTTTAGGGTTAATGAATTTTCTACTGGACTGTATGGAAGAACCATGAAAAAAATCAGTGAAAAGTTTTCTTAGAAAAGATTTTGTGAGTCACTAAACTACCAGGTGTCAGCAACTTCAGACTTTAAGGACTTTCAAGGGTTTGATGGTTTATTCTCCATTTTTAAAAAAATTGAACTATAGTTAATTTATAATGTTGTTTTCATTTCTGGTGTGTAGCAAAAATGATTTATTCACCTCTTTTTTAAAGGCCAAACCAAGATCACTTTATAATAGTGGCAGCCTTTCCCCTAGATGTATTTCTGGGAAAGTTCTTTCTGATTTTCATTAAATCCAAACAGTTGTCAAAATTTAAAAGTCACTCTTTAGCTCTGTAAAGTATGAAAACCAAATTATAAACCAGGATGTGCAGTTGATTATATTAAGTAACTTTTATCAGCAGTTGTGTCATTGTACATATTGTGTCTTTTGCTGTCGAATAGGATAAAAATGTAGGAACTGAGTTAACCTCATTGATTGTTTATCTGATAATAATTGTATTAAAATGAGCCTTTATTTTTCTTTTTATATGTTTTCCCTACTTTACACTGAGTGTGCTTCTCTCTTATCTTTGAATTTCAGGAGTCTATTAATAAAGTGTGTGTAAAGAATTAGTTGCTAATTTTGGATGTGCTTGAAATGAGATTGTCTGCAAATTACAACTTCAAACGTAGGACTGCAGTTTGTTATAGATTGGACATCATCCCTGGTATAGAAGATAAATTCCAGTGTATGAAAAATATAAAGACTTTATTACTTGTGATTTTTTCATATATTAGACTTTTCTTATATGCCTTTAAGATACTTAAAATGTAATATAAGATCAGGGATAGTGTTTTACCCCAGACAAATCTCTATTTGTGTTAAGATTTTGCAGTGTTAAATTTATTGGAAATTAGAGACTAGAAAACAAATCTTTAACTGATTAAATAGTAACTATTTACTAAACCCAAGTCTCTAGGTAACAGCTGTGGAATAAGCTATAATTCAGTGGGGAAGCTGGCAGGAAATTAATATTATTTAATGCAGCTTCCTCCCTTTAACAAAAAAAATTAACTCCAGAGAGGTTTATGGTTTGCGTGTTGTTGCTTCCCTTATGAACCTGAAGGTCAGGGAGGACTTGTGACCCCTCCGAATTCCTTTGACCTTCCAGATGCAGCTCTGGAGATGCAAGTGTAACGTGGCCAGCGCTCCCGTTACCCTAGTTATGCTGCTGCTAAGTCACTTCAGTCGTGTCCGACTCTGTGTGACCCCATAGACGGCAGCCCACCAGGCTCCCCCATCCCTGGGAGTCTCCAGGCAAGAACACTGGAGTGGGTTGCCATTTCCTTCTCCAGTTATGCTAGATGGTAAAAAGATGTTGCTAAATGAAGCGGGCATTTATATAAAGACGCCAAAGGAGGTAAACAGGAGCTGAGACGGAGAGAGTGATGGGGAGGCCTGAGTGAAGAAGGGTGGTCAGGAGAAGCCCCCGCAGTGGCTGGCTGAGGCCGGGTCTGACGGCTGAGCTGCGAGGGTGGAAGAGCGCGGGCAGAAGAAACCTGCTCTCCTGCCCGCAGAGGTCCCGCGAAGGGAGCTGGGGGAGCCAAGGGGGGTCACAGTGACGCTGAGCGTGGGTGGCGGTCCTCGGGGCATTGAAGACGAGCGCCTTCACGTCAGAGGCTGTGTCCTGTCCATAGGTCACGTGGAAGCACCTTGGTAGATTTAAAAAGTCAAATTTTGATCCAGTTTCTCTGGAGCCTAGGGGAAAAAAGTAGCTGTTTTTAAAAGTACAGGCCATCTGACTTTCTGGAGGAAGAGCACTTAGCATCGGATACCACCTTTGAGATGTATAAAAGGTTCCTCACTCCAGCTGTGCCTCTGCAAACCATTTGGGTGTCATTTCGGTGTCTCAGCGCAGAAAAGAATTCAGCGAGAGGCAAAGTCAGAGTTGGGAAGTGATTTGTTAGAATAGGACGCTTGTGAGGCTCACAGGCGAGTGGGCAGGAGGGTGCCAGGCCCCGAGATCACTCCTGGGGGTATAGTTTTATAATCGAAGGAGGGTGGAGGGAGAGAAGAATGCCTTCCTCTTTCTTGAGTGGACATCACGTGTCCATCACCAGCCCCTCCTCCAGATTGAGCAGGGGAGTCTACGTGGTCAAGCCAGGTCCACAAATTACTGGCTTTTACGTGTGCAGAGAGCATGTTCTAGGGATTCCTAACTTACTGAGCTCACTGGCAGGAGGCGTGTCTCCGTTGTTTTATTGTCTGGGAGCATGTCCCGTGCTTCTGTGGCCTGGTTTTGTTGATAAGCAAGCCTGCTTGGGCTTATGGTTAAGCAAAGCTGCTCTCTTGAGTAACCATTCATTTACAGGGCTCTCCCATATTTTTTTACTTACAATCCCCCTAGTGGGATGAACTAGTAAATTATAGACTCTGTCCCTTTACATTGTCCCTGTTGCTCTTAAAAATGATAGGAAGGCGCTTAAAATTTTTTTGTTTATTGAATTAATCTAGAGTGTTGTGTTAATTTCTACTGTACAGTAAGTGATTTGGTTATATATGTATTTACATTCTTTTTCATATAGTTTTTCATTGTGGTTTATCAGAGGATATTGAATATAGTTCCCTGTGCTATGCAGTAGGACCTTGTTGATAATCCATCATAGGATATAGTACTTTGTGTCTGCTAATCTCAAACTCCCTTTCCCCCCAAAAGGCAGTTCTTATTTCCTTTCCTAAATTCTGTGTCGCATACTTAGCCTCTGCTGAGCTCCCTAAAGACAGGACAGGTAGGAATGTGTGACGTCGTAAAGATTTCCTTACATATCTTTAGATTCCATCTTCACTTGTGAAATGTCGGGCAGAGAAGTGCACGCTGCTCTTGTTTGTTTTCCATTTGCGGGACCCCGTACGGTTGCTGATGGTTGGGTATTGTAGATAGGGCCTATGACCTGGTAACGAGTTGGGCTAATGTATCTCTCCATTCAGTTAAGTTCCAGTTGGCAGCGTGTTCCATTTTCGGACCACAGTGGTAGTTGGCTGTGTGACCTTCAGTACAGATTTCATTCTGACCCTGGTTAAATCCAGGAGATTGTAGGCACACATCCTTCTTCGAGAAAACATGAGAAGACCGCGTGGAAGATAAGGGTGGCTGCTGGGGTCACCACCCCTGCCCATCACGAGGCGGCGTGTCTCCCCTCCCCTGGAATTGGCTGGCACTGTGAATGCAGAGGCAGGGACACTGGGCTCCCTCGACGTTTAGTCTTTAAAAGACCTGGCAGCTTCTGCTTCCTGCCTTTGGGGAGTGTGTGCCTCTAGGGTCCGGCTGCCACGTGAAGAAGCCCACGTTAGCCACATGGAGAAAAGTTCCAGCCTTCCATCATCCCCACCAAAGTGCCCAACAGGTGAACGAAGCCTGGATGGACCATCTAAATGGCTCTGGTGGTTTTAAGCTCCTAAACATCTGGGTGGATTTTTTTCCTGTTTTTTTTTGGCGACAGATAAGCTCCTTTACTTAACATTCAGCCATGGGGAGTTTAACTCTTGCTCGTCATCGGAGCCGCCTCATGTAGGTGAGCCCCGCGGGCTGTGGGTGAAAGGCTCGGACAGCTGCTGCTCCCGGAAGCTGGAGGAGGGCCGCTGACCACATGGCTCAGGGATACACTGGCTTAGACAGCGGAGAGGCAACTACAGTGGCCCCGACGAGCCGAGCGAGTGGGCGTCTCGCCGTCGGGAATGGAGTTGTTCAATTCGAAGGGGGAAGAGAAACATGGAGTTTAAGGAAGTCCATCATGCTATTAGAAGTGGCACTGAGAGAAGCGGTCTTTACCTAGGGCTTGCCCCAAGATGCAGTTGTTAAAATCTAGTTTAGTAAGTGGTGGTGAAGGACCTCTTCCAAATAATAAAGAAGTGGCTTAATATAGGATGATGGTCTTCATTTTCTCCTCTCTGAATTGCTAGTGAATTTCAGGGTCCAGTAAAATGTCATTGACCTTGTCCCATAGGCCCTTGTAGCCGCAGCAGTTGGTAAGGTGTGTCTTACTTTGTTTTTTTTTTTTTCAGTAGGTGCTCAGTAAGTGGAATCAGTTTAGTTTTCCCCAGTCATTTGATTTGCGTTACATACCACTTACCTAAAGTTTGCTCTAAAGCAAAACCTGTTAACGTTTAAAATCACAACAAATGACGTCAGCTACGAGCACACCTGCACACTTCAGTGGATTTTCTCCATGCCGTGTGATTAACCACTACACACACACACACACACACACACACACACCCCCACACACACACACCCCCCACCCCCCCCCTCGCAAAAAGCAGATTTGACGTGAAGGGAATTTCATGTTTCCTGAGTAACTTGGAAAGATACAAAGCCCTAGTTGCACATCTTGCACATGAAGCTGTGTGAGTGCTCATTTTGTGGGGAACCATCTGGCACCCACGTCAGCCGGTCCTCTGACCGTGGCCTGAACCACCTCCACGTCGGGGGGCCGCTCCGGGAGCTGGGGAGGGACAGGGAGGCCCGGCGTGTTGCGGTCCTTGGGGTCGCAGAAGAGTGTTCACGGCTGAACGGCTGATCTGAACGCAGGAGCACCAGCCTTTCTGCCCCTGCTGCCTCGGGGCCACACCCCCGCCCGCGCCCTGACCTCGCCTGGAGAAGGGCGGGACCGCCCTGCGAAGCAGAGGCCCCCACGCCACTGCACCCGGCGATCAGATCACCTGGGGGCCACCAGTGTCCCCAATGACGAGGCTCAGCCGCCCGTCCCCCGTCGCCATGGTATGTGTGGGCCCGTGCCTGCGGGAGCAACTGGTTAGGTTAACCCTTTGGCCTCTTTTGACACTTTTTCATGCTAATGTTTTGTTAAAGATTCTTGTTCAAGTCCAGTAGCAAGGGAGAAAAAAAAATCTGGCCTTGTGTTGAGGTTTTGCTTGCAGTTTTAAAAATAGCCCTGCTGGAGTGTTTTAAATAAATGGAGCACTCGATTTAAGGCCCTTTGTCTCTGCTGGCAGTTTCTGTGACCCTCGGTCACGTCGCTTTTCTGAGCCCACTTCCTTATTTGTTAAGTGACAGCACGCGCATTAGAGTTTCTGTAAGGAATAAATGAGATGGCTATAAGAGCTCTGGTGATGCTAAGGTGCTGTACAAGTGTGACTGATTATGCTGTTATTCCTGATGAAATGTTTACTAGAGAAAGTATAATAGTCCATCCACACACCACCACCACCCCACTCCCAACCTCCCAGATGATGGCTTGAGAAAGATTTCAGGTTCAAGTGATTAAGGAAGACTCAAGGATATACAGACCCACATCTTTGGTCTGAGCTGTGCCTAAGGTGGGCCCTGCCTATGAAAGGCGTTGGATGTCCACGCTCACCACTTCTGACACCCTTGCGCATAGGCACTTTGCTGGGGTAGACCACATCCTGCTGCTTGTTAAACGTTTCTGTCTAAAGAGAGTTGGCTTTCTTCCCTGCAGAATATTTACTTCTTAGTGCCAGGCTCCATGTTGGCTGTCCTACTCTTGGCTTTCTGCTTTGCAGATGGGCAGCCAGGTCATAAGGGGGAATTTATGGCAGGTCTGGGTAAGAGCGCTGGACAAGGAGGAGAAAGGGGACTTGGCTATTGAAAGGGAAGCACGTTAGCCTTGGCATCGCTGAGCCCACTTTGCCCTGGGGGCTGAGGTTTGAATTCTGGATCATGTGGGTTCCCTCCTGTGGGGAGGGAAGAGAGCATTAAGAAGGGGAAAGGGAGAAAAATGCTTTGGTGAAAATAGAAGCAACAGATAAAATAGAGGATGGTAATTTTGACACAATCCCTGATGCAGCAGAGAAGGGCCAACTCTAGGCTGAGGGTCCTGGGGTGGGAGCTTGTGGCTGGGGTCGTTTTTTTCTGGGCATGTCACTTTGGTTCGGGAAGCCTGGTAGCAGTGAAAAGAAGGGCTGGGGACCAGGCCTCTTGTTCACGTGGTGGATCTTGACTTGTTAATGGCAGTTGTCATCATCCGGTAGTAATTGCTGCTGCTGCTGCTAAGTCGCTTCAGTCATATCCGACTCTGTGTGACCCCACAGATGGCAGCCCTTTGGGCTCCGCCATCCCTGGAGCAAGAACACTGGAGTGTGTTGCCATTACCTTCTCTGGTAGTAATTGCTAGATACTGACTGACTGTTGGCCGGCTCATTGGTTAGGGTTGCATTTTTGGCTTGTTTCTCAGTGGGTTTTATAAAGGAGGTGATTCAAACCTGTGGCTTTTAAACTTTGCTCCCAAGGCTGCTTCTGAGACTGCCAACATTTGCCTGAACTTAATTTTTTATTGTTTTTAACCTTTTACAGCTATGAAGATCACAAAGATACATTTAAACATGTAACCTGTGGGAGATAAAATATGCTATCACTATGTTTTATGTTTGGAGAGTCTGTGTATACTGTGTGAAATCCATTGGCATACTCTGCCAGCTTATTTTTAACTACTTCTCAATAATTGTTATATCTTCATTGGTTAAATTGGCTGCGTGTAGGTTAAGGTCAAAAACTTAAGTGTTTATAAGCATCACGGGTGATGCCCATGCAGGTGGTCCATGACCTGCTTTGAGAAATCTTAGGCTGAGGTATTGAATGATGCCTCACTCAAAACTGAAAACCTGGGAATATTTTCTCCCTAGCTTAGTTATTTTCAGCTGCAAAGCCGTTGTTGGAGAAACATCAAGTATGCTTTCTTTTTCAAAACCAAAAAAAAATGCAGTGTGTCCACAATCTTGTCTACTTCTTTGAGAGCGTTGACCCTCAGGTACGCCCGTGAGATTCAGAGAGGCAGTCTCTCCATTACACGGGTTGGAAATCTATGTTTTGCAACTCACAGTACATGATGCAGTTTGGTCCGGAGCTGGGGTCTGACCTCTCAGTATGGCCAAAGCCACTGGAAGATCAGAAACTTCCGGGGGCCCCTTGTGCTCCACCCACACTTGCCTGGTGGTCGGGCCTGCCCCTTCGGTCCCGGCAGGGCCCCTCCCGACTTGCCCCCACCACTGCTGTGGCCAGCCTCTCATTCAGGACAGTGGTGACCTGACTGGTCAGGCTGTTAAGCGTCTCCAGACCGACTCTCCTAATCCATCATCCTCATCGCTGCCCCGAAGTGGTATCCTGGGAGCTTCAGATCTTCCCCTCTCACGTTCTGCTAACCCCCAGTGCCTCTCATTTACCGCGGGGTCAGTCTGTTTGCATCTCTCACCTTATTCATCTCTTGAATCCATCCGCCCGTCGCCCGGCAAACGATCCCTGGTCCCGCACTCTTGTCTAGACCCTGATCCCCGCGGCTCAGGCAGGACGCCCTCCGCCCACTCCCTGCCAGGCCCTCGCTGACCCGTCTTCTACCCCCTCCCTCCGTCTCTGCCATCAAACCTCTCTGTTTATCTGTTTCCTCTCAAGCGAAGCTGAAAAATTTGGAATTCGAAGACAGATTTTCAGAATCAGCTGTTCACACAGCAAGTATATACTTGGGCTTCTTTTACTTTAAAAATGTTCATTAGTTCGGGTGAGGGAGCTTCCTGTCTGGGGAGAGGAGGAAACGATCTGAAAGTGGAAAATGTATGGAAAAGATGCATGCAAGGCAGTGGGTACCAGTTATGGAGGTAAGAGTTCAAGAGGGAGACAGAGATGGGTGAATAGCCCCATTCTCACCATCGAGATTGCCTGAAGGCTGCAAAGGAACAGAGGAGGGAGTGGAATCTTGAAGAATATGTGGGCCGAAGGCAGAGAGGGTCCTTCCAACAGGAGGCCTTGGAGCAGGAGAGAAAAATCTCAGGTGAATCGGCCTGTGTAGGTCACTAGGTGTGTGGGTGAGCAGAGAACTAGGGCTGGAGGGGTGGGTGAAGCAGGTGTGTAGAGGCTGTTCGCTAGGGTGTCAGCAGGATTTTTTGTCGGTGCAGGTTCTGGCAGAATGTGGACCACGATGCACATGTGGACACGGTCGACTCTGCTTGATTTAATAAGAGTTTGTTTTATGCTCTCTACCAGGAGTCAGCAGATTTTTCCTGTAAAGGGCCAGGTGGTACATACGTGAGAGTCTGTTTAGAAGAGACCACATTGTATACACTGTAAGTTGTGAAATGCACAGGCTTCGAGTGGAGAGAAAGCCTCTGAATTTCTCGGTCTTTCCTCTAAGCTGGGCCAAGTGTTCTTGGCAAGGTTCCACATCCTCCATGCCCGAAGCAGGCTCTGAGAACAGGCCTCCCTTCCAGCGGAGTCTGCAGGGCACTGGGTGTGCCTCTGTGTTTACAGTGTCATTGTTTGCCTGGCCTCCTGTGTGACGAAAAGAGGGCCCGTGAGGCTGGCCGGGTGAGGGAGGCCGTCTTAGCAGGGGCCGTGGAAAGGGTACCAGGTAGAGAAAGGGTGAAAGTCTGAGCTGGGCTGTAGCCTTAATACTTTAATCTGAATAAACAAAGAGGACCTGGCGGGCACTCTGCAGAGGCAGTTTCGGGGGACCAGATGTGGGAAGGACCTAGGAGGCACACATAGGCCTAAGCCTACTGTTTAGTCGCTCTGCGACCCCATGGACTGCAGCACACCAGGCTTCCCTGTCCATCACTATCTTCCAGAGTTTGCTCACACTCATGTCCATTGAGTTGCTGATGCCATCTAACTGTCTCGTCCTCTGCCGCCCTCTTTTCCTCCTGCCCTCAATCCTTCTCAGCCTCAGGGTCTTTTCCAATGAGTCAGCTATTCGCATTAGGTGGTCAGAGTATTGGAGCTTCAGCATCAGTCCTTCCAGTGACTATTCAGGATTGATTTCCTTTAGAATTGACTGATTTGAAATCCCCACCGTCAAAGGAACTCTCCAGAGTCTTCTCCAGCACCCCAATTTGAAAGCATCAGTCCCTCAGCGCTCAGCCTTCTTTATGGTCCAGTCTTCACATCTGTACATGACTCCTGGAAAAACCATAGCTTTGACTAGATGGACCTTTGTCAGCAAAGTGATGTCTTTGCTTTTTAATACACTGTCTAGGTTTGTCGTGGATCACAGCCTTTTGATGGCGATGGAGCTTGCATAATTCAGTAAAGCTATGAGCCTTGCCTTGCAGGGCCATCCAAAACAGACAGGTCGTAGTGAAGAGCTCTGACAAATCGTGGTCCACTAGAGGAGGGGATGACAAACCACTCTAGTGCTCTCGCCACAAAAACCTCATGAACGTGAACAGTTTAAAAAGGCAGAGACCTCTGGGGGCTGAAAAATTGTGTAAGACAGGCTGACTTCCTGAAGCTTTTCCAGAAAGCTGCTGGTGTGTTTTCACTAGGAACTCACA
>SJYX01011164.1:72176-111865 GCA_006410675.1 Oreotragus oreotragus
GGTGATGGGGCGGGGGTGGGGGGCGGTGGAGGGAGAGGCAGAGGGAATTGGAAATGAGGGTGAAGCTGAGAAATAGTCCTTTCAAATTATTTTCTCATTTTTTCCCTCTTTCAACCACAATTGGTATATGTTAATCGCAGGAAAATTCAGAAGTAAAAACAAACCAGCATGCCTTGAAGTCCCTGCCCCCAGAGATAATCACTTTATATTCCCTGCTACATACATGAGAAGATCGGAAAGATGAACAGCGAGATTTGGTGTTAAAGGATAACCAAAAGATGACTCACAATTAACTACTTTCCACTGATGGGCCACTTCCTGAACTCTGCTATAACTCGATTTTTTTTTTTTTCCNAGAGATAATCACTTTATATTCCCTGCTACATACATGAGAAGATCGGAAAGATGAACAGCGAGATTTGGTGTTAAAGGATAACCAAAAGATGACTCACAATTAACTACTTTCCACTGATGGGCCACTTCCTGAACTCTGCTATAACTCGATTTTTTTTTTTTTTCCTTTAATCTGGATGGAATGGCCCCAGTGCCAGTGGTGGGACCTCCAGTAAAATATATTGGCTTGACCTTGCTGTGGGGAACCCTGAACCCTTCTGGAGTGGCTTCTGTCTCTTCTGTGGCCCCGGCCGCTCTGTGGCACGTTTCTCACCGTGTTTCCCTCTCAACTTCTACATGAAGTTTGCCTTACTCATCTCATGCCACCTCTTTTGATCTTTAGGGGGTGAGTCCTCCTGCTCTCCAGGGCTACAGTGTTAAGAAAAGCCACATTTCATAAACAAGGCAACAAGTTTCCCCTAACCTTTGGAAAATTGTTTTAAAGGTGGGGGGGGCCGGGATCTGGTGGGGTAGGAAGGCCTTTTCCCCCCTTAGTATATTACAGCTGACCTATTGAAGCAATTTTAAAAGTAAGAATTTTAACAAACATAAAGTTGGTGGCCATGTCTATTTTACAATTTCAGCAGTGAGTACATCCGTGTGAGCAGCAGTTTCTACTTCTTTTTCCACCTGATCCTTTCATTTCTGGCAACAGGGAGTGTTTTCTAACCTGGCTAAAGTGCTGTCTGTTCGCTGGTAAATCCAGTTCTGCCCTTCAGAGGGGGGAGGCAGGGACTCTTTCTTAGAAAGGAGGGTTGGACTACTTCTCATTATCTTAGGTGGCTCATTATTCATCAATCTGATTTTAGACTGCCCCTGAAATTTACACTCCAGGAAATTTAAACAGTTGTTCAGTGCAAAGTAAAAGGTTTGGGAAATACTATCAATCATTGCAATGACTGAAATTAAATAAAAGGTCACTCAGTCCACTTTGCCTCAGTCCAGTGGATTTAAATTATAAAGTTGCACCCACCGCAAGGTTGAATGCATGAATAAGTGAGTTTTGCTCTGAGCTGACCTGCCCAGCACTGGATCTGTCTAGCTCTCTGGCAGGCTTTGATGTCTCCGTTGAGTTTGAAAGCTCTCAGTGGGTGGGGCCTGGTGGTTCAGACTGGTGTAGCATTCTGCATTTAGGCCTGTTACTTTATATGAGCTCGTGAAAGGGCTTTCCCTCCCCTGCTTACATATAAAAAAGAGACACCCAAAGGACTGCAAAGAGCATGAACTCAAAGTAGGGAATTCCCGTCTGTCTCAAGCTTGGTTGTGCTGCAGCAACATAATCTCCGTGGCTTAGACCGTGAAGATTTATTTATTTGGTTTGCTCAGTGTAGATATCCAGCATCTGTTAGCAGGGGAGCAAGGCTAGGTGTGGTCACCGAGGTCCCCCGGGTGTCAGCACATAGGGGTGGTGCGCTTCCTCCATCCCTGCTGCAGGGGCAAGGAGTGTGGCGGATGGCACGCTGCTGGCAAAGGCACACAGCCCATCCTTGGCTACATCAGGCCACGTGGTGACTCAGACAGAAGCAAGGCATGCCTGCCACTGCGAGGTGGGATACTGGAGAAGAGCCTGTGGGACTCAGACGCTGCCCGTTTACCCACCTTAATCATCACGAGGCCTGGGGGCAGTAACATGGTCCTCCCTGTTCAGGGGTCCCCGCGCTCAGCGCCCCAGCCACACGCCGTTCGCCTGACTTGGGAGAAGCCCCTTCTGAGAAAGCATCTCCCCTGCCCACTTCACTATTACTTATTGTTATGGGTTGAACTGTGTCCCCCCAAGAAGAGATGTTGAGGTCCTCACTCCAGGAACAAAAAACGTGACCTCATTGGGAAATAGGGTCTTGGCAGACACAGTTAAGGTGAGATTGTTCGGATGGGTCCTGATTCAGTAAGCCTGGTGTCTTTACAGCAAAGGGGAAATACGGATATAGACCCAAGGAAGAAATGCCACGTGAGGATGAAGGCGGAGGTCAGGGTGATGTAGCAGAAGCCGCGGAGCACCAGAGCTGGTCAGCTGACTACCTGAAGCTTGGGGGAGAGGCCTGAAACGGATTCTCCTTCACTGCCTGCAAAAGGGGCCCACACTGCTGACATCTTGACCTGGGTCTTCCAGCTTCTGTGACTGTGAAAGTGAAGCTCGCTCATTCGTGTCCGACTCTTTGTGACCCCATGGACTATACAGTCCATGGAATTCTCCAGGCCAGAATTCTGGAGTGGGTAGCCTTTCCCTTCTCCAGGGGATCTTCCCAACCCAGGGATCGAACCCAGGTCTCCTTCACTGCAGGTGGATTCTTTACCAGCTGAGCCACCAGGGAAGCCGTACATTTCGGTTGGGTAGGCCACCCAGTTTGTGGTACTTTGTTGTTTCGCTCAGTTGTGTCCGACTCTTTGCAGCCCCGTGGACTACAGCACACCGGGCTTCCCTGTCCTTCACCATCTTGTGGAGCTTGCCCAAACTCCTGTCTATCGAGTCCGTGATGCCATCCAACCATCTCATCCTCTGTCGCCCCCTTCTCCTCCTGCCTTATTAACAGACTAATTCACGCATCAATATATGTTTAAAAAATTCTTCCTGGGCCTGACAAGCAAACCTACTGGGGAGAGCAAAACACAGGCCACTTTGGGAAGGTGTGATGAAGCCTCGCCTAGATGACCCTGGCACCGCATGCCTGGAAGTTTCTGCAGACGTTGCTCGTGTCTCAGTCCTGGAAACAAAGAGCAAGGTGCATTTGCAGGAACTCTGTATTAGTAAGAAGAGAAATTTAGGGGTGATAGTAGCGATATGAATACTCTATGACACCATTGCACATGGTTATCAATATCGGAAAAGGTTGTGTGGGATAAAATGCTTTGGGGGCTGGAGTTACTTTAGTCAGCCGTGGGGGAGGGGAGGGTTGTCTATCCACAGACATGCCAGGCGCTTCCATCAGTGCTTATCTCCATTGTTGGGGCAACATCTGGTCTTCTGGGCAGGCTGATTTTGCATCATCTTGTTATTCTCAGTAGAGATGATTTGTCTAATACTTAATTTTATTGCTTTGAAAAACTTGTATGTAATTGACGCTTCCCGTTTAAACTAGTTTGCTAAACCTTGTGTCTGGATATTTCAATTGTGAACCTGCTTTTCCCCCTGTTGCCACAGAGAGTAATGGTGCGGGCACTGCCGAGTCACGGGTAGCCCGATGGGTGATTGGTAAGGCTCCTTGGCTGGGTGCCCGGCTGGTGCTTCTAGGTGCTGGTGACCCGCTGTGTTGCCCCGTGTGTGTGTGTTGCCGTGAGGAATTCTTGTGCTTGCTCTCCCCTCTATACATGCATCCCATACATACACACACACACATGCTAATACATTTCAGGGTCAAGAGCTGTATAATTTTAAAAATTCCAAGTAGATGCTTTAAGCAGAGGATTTAATTAATCAGTGCTGAAAAGGTGCTGAACGGTTACCCACTTATCCTTTTTGCAGAGTTCCCCTTCCTACACTGTGTGAATCTCAGATTTTTGTGTTCCTGCATACCACGTTCTTCTGGTGCTGAGGCCTGTGGACGGGTGTTAAAGTGATTTCTGTCTGCAGTAAACAGACTCATTCAGAGAGTCCCTAAGAAGCCAGCAGACCAGAGAAATGATGTACCCAGGCATATTTCAAAACACAAAAATCCACGTGACTCTAATGCAGTCTTGATGCCCTTTTATGCCCAGAATGGTTGTGCTGTGAAATTTTGAAATTTTAGCGTGGTAGAATTCATAGTCAAGTCCACACATGTTCTAATGGTGTCTTTTTTTTTGTAAAAATTTGTGTTGTTTTATTGGATCTTTTTTTAAAAAGGCAAGTCATATCTGTTTGCATAATCACCAAAATAAATGCTTCATGAAGTTAGTAAATACTTTTCTGTTAGTAAATCCTTTAACTGTTTTAAATTTAGTACGTTAAAGTTAGTAAATTATAGTCTTTTGGGTGGATACATGAGTTATCCTGAAATTATATGTGGCCCAAACTCTTGTTGAAATACTCAGTTCTAATTGACCAAATACTTCAGAGTTTCCTTATAGTCACCAAAGAAATGAATATAAATAAAGAATACTTTTTGAAAAAGTTCTTTATTCAGGGGTTAAATGCTGCGGTTGATTCATCTTTTGCTGAAGAGAAGTAATAACATAATTTGAACTCGCTGGAAGAGAATATTGTAGGCAAACGTGTTTATCCTGCTTTTGAGATTTAATTGCAAAGCATCTCTTGGTTTTAATGTTGCAAAAATTGACTTAAAAATTCAGTTCAAAAGTCAAAGTGGCAACTCGAGAGCTGGAAAGAATCAGTGAGCTGTTCCTTTGTCATTTAAGATCATCTTTCAGAGTTTCTCTTGAAAGCTAATATGAAAATTGATCTGCAGATTGGTCTATGGCAAGATGATTTTCAACACAAAATTTCAGCGGAAGGCCCACTCTACTACCCCTGACTTAATCAGGGAACAGTGAGGAGTGACACAATCAATTTAGGGTCAGGGAAAGTGGAAAAGGATATTTAGTTTAGAGATTCTAAAACCTATTTGCTTTGAGAAATAAGGAACGTGTTCTTACCCCATTGCAGCACTTCCTTTGGATAGTGTAGTGTTGTTTGGGATTGTATTTAAACCGTCTTCACACGACATCGTGGCTGCCCCTCCCCCAGGCACGAGTGTCCATGGTCCTGCAGAGTCATCCTCTTTGTTTACCATGAACTTGGACTGTTGCCCCGATGCCACTGTGTTGATTTGCAGGGGGGCCTGCCTCTGTCTCACTTATCTCCAGTGGATTATCATACACCGGGGATAGTAGAATATTTTCCTTAACCAGATGACTGCTTGAGTTGATTGCTGACGTGCGTTTCCGTTTTCGCTCTGTTTCGATTGTACAGACGATCAGTAGAACCATCAGCTGCTCTACTCAAGTAACCCTGCGCGTACTCCCAGGTGAAGCCCTTCGCTCCTGTCATAAGTGAGCAGGTCTTCATCAGCCTTCTTGCTTCACTCTAGATGCTGATTCAAACAACTGTGATGCGTTGCTTTAGTTTTTCTCTCTGTGTAAATTATCACTTCACTTTTGTTTAGCATTTCCCTGAATCGGCTTGGGTGGCAGTATAGTAAGGGAAGCAAAACATGGAACCTAAGTCACTGGAAGGACTGTTTTGGACACAGTGGCTTTTAGCTTTGAGTGGCTCGCTGCATTTTTCATATCAGAGGAGTCATTAGCAATTTCTAAACATCCTTCCATATGTCTGGCTCTGCTAATGGCTGTGATAAGGAGAATTTAAGCTGAATACATGGCCTCTGCAATCAGGAAATGCACATGGTGTTTGAAAAGATTAGACTTACATACCAAATGTTAGACAGTACGTCTTTGTTCTTGGAATTTTATTAAATGAAGGCTGAATATATGTATATACCTGTGCTGAGAAATAGTAGGTTAAGACATATCCTGAAAATGTTTTGCCTTGATGATGAAGGGTAAGTTACTGCTCTTGAATCTAGTCTCAAGCTTCTTGTTTAAAGTGAAGTCGCTCAGTCATACCCAATTCTTTGTGACCCCATGGACTATAGCCCACCAGGCTCCTCCATCAGTGGAATTTTCCAGGCAAAAATACTGGAGTGGGTTGCCATTTCCTTCTCCAGGGGATCTTCCCGACCCAGGGATCGAATCCGGGTCTCCAGCGTTGCAGGCAGACGCTTTACCGTCTGAGCCACCAGGGAAGCCCAACTCAGACAGAAGCTCAGACACAAACTCAACTTGGGACCTCGGCACAGTGAGTTGTTTTGTTTTTTCCTTTTTGGCTGTGGGATGTTAGTTCCCCCAGCAGGAACTGAACTAGGGCCCATGGCAATGAAAATGTCTAGTCCTAACCACTGCACTGCCAGGGAATTCCCCAAGCTTCTTGTTTACTTAAATACAGAAGAAATACAGAAACTCAACTCACAGTATAATAAATTACCAAAGCTTTATACATAGCTATCCTGACAACCGTAGGTTTTTGGTTCTTTGAATTTATACTGGTTTTTATGTTTTCTCTTTCCAATAAGCCTGTGAACATTTCCGATTGATTATAACAGAGCTCCTCTGCAGTCTTTGGTCATATGCAGAAAGAGTCTCAAGATGATATCCTTGTATGGTTGGCCTGTTGATGCAATAAATCCCCACCCCCCTGTAGTTTTCTTCCCATTAATTTCTGGGCTTAAGAAAAGGTCCAGGAGAAGTCCTAAGAGGGCAGTTATGTGAGGCTCCTTGAGTTAATTTCTGGTTACTTGAATTTTTTTTTTTTTTTTTTGGCCAACTTCTTTCTTACTCCCTGGATAACAGCTTTCAGGTGCATCAGGTTTCTTCAGATTCATCGTAATTTCGTACTGGTTCTTAGTAGTGTTGCTTTTTCTTCTCCTTCTAATTGTGGGCCCCTTTAAATCTCCTTAATCCAGCCATGATCACATTACTAGATACGGCAGAGTCATTTTGGTGAACTTCGGTTCCTTTCTTCTTATTGGAAACCTTGGATGTGTTTCTGTTTTCATTGTTCAGCCCACGCCTTGAAAGAGGGCTTCCCAGACGGCACTGGTGGTAAGAACCCGCCTGCTAACGCAAGACATGTAAGAGATCCGGGTTCAATCCCTGGCTTGGGAAGATCCCCTGGAGAGGGCCACGGTAACCCACTCTGGTATTCTTGCCTGGAGAATCCCACGGGCAGAGGAGTCTGGCTGGCTACAATCCATAGGGTCACAGACATGACTGAAGCTTCTTAGCGCATATGCACCTTGAAAGAAATGTAGCAAGGGTGTTTGTGAAGATGCCTGGTAACTTTCTGGGTTATATGTTGGTTCTTTTTTGCCTTTGCTTTGCTTCATTTTCACTGATTTGCTCAGAATGAACATCACTTACCACCTAGTATTGTGTATTGAAGATAATAGACAATAAATTCATGTTGTCTAAACGAGTTAAATATGCCTAAAGTACATAATAGAAAAACTTGACTTACTATTTGTCAGCTCTAGGGAGAGTGGCCTTTTGTATTATCAAGTTCTTCTGTGAATGTCTAAATATTGCCATGGTAGAGGACTTAATATAAGTTGTTACTGTTTTGTTTTCAGGCAGATCAGGAGTCAGTCTGCCTCCTTGGCTAGATGGGGTTCAGTAATCTGAGTTGTCTGTTGGGAATGTTTGGACAATCATAATTGTCCAGATTGTTAAGATCAAAGTTCACTAGGTAAATTTCCATGTTTTGCCTTCTAGATTTTTCTAACATATGGTTACTTCCTACCTTTTCAGTGAGGCCTTTATCTGAGACCAGGCTCAATTAAGATAGCAGTTGATAATAGCTTTCCTGTAAAACTGATAGAATGGTCAGCTTTCATTCATACCAGGTATTTCTAACTCCTATTTAAGAGACATTCTAGATTCTAGTCTAGTTTGCTCCAGACATGGGAAGTCAACTCTACAGATATTGAAACCTGTCCTCCTCTTACCAATGAAAGCAGAATGTAGAAATTAAGTGTTAGATGAACTTGACTGCTGTTGGGTTCATACCTCATTCTTTCAGCACCTTACCCCCGATCCTCGGCCCTGGCCTGGCTGGGCCTAGTTCCCTGACCGGGGATCGAACCCAGGACCCCACGTTGAAAAGCCAGGTCCTAACCACTGGACCGCCAGGGAATTCCCTACCCTTTCAATCTCACTCAAACAGCATGTTTTAATAAGCTCTTATCCTGCTTACACAGTAAATAGTGAAGTCGCTCAGTCGTGTCTGACTCTTTGTGACCCCATGGACTGTAGCCTAGCAGGCTTCTCCATCCATGGGATTTTCCAGGCAAGAGTACTGGAGTGGGTTGCCATTTCCTTCTCCAGGAGCTCTTCCCGACCCAGGGATTGAACCCGGGTCTCCCACGTCGTAGGCAGACGCTTTACCGTCTGAGCCACCAGGGACGTCCTACACAGTAAATGGGACATTCTTTATTAAGGTGCAGTCTCCTCACCTATGAAAAAAGTCAACTTTGTTTGTAAGTAACTGTACACAGTTTCCGTACCTTAAGTTCCTAATTATCTATACAGTCTTTCAGAAATATCAGAGCCTTTTGCATGTGGGTGTGTGTTGTTCGGCACACAACATCAGTGTTTTCAGTCACCACAGGTATATTTAAATGTAGGGTAGAACAGACGTTGTATTCTTTGGAACTTTTATATAGACAATTATGCATTTCTAAAATACTGTATACATCATAATGTAGGTCCATATAATAAACTCAATGAACATTTGCTGAGTATGTGCCTGGAGAGGTGCTGTGTTGTGTAGAATGTAAGGAGATACCTCACTGATTTTCAGTGTTCCACAGTANTTTTTTTTTTTTTTTTTGGCCAACTTCTTTCTTACTCCCTGGATAACAGCTTTCAGGTGCATCAGGTTTCTTCAGATTCATCGTAATTTCGTACTGGTTCTTAGTAGTGTTGCTTTTTCTTCTCCTTCTAATTGTGGGCCCCTTTAAATCTCCTTAATCCAGCCATGATCACATTACTAGATACGGCAGAGTCATTTTGGTGAACTTCGGTTCCTTTCTTCTTATTGGAAACCTTGGATGTGTTTCTGTTTTCATTGTTCAGCCCACGCCTTGAAAGAGGGCTTCCCAGACGGCACTGGTGGTAAGAACCCGCCTGCTAACGCAAGACATGTAAGAGATCCGGGTTCAATCCCTGGCTTGGGAAGATCCCCTGGAGAGGGCCACGGTAACCCACTCTGGTATTCTTGCCTGGAGAATCCCACGGGCAGAGGAGTCTGGCTGGCTACAATCCATAGGGTCACAGACATGACTGAAGCTTCTTAGCGCATATGCACCTTGAAAGAAATGTAGCAAGGGTGTTTGTGAAGATGCCTGGTAACTTTCTGGGTTATATGTTGGTTCTTTTTTGCCTTTGCTTTGCTTCATTTTCACTGATTTGCTCAGAATGAACATCACTTACCACCTAGTATTGTGTATTGAAGATAATAGACAATAAATTCATGTTGTCTAAACGAGTTAAATATGCCTAAAGTACATAATAGAAAAACTTGACTTACTATTTGTCAGCTCTAGGGAGAGTGGCCTTTTGTATTATCAAGTTCTTCTGTGAATGTCTAAATATTGCCATGGTAGAGGACTTAATATAAGTTGTTACTGTTTTGTTTTCAGGCAGATCAGGAGTCAGTCTGCCTCCTTGGCTAGATGGGGTTCAGTAATCTGAGTTGTCTGTTGGGAATGTTTGGACAATCATAATTGTCCAGATTGTTAAGATCAAAGTTCACTAGGTAAATTTCCATGTTTTGCCTTCTAGATTTTTCTAACATATGGTTACTTCCTACCTTTTCAGTGAGGCCTTTATCTGAGACCAGGCTCAATTAAGATAGCAGTTGATAATAGCTTTCCTGTAAAACTGATAGAATGGTCAGCTTTCATTCATACCAGGTATTTCTAACTCCTATTTAAGAGACATTCTAGATTCTAGTCTAGTTTGCTCCAGACATGGGAAGTCAACTCTACAGATATTGAAACCTGTCCTCCTCTTACCAATGAAAGCAGAATGTAGAAATTAAGTGTTAGATGAACTTGACTGCTGTTGGGTTCATTCCTCATTCTTTCAGCACCTTACCCCCGATCCTCGGCCCTGGCCTGGCTGGGCCTAGTTCCCTGACCGGGGATCGAACCCAGGACCCCACGTTGAAAAGCCAGGTCCTAACCACTGGACCGCCAGGGAATTCCCTACCCTTTCAATCTCACTCAAACAGCATGTTTTAATAAGCTCTTATCCTGCTTACACAGTAAATAGTGAAGTCGCTCAGTCGTGTCTGACTCTTTGTGACCCCATGGACTGTAGCCTAGCAGGCTTCTCCATCCATGGGATTTTCCAGGCAAGAGTACTGGAGTGGGTTGCCATTTCCTTCTCCAGGAGCTCTTCCCGACCCAGGGATTGAACCCGGGTCTCCCACGTCGTAGGCAGACGCTTTACCGTCTGAGCCACCAGGGACGTCCTACACAGTAAATGGGACATTCTTTATTAAGGTGCAGTCTCCTCACCTATGAAAAAAGTCAACTTTGTTTGTAAGTAACTGTACACAGTTTCCGTACCTTAAGTTCCTAATTATCTATACAGTCTTTCAGAAATATCAGAGCCTTTTGCATGTGGGTGTGTGTTGTTCGGCACACAACATCAGTGTTTTCAGTCACCACAGGTATATTTAAATGTAGGGTAGAACAGACGTTGTATTCTTTGGAACTTTTATATAGACAATTATGCATTTCTAAAATACTGTATACATCATAATGTAGGTCCATATAATAAACTCAATGAACATTTGCTGAGTATGTGCCTGGAGAGGTGCTGTGTTGTGTAGAATGTAAGGAGATACCTCACTGATTTTCAGTGTTCCACAGTATGGGCAATATTCCCGTAAATGCACCGTGTTTGACGCATTAATTTGGCACCTGCAGAAAGTGCTGTCCTTTTTATATAAAGTACCTAAAAACTACTTTATATAATATACTGTGTCCTTTTCAGTGTTGTTCACGTGTTTGCATTTAACTCGGTCACAAACTCCTGTCAGTGGACGGTGTCTTAAAGAGAAGGGCGCCTTACGAAAACACCGCACAGTCCTTACGTGGCCCATAGTCTTTATCCTGTGGATATAGTGACAACAATAGAAACCAGGCTCTTGCGGTACGTGGAAGAGGGAAGCCTAGCACAGGGAGGATTTCCTGAAGGTACTGATAATCCCAGCGGCTTGGAATGCTGACCTGATTGCTGATACATCGCCCACGGTACTGCTAATTCAGACGGGTCAGTTTGGGTAAACAGTCAAGTACAGGACACCACCGGGGCCTTGCTGGACATCGGAGCTGCGGTGATGACAGCTTGAGCTGTTGTTCATGTGCATCACCTGCATTTGGAAATTTCTGTGATTCAGAGGTCGTGTATGGCGGCCAATAGAAATTTCCCCAAAAGGCCAAGCATGTAGGAGAATATTGTTCTGTGACCTTAATGATAATAACCTTTTTATCGACCCAGAATGAACACCTGGAGGCTAACATTTACACAGGAATTCGATGTGCCGATAATATTTAATTGAAGAACTTAAAAGAGCTAGTTTAAGACATTTTCTTCTTTGACTTTTTTTTACTGGACACTTCTAGTTTGACATTGTTCAAGTTTGTATAACTTTGTCCTCATTTAACTTTCTCCTGTACAAATAATAAGGACCTTAATAAAGGTCTATATGATCAAAAAGGCAGCTCTTAAGCCAGCCTGACATTCCAGTCTCATTTATTTTTGTTTGCCTTAGGCCAAAGAATTCAGACAACTGCATGCTTGACTTACAAACAGAGGACAAGGCTTTGGTCAGTAATGGTGTTTAAAATATGGAGTGGAAATAAGTTTATGTAAAATAAATCCATAAGAAGAAAGTGGAATATGCATATCTCTTGTAGTATGTGCTTCCTGCCCACGGAGTCCACAGAGTGGAATTGTGGGCAAGGGTCCCACAGGGATCCTGCGGGATGAATTTGCCCTCATGATCATGACTTCATGTCTGTACTACATTTCTGAATAAATTGAAGTAATTACGTTCTGACTTTACATAGCAGAATCTAAACCTCTGTTCATTCACACTGCTTTTCATGTTCTCTGGCTCTTCATAAATCTTTGCTATATAAAGAGTTTTGCAAAATGAGGTCTAGAAAGAGTTTTATAGTACAAATTTCCATTTGCTTCCTTATGCATTATGTTTGGTCAAATAGAAAACATTGGACTTGGTAGACAATTGAGTCACTGGGTTAGGGTTTCACTGCTGGTCAGTGTCCTTTTGTCAGTTGTGTGTGCGTGTGCAGGCCTGTGTTTTACTTGGAAGAGCAAGGAATGAGCTCAGGGCAGAGCCCGTTTGCTCTGCCTGACGCAGATGGTGGGAAGCGTCGTCTGATAGCCATTAACAAAACAACACAACACGAGAAGAAGTCATGTGCCGATCATGTGCCTGGTTCCTGCTCCAGTTTCATTTACAGCTGAGCATGATCTCAAGTATTACAAGAAAATAAGCTTTAAAATCAAATTACCGTAGCACTTTGGTCAGCCATGCCTAATTTGCCCACCCAGTAGTTCTCACGGAAACCTTGCTGTTCTTCTACCAACTTTGAGAAAAATTTAATAGTGGGCCGTGGAGAAGGCTCATGTTACCTCCTCTCTCAGGGTTCACTGTGGAAAATATAGTGACATACCTTAAGGTTTCATAACCAAAAGAGAACGCATCTGTGCACCAGACCGTCAAGAGACAGAAGACATCAGCTTCTATTCTATTTTCTTCCTCACTTTTAATTGGAGATTTTTTTTTTTAGTACATAAAATAGAAACATGAATAATTGTGAGTAGTCTCCTAGTTTAAGAGACTACAACCATAAAATTTCATATTGTACAGTAAAATTTTTAAAGCACTAAACTGTGGAGGTATCAGCCAGTTGATGTAAGGCTGTGAGGTGGTATTGACATGATTTAGTAAGAGTTTTATTGCAGAATTTTATTTTATGAGGGAAGAAGGAAAACGTAGGGGTTTAACTGTGTTTTCCAGTTTAGTGTATCATCTTCTTAAGACCTCCAGTTTGCTGTTGGCAAAATAAAATAAGTTTCGGTTAAATATTGACTTTTATTTTCAAGGCTCACTCAGCAACAGATGCTGACCAAATATATACCAACAGCACCGCTGAGGGTGCTTTTAACATTGAGGTCCCAGTAGAAATGTGCTTAAACGTCGAACATTCATTGTATCACTTTCTCTGCAATCTAGATAAATAATACTAACTTGCTACCTAAAAACCAAGCAGCTCAGCGAACTAACTAGTTTGTACTGGGTCCAGTTAGAGAAACTGAAGTATCAGACATTCGGTTTTCCGGTTATGCTGTGTTCTCGGGGTAAGTTCAGCATGATTCCTTGTACCAGGCATCCAGAGGTACAAGTGTGCGTACGCTGACAGAAGAGCAGGCCCATCGTTAGGCGCCGTATCCTGGGTTCAGCTGTAGTCATAATCAGAAGTAATTGCTGTGTTATTCTGTCAACCGAAACTTTCCTGCTGCAGTACCACTAAGTCAGTCTGCGTATCCCTTTGTCTAGGCGATTTGTAAAATCAATGGACGAGTGACCCACGTTGCTGAAGGGATGAGTGCTCGGTGGGTAAATGTGGTAACACAGGGCCAGTGTTCACGGGTGGTCGCTTTGTGAGGGAACAAGCTCAGATGCCAGGCTCTGGCCCTGGTCCTCACTCTGAGGTGCACCTGGGAAGGCTCTGCTGGGGGCTGAGGAGCCGAGGGAGGAGGGAGCAGCTTCTGTCTCAGCAGCTGCTGATGGTGTGCAAGGCCAACAGGACCTCAGGTCTGGGTAGGAAAAAGGCCGAGCCTAACCGTTCCGCTTATGGAATTCTTAGCATTTTGAAGGCTAGGATCTGCTCTTCAGGGCGCTTTTAACTAAGACTGTGAGCAGACCGAAGTGCGCCTTGCACGCCGTGTGCTGAGCGCGCGCCTCTCAGGGTGTGAGCGAGCCGCGCACACTCGGAGCCTCCTCCCGCTCTGGCAGCTGCTGATGGCGGACCCGAGCGAGAGCCGCCCTCGGCGACGCTCGGCGCCACCACGTCCCCCTCGAGTGTCTTCAGTGGCCGAGGCCGGAGAATGTCTTCTGTGGGCTTTGCGAGTCTTAGGGTTGCTGTCACTGTTTAGTTGCCAAGTCAACTCCTGCGACGACTGCAGCCCGCCAGGCCCCTGTCCTCTGCAGGGTTCTCCAGGCAGGAGCACTGGGGCGGTTGCCATGTCCTTCTCCAGGGGATCTCCCCAACAGTGGTCAGGCCCGAGTCTCCTACCTTAGCAGGTGGATTCTTTGCCACTGAGCCAGCGGGGAGGCATCCTAGGGTTACCAGAGTTACACAGTCCTCTGAAATGTCTGTGTGCTAAGTGTGAATAACTAATATAACTCTTGGCAGATTTTCAGGTTCTCCCATAAATTAACTGAATTCGCTCTCATGAACCTGAGTTCTTGCTGTATCCCACTGATACTCAGAATTTCCTTAATAAAATTAATTGACTTTCAGGAACTTCATTCTTTATTCAATAATCTCACATGTCACAATTAAAAGTGGCACATTTAATAAGCATCTCTCTGTACTATTAAAGCAAAATATAGACAACTGCTAGGTATCTAGTGTTCAGATAGATATTTTAATAAATTAATATTATAAACACATAGATTGGCGTTCAACTCTGGATGCTTGGAGCCTGTTACGTGCTTGAAACAAAGCAGTTTCAAGTATTTGTTGAATGAATGAATGAAAATGCAAAGAAATGACTAACAGACCAACTATTTATCACACAGTTTAGTAATCAGGAAGTTCAGTGGGGAAGTACACTGGCCAGATTTCTTTTGCTAATCTTATGAGTGCAAAGGATTTGTTATTAAAAATAGTCCCACCTTCATTGTTTGACTGGATAGTCTAAAATAGATCCAAACCCATTGTTCGACTAGGCTTCATAAACGCAGGATAAAATAGATTAAACTTCCTGTCATCTGCATGATGTATTGCTGTTGCTGACGAAATCCCACCCCTGGCAAATGTGAAATAATAACCAGCATGAAAGCTTGGAGGTTCCTCCAAATGTATATAAACAACCTTGGCCAGACTCAGAGCGGGTAGAGCATCTAAAAATAGCCAGATAATCCCTTATCTTGTTGCATATGAAAATAGTGTTTGTATAAGGCAGCATTATTAGAAATGATGTGTAAGGAAAGAATCTTAGCAATGTCTCTTACAATTTAGAACGAGAACATATATTACTGTGAATCTGAAGCACAGGATTAGTACTTCTGGAATGTGGACTGAAACTGTGGCCAGTTTCTCTTTGATGAAAAGGAGCTGTTTGTTTAAGCAGACGTGTAATACTCTGTCTCATGGAGATTCGTCCTCTGCTCACAAAGCGGAACCCTATTTGTCCACCGGATGTCCCCTGAGGGATGCACCGGTGATAGCCTTTGAGAAAGAGAAGTCTGTTAGGGCGTCCCCAGATCTCACTGGCTTGACACCAAAAGTTTCTCTCTCGCTTGTGCCGCTGTGCCAGCCAGGGCGGGTCGGCAGGCAGTGCCCGTCCATGTGGTCATGCAGAGACGCAGATGGAGTGAAGGTCACACAGGAACCCAACTAGGAGGTGCCACTTATCCCCTCTTCCCAGAGGCCCTGGCCGACACCGGGGCTGTGGCCATGCCTGCCTGCCAGGAGGCTAAGAAGCGGAGATGTCTGTGTCTAGGGAGAAGAGAGAATGGTTTTTGCAACTGGTGAGTGACGTTCTCTTGTTAAAATCAGTGAGTGAGTGTGTGGTGTGATGAAGCCAGCACCACGTTTTTCAGATTTAAATGGACTAATTGAATTTGTCCAAGTCCATGTCAAGCGGCTGTTTTCTGAGCCCTGAGAATGACGGAGTCTGGTTCATTTTCCCACTGTACCAGCTTATTGGCATACAATGAATGGAATTTGGCCTGTGGCTGGAATCTTTGCTTAAGAGAGGCAGCATGCATTTTTGTTTGGTATTCCCCAATAAGCTGACTTCATATATCAGTTTTTAAAGCTAAAGCATAGTTGGGTGAAACTTAAGTGCAAAGCAAAAATTGCGGCAAATAATTGTTGATATGTGAATCAACAATTTTCAGGATTCCCCCGCCCTGCTATGAATATAGTGAACATTTGCCAGCAGCTTCCTAGCATTTAGTTTACACACACGTACCACACGCACCACACACACACACTCTCTCTCTCTCTCTCTCTCTCCTTATGTAAAAAGAAGCAACCCAGGTTGTCTTCTCTTACCAGAGAGTAGCAATGTGCTCAGTCACGTCTGATTGTTTGTGACCCCATGGACTGTAGCCCGCCAGGCTCCTCTGTCCATGGGATTTTTCAGGCAAGAGTACTGGAGTGGGTTGCCATTTGCTCCTCCAGGGGATCTTCCTAACCCAGGGATCAAACTAGCATCTCCAGTGTCTCCTGCATTGTAGGCAGATTCTTAACCCGCTGAGCCATCAGAGAAGCCACACTCTTACTTGGCGTATAACCGGTTTAAGAAGCTAGATTGAATAAGCCATGTGGCCATCAGTTGCCTGTCATCCTGAAGTGCAGAAAGTAACGGGAAAGGTCACAGGTCTGCAGGGTCTCCAGAGGCACCTCGGTTCACACCTTGACAGCAGGACGAGAACCTGAACACGTCGCTGTTGGGTGTTGGCTGGTGGGTGCCGGCGGCCTAGGCACAGGGAGCGCATCCCTGTGAGCTGAGTGGCTGCCAGGACTCCACAGACCAGCTGCCCTTGAGTGGCCCCCCGAGCCTCGTCCTGCACGCGCCCCGCCGCCTCTGTGGCTCCCCGTCCCCCTCCGGGTGGACTCCGGATGCCCCAGGCGCCGCCAGCCTCACTGCCCCAGGCCCGCTGTCGGGGGTGGCCCTCCGCCACGGCTCTCCTGGTCTCCCCGTTCTGCCGAACCTCCCCTGGCTCAGCCTGGCCGGCGCCTCCTTCTGTCCTCTGCCTTCAGCCTGGGCCCCTCCACCCAGTCCCTCCCTCTTCCCATCCCAGGGGTCCCCTCACCCCCGCCACCCCTGTGTGGCCACCCCACCCAAGTCAGAGCTTCATTCTTGCCTTGCTCGTGACCCTACATCCTACCTTGTGCTCACAGATGATTCTGTGCGTGTGTCTCCGTCTCCGTCCCTTTCTCCAAGCGCCTGTGAGGTCGGGCTTCTCCCTTCAACCCGTGTTGTCTAGTAATTAAATACATTGTGTGCTAAGTCACTTCAGTCATGTCTGACTTTTTGTGACCCTATGGACTGTAGCCTTCCAGGCTCCTCTGTCCATGGAATTCTCCTGATAAGAATACTAGAGTGGATAGCCATTTCCTTCTCCAGGCGATCTTTCCAACCCAGGGCCTGAACCCAGGTCTCTTAAGTCTCCTGCATGGGTAGACGGTTTTTTCCTAATGAGCAAACCATATTATATGTGATTGCTCAGCTCAGTTGCTAAGTCATGTCCGACTCTTTGCAACCCCATCGATTGTAGCCTACTAGGCGCAGATTTTGTCCATGGGATTTCCTAGGCAAGAATACTGGAGTGGGTTGCCATTTCCTTCTCCATTATATGTGATTGAGGTGAGGTGAAGTCGCTCAGTCGTGTCCGACTCTTTGCGACCCCGTGGACTATAACCTACTAGGCTTCTCCGTCCATGGGATTCTCTAGGCAAGAACACTGGAGTGGATTGCCATTTCCTTCTCCAGGGGATCTTCCCAACCCAGGGATCGAACCCGGATCTCCCGCATTGGAGGCAGACACTCTAACCTCTGACCCACCAGGGAAGCCCATGCTCATTAATTATTCAATGAGTTTATTATATGTTCATTTTAGTACAAATAAGTATATGGAATGTTAGCTCCCCAGTATTAATCTTCTTTGGATTACAATACAACCCAGGGATCGAACCCGGATCTCCCGCATTGGAGGCAGACACTCTAACCTCTGACCCACCAGGGAAGCCCATGCTCATTAATTATTCAATGAGTTTATTATATGTTCATTTTAGTACAAATAAGTATATGGAATGTTAGCTCCCCAGTATTAATCTTCTTTGGATTACAATACAGTGGTACTAAGTAAGTGAATGCCTATAAAATAAGATTTAATATGAAAAGTGAGATCTTTTGATCCATGGAATATTTATCTTAAAAAGAAATAAATGGACCCTATGTAGTTTTTCACTCTTTTATAAGCTTGGTTTATTGGAAGCCCGAAATATACTAATGCTGACTTTGGAGGAGGGTATCCCTAAAGGAATATTGTTTTCCCAAATCATTTTGCTGGATTATATCATATCCAGCTGGGTGACATCCCAGAATTTGAGACTAGTGGCTCAGAGCATCTTGTCAAAAAGAAAAGGAAAAAAAACGAGAAAACTTGGTTGGTGGCTACCTAGTACACGCTGTGTACAGGTTTGTTTTTCATTTGGGGGATAAGTGCATTTTTGGATTCTTCCTTAACAGTCAAATCATGTTTCTTAATAAAATAATTTTATGAAGCTAAGATGAGAAATGGCTTGTTCTGTTCCTGGCAAAATCAGCGCCAGTGAAGTTAATACACCAGGCTAGCTGGGTTTTAATTTAAAGAACAGATCACCTTTTTAAAAAGTAATAAATCCCCTTTTGGAATAGCAAGAAGATGTCAGCTTTTGGATATGGGGTAATTGTTGTGTGTTTCAGTGTCACTAGAAAGCACAGTAATGTTAATAACTCAAGCTGTGTACAATAAAGCTCTTGCTTCTAAATGGTACATCAGCATATGTATGTGTCTATGATGTGTAATAATAAGCTGCTTATTTAATGCTGGTTTTTGTTTTAAGTTTTAGTTAACATAACCTGGTCTTTGCAAAACGTCTTACTGCTTTTGACTCATGTATTCTCTGCTGTGTAATAATGAGTTCTCATCATTTGTTTATAAGATCTCTTTACCCTGAGTAAGGGTTTGGGTATTAGGAAATATTTCAGTACTATTTGTCTTCAGTGACATGCATTCCCATTTTATACCAGCCTTCACATTAGCACTTGGGAAGTATGATCATGAATCAGTATCATGGAAATGCACACCCCACTTTCTGCTTTTTCCCAAAATAAAGTGAAGGATTCTCCTTCCTGCCACCTTCTGGTAATATTTTCTTCTTTAATTTAAATAACCAAGGTAATCAGGACGTTTTAGAAAGTCTTGGTGGGGTGTCTTATCAAGCCTGTTGAATTTGGGTTGACGTAGATTCATTTTGGTTTCCCCTCCTTTTATTTTAAGAACAAGTTGCATCTGGGATTGAGGGGGAAGCACTTTCACTGAATGGCTCCAAATTCAATCATTTTTTTTTAATCTCTCTGCTTTTTTTAAAAAAAAAGTTGAAGTGTAACTGTTAGCCTTTTATTTTCCAACCAAGCAGCTGTTGACACAGATTTCTTAGGAAGTGGCTAAATAAAAATATGGCAGTACTGAAATGAGCAGAAATGGTTGCTCTGTCAAAAACAAGCAGCTGCCAGTGTGTGCAATTTCTGTGCCACAAGTACTGGTTTTTCTTGGATATTCTCACAGTAAGACATCTGATGAAGCTGCCAGACCAGCCTCATTTTTCCTTTCAACTTTTGAGGTCAGAGGTAAAAGCAGTTGAGTGATTTCACATTGTGTATTTATCTTCCGTTTTCAACTATTAAATGGTTTTAAAACAATAGCGGTGAAACAGCAGCTGCAACAAACCTTCACGTATTTGAATGGCCAGTGGAGCTTTATTTTAAAGGAAACCATAGTTCAGATAAAACTCACGTACTTCAGTGGTACTTAAATACCTCAGTTGATTGGGTGGCCTCAGAAACCACAGTTTAACGAGCTCAGAATCTGAAGGGATATTAATGTATTTTGCTTTGTGCTTTTGTATAACATTGCAAAGAAAGATAATTGCAGTGGGCTTCCTGCGTGGTAAAGAACCGCTTTGCAGGACACGTAGAGATTCAGGTTCAATCCCTGAGTTGGGAAGATCCCTTGGAGGAGGGCATGGCAGTCCACTCCAGTATTTTTGCCTGGAGAATCCCATGGACAGAGGAGCCTGGCGGGCTGCAATCCATGGGGTCTCAAAGAGTCGAACACGACTGAAGAAACTTAGCATGTACTTTATGTAAGTAGTTCTGCCTGGGCTCTCAGGGCAGGCAAATGAAAATGGAGGAGGACTTCGGATGTTGAAAGAGGAAATTACTGGCAGGTAATAGAGATTCCCTTCAGAATCCTCTACGTTTTATTAGGGAAAAGAGTTGTTCTAAGCAGACTTTTGAAGGGGTTTGGAATAGATAGGTGTTTCCTTTTTTTGCCTATCTTGTCTTTGTGTTTCCGGAAAGAAAGTGCCTCCTGGCGCGTGTGCACAGACCAGGAGCACTGGGCAGGGCAGGAAGAACGCACGGTGTGTGCATGTAAACCTGACGGATGTGTTCTTGGTGAGATAATATCGGGGCACACCTTCAGGTGGCCTGACCACTCTCGCAGAATTGGAGTTTGACCCATTCTAGCATTTTTATCTCTGGTGGTGCCCAGGATAAACGTCTGAATGGTGTCTCATATCACTGTTGGTCGGGACGTTCTCTGGTTTCGAACAGGATTCCCCTGGCAGTTCAGTCCCTGCAGGGAAAAGACCATCCCTGTGGGTCTGAGGACGAGACTGCTCCCAGCCCTCCAGTTCTCCTCTTCCTAAAACGGGTTTTTGGATTGGACTTTGCCCATGTATCAGTTTCCTGTGGCAGAGGCAACAGCTTACTTACAGACTTGGCCTCAAAACACAGAAATGAATTCTCTCGTAATTCCGGAGGCCAGAAATTCAAGGTCAGAATCGCTGGACTAGACTCAGGATGTCACAGGTCTGTGCTCCTCCAGAGGCTCAGGGGAGAGTCAGTCCCTTCGATTGTGGCCACGTCACTCCAGTCTCTGCCTCCTGTATCTCATTGCCACCTCCTCCTCGGTCCTCCGTCTCCTCCTATACTTCTATAAATGAAATATTGAACGTGTTACTTGATTGGGTCTGACTCTTTTCAACCCCATGGACTATAGCCACCAGGCTCCTCTGTCCATGGAATTCTCCAGGCTAGAACACTGGAGTGGGTAGCCATTCCCTCCTCCCGGGGATCTTCCCAACCCAGGAATCAAACCCTGGTCTCCTGCATTGCAGGTGGATTCTTTACCCTCTTGAGCCACCAGGGAAGCCCACTTCTCCTATAAGGACACCTGCAATTTCATTTAGTGCCCACTTGTATAATCCAGGATAATCTGTCTCAAAATCCCTAATTTAGTCACATCTGCAAAAACCATTTTTTTAGATACGCTGATATCTACTAGTTCCAGGAATTAGGACCTGATGTCTTTGTGGATCATTATTCAGCTTCCTATACCCCATTTTCAATACCTAGGATGGCTTACAGAGAGAGCCAGAGGCTTCAGATTCTGTCCTACAGGAGTCGTTCTATTCTTGAAATTAAATCAAGTGGTTATTGAAAATGTACCACGTGTGGACTAGGCACAGTGGGAGACAGAAAGATACATAAAACTGTGTCTGCCCTGGGATTGTTTGTGATTTTGCTGGAAGAGAAGACATGCATGTAATGAGTCCTGCGAAAAAGGTCCCACTAGGTCCCGAGAGCCAGGGGGTGGCGCTGACAGTGGTTGCTCGAGCCCCTGCCCGTGTGCCTGGTGGGGATGGCTCGGTGTGCGTGAGCGCTTGACCCCGGAGAGACTCAGGTGGCCGTGTCCACTCACCACTTGGCTCTTCCCCATTGTGTTGTTTTCCGCTGTCTCCGGGTCTTCTCCCAACAGCCGCCTCTTGCAGGCACGCCTTCCTGGCTGTCGTCTTCTTTCCTGTTGGACTTTGATGCTGTGAGTGTCTGTTCTTCATTATCTTTCTCCAGTAAAACAGCAGTTCGGTTTCTTGAATTTTCCTCTGTGCCAGCAAGCGCCATCACTTCTGTAGATCAGTGATACAGAATAAAATTTTGGAAACGTAAGTTCACAGTAGAATCCATCGATTACAATATTAGGTTCTCTCACTTGGGGAACTTGGAATTTACATGAATGTCACATATCTGAGTGAAAACCATGATAATATCCCTTTAAAAATTGATGATCTTTTCTGTATATACTTTAAGAGAAATTACATGTCTCTGAGTTGCAGTGCATGATTTTGATAAGAGTCCAGGGCTGTCTGCTGTTGAGTTTAATTCCACAGAGACAACATGAAAAGATGAGACAAGTCCGAGTTTGAATCCTGGCTCCATCCCTGTTTAGATCTGGATGGTGTGAGCAGGTCACTGAACTTTTTCTAAAGCACAATTCTCACATCTTCAAAAGGGGCTAATAATGGTACCTCCTTCAGGGTTATTCAGTTCAGTTCAGTCGCTCAGTCGTGTCCAACTCTTGGGACCCCATGAATCGCAGCACGCCAGGCCTCCCTGTCTATCACCAACTCCCGGAGTTCACTCAGATTCATGTCCGNAAAAAAAAAAGGAAAGAAAGACACCTCATTTTAGGATAGCAGCACAGGAAAGCAAGGAAAATCATTGAGCCGAGATCTAGCAGAGCTGGGTGGAGAAGGAAATGGCAACCCACCCAGTATTCTTGCCTAGAGAATCCCAGGGATGGGGGAGCCTGGTGGGCTGCCATCTATGGGGTCGCACAGAGTCAGACACAACTGAAGTGATTTAGCAGCAGCAGCAGCAGCAGCAGAGCTGGGCTGGCTAGAAAAGAAAAGGCAAATTTTTCAGTGTATCGGTGATGCATCCATTTTCCTCACATATTTGAATAATGGTGAGTCCATTTCCCAGCCAGTTGTACATTTTCATGAGGTTTCAGAAAAGCACAACTGGTTCTGCTTTTGCATGAGTATAGTTTTATTCAACTATCAGATAAATAAGAGACTCTTAGACCAGTGCTTACCATAGTAGTATAAGCACAAAGACTCTTCCAAATACTTTGCACATACAATAAAATTTAATCAGTGCCCCAGTGTTCATTGTAGCACTATTTACAATTGCCAAGACACGGAAACAACCTAAATGTTCATTGACCGATAAATGGATAAAGAAGATGTGGTATGTATACACAGTGGAATATTACTCGGCCATAAAAAAGAATAAAAGAATGCCATCTGCAGTCACATGGGTGGGCCTAGAGATTATCATGCTAAGTGAAGGGAATCAGAAAATGACAAATATTTTATGATACAGCTTATATGTGCAACCTAAAGGGTATAAGTGAAGCTATATGCAAAACAGAAATAGACCCACAGAAACAGAAAACAAACTTAGTTACCAAAGGGCAAAAGTGGAAGAAAGGGATGCATTAAGAGTTTGGCATTAATAGGTACATGCTGTTATATATAGAACAGATAACCAACAAAGACTTATGGTGTAACACAGGGTACTATACTGAATATTTTGTAATGACCTACCAAAGAAATGAATCTGAAAATACACACACACACATGCACACACACAAATACACACACACACACATATAATTAAATCACTTTGCTGTACAACTGAGACTAACTTTGAAAATCAGCTATTCTTCAGTTAAAATTTTTTAATCAGAATCCCTCAGAATTGTTTTTTTTTTAACAAAAGGAAAATCAAGGCAAGGCAACTATTAATAAAGAAAATTCAATGTAGCCACATTAAAATGGTTATATCTAAATATAAAAACCTTATATTTCTTTAATATTGGTATACTTACAAGTAGTATAAAACAGGCATATCAACTCTTTAAGCCCTGTAGTGCATGCCCTGGATCATCCAAATGAGATGACATTTTAATGACTTGTTTTTTTTTTTTTTTTTCAGTCTTGGTTATTCTGCTGTGGGCTTTCCCAGTAGCTCAGCAGCAAGGAATCTGCCTGAAATGCAGGAGACATGGGTTGAACCCTGGGTAGAGAAGGTCCCCTGGAGGAGGGCATGGCAAGCCATTCCAGTATTCTTGGCTGGAAAATCCCATGGACAGAGGAGACAATGGGCTGTGGTCCATAGAGCCTCAAAGAGTCAGACACGACTGAAACGACTGAACACAGCATTCTGCTATAGATCTGAGGAACTGGGGTCAGATAGTCAGAGAGGTCAAAGAGTTCAAGCAAGGTCACCTAACTCTGAGTGGCAGGCTTGGACTCTATACCCAAGGCTGCTGCTCTCTTGTCCCAACCTCACCCACCGCCATATTGCTTTTGAGGGCAGCTCCACATATAGGGATGTGATGCAGTGACGACAAGTGGAGGAATCACTTGGCATTTCTGGACTTGCTCCCAGCGTTAGCTCTATTTTCCACAAGGTGAGATGGTTTTCAAAGGTGCCAGAGCCAGTCAGCTCCCCAAGGTCTTGTGCCCCTCACATATGTTGGAGATCAACGTATAATCCTTTTGTCCACCAGAGAGGGCTGCCAAGCTGTCTCTCTATATTCCCTTGGCAGAATGATAATACAATTTATTTTCTAAACCAGCACACTTTTCAAAGGGCTAGAATAGGAGGTCTAAACACAGAACCATCTCAGGTATATGGGAATATACAGTCACAATACCACTGGCTTTGGTTTGTCCTGATGTTGGGATCATCTTTTCTGAAGAGCTTTGCATCAAAGAGCTACTCACAAGCACATCAACCATATTTGATTATTCAACTTTATTTTTAAAAATACAAAATTGAACTGCCCTTAAAAATTTTTTTTTCTGGATAATTGTTTTTGAAGTATTCTGTTTCTATAGTATTTATTCACATTTCCCCCTGAGTTGAATAGATGTTATCACATTGATTTGTTAGGGATTTAAACATTGTATTCTTCCATCCTTTTTTTTTTTTTAATTTCAAATGATCTTTTACATTTGGGGGAAATCTGTGTTGTTGAAACAAATTATTTTTTGCCTGCTTTCAGTATGCAGAAGATTTCTCAGATTCTCCACTTGATCCAATTCCTATGGTTTGATTTTCTTAATGGATTCATTTTCCACCTACATAATCAGATCCTGAGTTTCACTTTGGATATCCTAACACAGCAATATATTAAATATGAAAATAAAGTATGAGGAGCAATCGTTGTAAGAAGTAATAGTAGTCCTGGAATGGACATACCTATGGTACTTGGGTAGTGACATGATTGGTTACTTCCCAGCACCCATACCCCTTCATCCCTTCCTCCTTCTAACCCTGTGCCTACTGGAAATCACTCTTGAGTCCTCAATCCTGCTCATCCCTCCATTCAGTGGGTAATTCATATTTTCCAGTTGTCTTTCTAAATATCTCTCAAATCTATTGCCTCCCTCCAGCTTTCCTGCTGCTGTTTTGGTTCATCTGGATTGTTACATTGCCTCTTAAAAGACCTTACTGACAAACACATAAATCCCCCACACTAGAACACACCTCTAAAACCTGTATCTGATTACATTATTCCTCAGATAAGCCTCTTTATTAACTCTCTGTGGCCAGCATAAGCCATTTTTAAACCCTGAGTCTCACCCAAGAAGCCCTGCTTACCTCACCCCCCTACACCTCTGGTCTTCTTTCCCACCTTCCTGGTCATCATAAGGCTGCAGGTATGCATGGTCTTTCATTGTCTTGCTCCTGTGTGTACCATCCACTCTGTCTGAAATCCCCTCCTGTCTTGTCCATTCACATGGGGCTTCCCACCTCTCCATCGAGAGTCAGCTAACCAAGGCTGAGTTCCCCTCTCCCTGGCAAGCTGATCACACTCACTACAATCCTGTTTCACTTCCTGTGGCCTCTTGTCAATCTCTTTAATAGGATAAGTCAAAGGTCATCTTTTACTTTTATTTATTGTATATTGATTTTTTTTACATGTTTTTGATGTGGACTATTTTTAAAGTCTTTATTGAATTTGTTACAACATTGCTTCTGTTTTATGTTTTGATTTTTCTTTCTTTTGACCACGAGGCAGGTGAAAGTCCCTCAATACTTACCTTTTAGAATCCTACATGAGACTCCCTTTGTTAACACTGCAACCAGCCCTCTTTCTTCTTTCCCTTGTCTGATGCTTAGCACCTTCTCACATCCTACATAAGTTTATTACATCTTACATTTAGTGTTTATGGTTTGTTTCCTTCATGAGGACAGTGATCTTTGTTTATTTCATCCACTACTATATCTCAAGTCCCTAGATGAGTGTCTGGCACATAGTATATGCTCAGTAAACATCTGTTGAGTAAAAAAACACATGTTTGTATCTTTGAAACGTGGGATAGTTCCTGAAAAATATCAAGTTCTCAAATAAATATTTAATACTATCCTATAAGAATAGGTAATATTTACTGAGCTCTTGCCATGTGTTAATTGATTTAAACACAGTTCAGTTCAGTTCAGTCGCTCAGTCGTGTTCGACTCTTTGCGACCCCATGAATCGAAGCACACCAGGCCTCCCTGTCCATCACCAACTCCCGGAGTTCACTCAGATTCATGTCCGTCGAGTCCGTGATGCCATCCAGCCATCTCATCCTCGGTCGTCCCCTTCTCCTCCTGCCCCCAATCCCTCCCAGCATCATTTTCCAGTGAGTCAACGCTTCGCATGAGGTGGCCAAAGTACTGGAGTTTCAGCTTTAGCATCAGTCCTTCCAAAAAATATTCAGAGTTGATTTCCTATAGGATGGACTGGTTGGATCTCCTTGCAGTCCAAAGGACTCTCAAGAGTCTTCTCCAACACCACAATTCAGAAGCATCAGTTCTTCGGCGCTCAGCCTTCTTCACAGTCCAACTCTCACATCCATACGTGACCACTAAAAAAACCATAGCCTTGACTAGATTTGACTATCTGCATATCTGAGGTTATTGATATTTCTCCCGGGAATCTCGATTCCAGCTTGGTTAAATGAGATAATGAGAACATCATGAGAAACGCTGGGCTGGAGGAAGCATAAGCTGGAATCAAGATTGCCGGGAGAAATATCAATAACCTCAGATATGCAGATGACACCACCCTTCTGGCAGAAAGTGAAGAACTAAAGAGCCTCTTGATGAAAGTGAAAGAGGACAGTGAAAAAACTGGCTTAAAGCTCAACATTCAGAAAACTAAGATCATGGCATCGAGTCCCATCACTTCATGGCAAATAGATGTGGAAACAGTGGCTGACTTTATTTTTCTGGGCTCCAAAATCACTGCAGATGGTGACTGTAGCCATGAAATTAAAAGATGCTTACTCCTTGGAAGGAAAGTTATGACCAACCTAGACAGCATATTAAAAAGCAGAGACATTACTTTATCAACAAAGGTCCAGATAGTCAAGGCTATGGTTTTTCCAGTATTCATGTATGGATGTGAGAGCTGGACTGTAAAGAAAGCTGAGCACTGAAGAATTGATGCTTTTGAACTGTGGTGTTGGAGAAGACTCTTGATAGTCCCTTGGACTGCAAGGAGATCCAACCAGTCCATCCTAAAGGACCTGGGTGTTCACTGGAAGAACTGATGTTGAAGCTGAAACTCCAATACTTTGGCCACCTGATGCAAAGCACTGACTCATTTGAAAAGACCCTGATGCTGGGAAAGATTGAAGGTGGGAGGAGAATGGGACGACAGAGGATGAGATGGTTGGACGGCATCACCGACTCAGTGGTCATGGGTTTGGGTGGACTCCGGGAGTTGGTGATGGATAGCTGCGATTCATGGGGTCGCAAAGAGTCGGACCCGACTGAGCAACTGAACTGAAATGAGATAATACATATAAAGTGCTTAGAACATGGCCTTAAAATTTGTCTTTTCCTTCTCTCTCCCCTTTTTTCCTTTCAAAAAAACAAGCAAACGTCTGTGGGCTGGGCGGGTTTATTGGCCCTGATTTGCAGCCACCCTAAGTAATCAAATACTGTCCTGCCTGGTCCCTTCCAACAACCGCATGATGGCCAATACGACCTTTCTTGGGATGCTGTTTCACCTTGGACATCAACCAAGCTTCTGAATTTCATTTTATATGACAACATCTTCGTGTTCTTTTATTCCCTGGGCTTCTTGAATTGCAGCCTAGTGTGTTTTTTCCAGTAAAAATCAAAATTAAATCAACAAATAGCTCCTTTGCAGCCTGTGTCTAGGAGTGACTTGTACCTCGACTGGGGATTGAGTAGCCATCACAACTTAACGATGACAGTGGAATACAGTCATAGCCATTATCTTTAATCACGTCTCCAAAGGTGTGCATATACTATTGCTGCTAAACCGTAATGTACATGCATACGCGCACCCCCTCTGTGCACGATCAGGTTGACGAAGGCACATGGGTGC
Organism: Oreotragus oreotragus; assembly: GCA_006410675.1. NCBI lineage: Eukaryota > Metazoa > Chordata > Mammalia > Artiodactyla > Bovidae > Oreotragus > Oreotragus oreotragus. The sequence continues at coordinate 100,411 of SJYX01011164.1, forward strand.
CCGTCTTGGTTTGAACAACAGTCATCTTGGAGTTGATGATTCTGTTAAAGTTCTTACCTGAATTTTAAAAACAAAAACATTTCTCCCACGCAGAGGCGCTAACTGCTCACACAGCATGTGCACCCAGTATAGAAGGCGCCACATCTGAGCTTTTTTCCACAAGCCATCTTATGTCCCCTTCAGAGAGAGAGAGCCGTGGACCGATACAAAAAGCTGTTGGATTCCTTGACTGCAAGATACCAAGGTGGTTTTGTTTTTGTTTTGGCACATTGATGCCTAAAGAGAGAAATGGAGTAGTGTGTACTAATGAATCAAAAACATTTTTCAGTGCCTTTGTATAAATGGTATATATTTTGATTTCTTTTTAAAATTTTCACTTTGAAGCTAATCTCCATTACTGTGACTTTGAAATGCCCCCCGATTGTTTTCTCTGGATAGGTAGGGAAAAACAGGGACAGCTTTTACAGATAAGGCCTGGGACGGATATCATCAGGTTATACATAGGTCATAAATGCATTGCTTAGAAAAGCCATCTCCTCCCCTATGCTGCTGGCCTATCTTAGAGATGGATTGGGATGAGGGTGGTGGAGAGTTTAACAAAGACATCTGGCCTTCATATGGTTTTAAAAGTCGTGGGTAACTCTTCTCAGTTTTTCTCAGAATGGCATCCAAAGCAAGGCTCAGCTTTGTAATTTATTCTCAACATGTAATTGTGGTCCCCTTATGCTCTGACACACAATCCACAGACTGGCTCCTGAAGGAATGGGTGAGGGTGAGCTAGCACTGGGCTAAGAAGACTTTTTATCCAGCAAAAAGCGAAAGGACACAAGACTTGGGGGTTATACCGTGACTCTTCAGAGAGCGTCCATTGCTGGGTGAGAGCTCACACCTGGGCTGTGCTCCATGCCAGCCCTCTGACCTTGCAGACTGCTTAGCCTTTCCCAGGCTTCGGTCTGCATGCCCATAGCATGCTTGTCAGGAGGACTGAGGGAGATAAGTTATGTGAAGCACTTAGAATGTGCTGGGCCCAGGGTGAGGGTCCCATACATACTATTGTAATTGTTGGTTTGTTGCTTCAGATGAATTGTGTCTTGCAGACCTCGGGGATGGGTTACTACCCTCAGCCTCAGTAGAAGTGTTTGCTGCACTTTGTGCCTAAGAAATATATTCAGTTTAATACTCCCTCCTATCTGATGGCCCTGGAACATCTAACGCTGTCCTGGTTCTTTCAGTATCAAAGTTCCTGTGCAGTCTCACGCCACCTCTCAGCGTTGCTACTGTCATCTTCCGCTTTGCTGATGAGGAAACTTAGACTAAGTAACTGCATCAAATCACCATCAAAATACGGTGCAGGGCTGGGAGCAGAATGAACGTCAGAGCCACCGCCCCCCTCTCAGCACTGCTGTGCACAGGGTCTGATCCTCGGCGGCTTCCCAGAAGGAGGAGAAAGCAATGCGGTCTGTGGAAGTCATGCTTGTAGCTGCTTTGGACATGGTAGTCAAAACAGCCCCTGCTCCACGACTGGATTCCAGTGTATTCCGGACTCTGCTGTGTGTGAGGGGCTCCACTGTGATTAAGTGTGGGATCCAGGGGGCAAAGTCGGGCAGTATACCACCCTGTCTCCTGTTCTAGGTTTTTGTTTCAGTTTCAGATTTAAAAAGTGGTGCATATTGCTTGATTTACAGACTGCTGTTGAAATTTCTGAGTTAATATTTTTGTCCAAAATTGACACGAAAGGCAAGAGAAACTGGTACAGTTAGTTTATCTCTGAAGTTCTGGGAACTGTACACATTTAAGAACCTTAGAATTACTGTATTTTATAATGGAGCTGATGAGACACAGAAATCTAAGAATTCTCCGTGGTAAGTTAGGGCCCCAGTTAACTCCTTTAGTACTACCTCCTTTCAGCTACGTGGGGAAACTCAGTGAGAGAACAGATAAAAGAGTGACAGTTTAAAGCAAATTCATTTAAGTGTTTACTTCATATCTGGTTACCTGAGAGCATTCAGGTCCTGGGGCCATTCCTGTAGATTGATACCTACGTCCATGTTCCAGTAATTAATGTTTAGCCCAGGAATGCAGTCAGTTCAGTTCAGTTCAGTCGTGTCCGACTCTTTGCGACCCCATGAATCGCAGCACGCCAGGCCTCCCTGTCCATCACCATCTCCCGGAGTTCACTCAGACCCACGTCCATCGAGTCCGTGATGCCATCCAGCCATCTCATCCTCGGTCGTCCCCTTCTCCTACCCCCAATCCCTCCCAGCATCAGAGTCTTTTCCAATGAGTCAACTCTTCGCATGAGGTGGCCAAAGTACTGGAGTTTCAGCTTTAGCATCNAGCGTTTGAACTGTGGTGTTGGAGAAGACTCTTGAGAGTCCCTTGGACTGCAAGGAGATCCAACCAGTCCATTCTGAAGGAAATCAGCCCTGGGATTTCTTTGGAAGGAATGATGCTAAAGCTGAAACTCCAGTACTTTGGCCACCTCATGTGAAGAGTTGACTCATTGGAAAAGACTGATGCTGGGAGGGGTTGGGGGCAGGAAAAGAAGGGGATGACAGAGGATGAGATGGCTGGATGGCATCACGGACTCGATGGACGTGAGTCTGAGTGAAATCTGGGAGATGGTGATGAGCAGGGAGGCCTGGCATGCTGCGATTCATGGGGTCATAAAGAGTTGGACATGACTAAGTCACTGAACTGAACTGAAGGAGACAAAAGAACTGTACACAGGAAATTATAAAACACTAATGAAAGATATCAAAGATGACATAAACAGATGAAGAGATACTCCATGGTCTTGGGTAGGAAGAATCAATATTGTGAAAATGACTATACTACCAAATGCAATCCCTATCAAATTACCAAAGGCATTTTTCACAGAATTAGAAAAAAATTTCACAATTCTTATGGAAACACATATGAAACACAAATTCATATGGAAGATCCTGAATAGCCAAGCAGTCTTGAGAAAGAAGAATGGAGCTGGAGGAATCAAGCTTCCTGACTTCAGGTTATACTACAAAGATACAGTCATCAAGACAGTATGGTACTGGCACAAAAACAGACATATAGACCAATGGGACTAGATTGAAAGCCCAGAAATAAACTCATGCACTTATAGTTACCTTATATTTGACAGCAGATGCAAGAATATACAATGGGGCAATGACAGCCTCTTCAATAAATAGTGCTCGGAAAACTGGATAGCTGCATGTACAAGAATGAAATTAGAACACTTCCTAACACTATATACAAAGATAAACTCAAAATGGATTAAAGATCTAAATGTAAGACCAGAAACTATAAAACTCTTAAAGGAAAACATAGGCAGAACACTCGATGACATAAATCAAAGCAAAATCTTCTATGACCCACCTCCTAGAGTAATGGAAATAAGAACAAAAGTAAACAGGTGGGACCTGATTAAACTTAAAAGCTTTTGCATAGCAAAGGAAACTATAAACAACGTGAACAGACAACCCTCAGAATGAGAGAAAATAATAGCAACTGAAACAACTGACAAAGGATTAATTTCCAAAATATACAAGATGTTCATACAACTCAATCCCAGAAAAATAAACAATCCAATCAAAAAGTGGGAAAAAGACATAAACAGACATTTCTCCAAAGACATACATACAGATGGCTAACAAAAAATGTTCAACGTCGCTCATTATTAGAGAAATGCAAATCAAAACTACAATGAGATATTACCTCATACCAGTCAAAATGGCCATCATCAAGTCTACAAACAAATGCTGGAAAGGATGTGGATAAAAGGGATTGTAAACTGATATAGCCACTATGGAAGAAGGTATGGAGATTCCTTAAAAAATTAGGAATAAAACCACCATATCACCCAGCAATCCCATTTCTAGGCATGTACCCTGAGGAAACCAAAACTGAAAGAAACACATGTATGTCAGTGTTCATTGAAGCACAATTTACAATAGCTAGAACATGGAAGCAACCTAGATGTCCATCAACAGAAGAATGGATAAAGAAGTGGTGGTATATATACACAATGGACTATTACTTAGCCATAAAAAGGAACACATTTGAGTCCATTTTAATGAGCTGGATGAACCTAGAACCTATTATACCAAGTGAAGTGAGTCAAAAAGAGAAAGATAAATACCATATTCTAACACATATATACGGAATCTAGAAAAATGGTACTGAAGAATTTATTTACAGGGCAGCAATGGAGGAACAGACATAGAAAATAGACTTATGGACAAGGGGAGGGGGAGGAGAGGGTGACATGTATGGAAAGAGTAACATGAAAACTTACACTACCATATGTAAAACAGATAGCCAACGGNATTCTAACACATATATACGGAATCTAGAAAAATGGTACTGAAGAATTTATTTACAGGGCAGCAATGGAGGAACAGACATAGAAAATAGACTTATGGACAAGGGGAGGGGGAGGAGAGGGTGACATGTATGGAAAGAGTAACATGAAAACTTACACTACCATATGTAAAACAGATAGCCAACGGGAATTTGCTGTATGGCTCAGGAAACTCAAACAGGGACCGTGTATCAACCTAGAGGAGTGGGATGGGGAGGAATATGGGAGGGGGTTTCAAAAGGGAGGGGATATAAGTATCCCTATGGCTGATTCATGTTGAGGTTTGACAGAAAACACCAAAATTCTTTAAAGCAATTATCCTTTAATAAAAAAACATAAATTTTCTTTAAAGTGAAAATCTTTCTCCCTCCTCATCCAAACCCTAAGCAGAGATAACTGCCAGAAGTCTGACATTTATCCTTCAAAGCTTTTCTTTTACATAAACTTACAATATCCTTTGCCCTCATCCTTCTCATCCCCTGCTGAGCTCAGTAGATGCAACTTTCCAAATACATTTTAAATTCTCCATTTCTTTTTGTTTTGCTTTCTGGTCCAAGTCACTATCCTCTCTTGTAATAGCCTTATAAGTCATCTCCCAATTTCCACTCTATCTTTCCAACAATCTATTAAGGTCAGAGTGGCCCACAGTTATCATTTAAAATGTACTTTCCTTTAAAGCCATCTATTGGTTTTCTATTATAATAAGGTTAAAATATACATCTTTAACCAGCTTAAAATGCCCTGCTGGGATTGGCTCCTGCCTATTTCTCCAGTCTCCAGAATTGCCTCTTTTCTGTTTAGCAACACTGTTTTTATTTTTTAGGTCCCTGAAGCTCTTTTTCAACTCAAGCCACATACTGTTTTCCCTCCTTGGGATGCTCTTCCCTTCCTACTCTCTTTGCCTGGCTAACTCCTACTCATTCTTCATGTTAAATATCACTTCTTCTGATTGTCTTCCATCAATTTCTGCAATTTAAATAGTATTTCTCTTTTCACACTTTTTTCATATAATATTGATACCAAGTATTAATACTCATTTGTGTACATTTTTACTTAATATTCACCTCTGCCAGTAAGCCATAAGCTCCATAAGAGAACATGCTCTGTCCTAGTCATTTATTGGAAGGGAAAAAAATTATTCAGGAAAGAATACCAGGTAAACTTCCGAAGTGCTGAAAACATCTCATATCTTGATTTGGGTGGTGGTTACATGATTGTATATATTTATTTTTACACATGGAAAAACATAAAAATTTGTAGAAACTTTAAGATCTCTGAAGTTTATGATATACACATATGCTGTTCTTAATATTTTATACTCTTCTTCAATTAAAAAGTTTAGTAAATTAAATCAAAGATACACAATTAAAAATTTTACAGTAAATATCAGATTGTCCTTCAAAAGCTATAACAATTTAAATGTCTACCAGTATTATGAAGGTACTCTTTTATCCCCATGCCCTCATCAATAAACTCCCTCCCAATATGACAAGCAAAAGATAGTATCTCATTGATGTTTAAATTTGCCTCCTTGATTATTAGTAAAGTTGAACATTTTTAACCCATCTTGGATTTAGTTTAATGCATGATAAAAGGAATTCATTTATTTTTCTGATCCTCTTGTCCCAGCACCATTTATTGAGTAATTTCTCCCTTCCTCTTCGATTTGTTATGTCATTAATCTTGATCATAGCTTTGTGATGTCACTGGCCTTTATAATAGAGTAAATTCTTGTATGAAGTAGAATCTGTTTGAGATATCTATTCTCCTTTATTCATTTCCTTCTTTATTGTCATACCAGTGCCACGCAGATTAAATTAATAACATAACTTAAAAGCAGTCATCCTCATTAATCTTCTTTTTCAAACGTATAAAGGATCCTGATAGTCTAAATGATGTCTAAAATGGTTCTGTTAAGTCAAAAAATACAGACTAAGATTTTGATTTGAAATTCATCTTAGGTAGGGTTCCTTGGGGATATAGACATTACAATGGAGATTTGTTTGTAGGTGGCTTTAGAATGCCTGTAAGAATAAACCTATGAGAGAGTGAAGGCTGCAGAGAAGCCCAACTATGATGTAGTTGCAACAGAGGCATCAGTTGATCCCATCAGAGGCTACAGAGCTAGGATGATTCTTCTATTGACCAGAACTGAAAGAAAGAGGTTACTTCAACAAGTCAACAGACACAGCTGAAGGAGGTCTAACAGGCAAGGCCAAGGCCAGATTGTCCTTCAAAAGCTATAACAATTTAAAAGTCCACCAGTATTATGAAGGTACTCTTTTATCCCCATGCCCTCATCAATAAACTCATCAATATTAAGGGAAGGACTCAGCTATGAGTTGTGAGCAGTCAACACTCAACCTCTGGAAATAAGTGCTGATCCTGAATGCAAACACGGTGCTGTGCCAGTGTCCACTACACAATTTTTACAATATTGCTTCATTTCTCAGGAAAATGATTGGCTTTCTGTTTTATTCAATAATTTCCTGCCTTAAATAACTTTTCGAGGCTAAATATACAAAAGAAGACAATTGGGAAAAACTGAGCAATGTTTCTATGCAATGACTGCTAGTGAAAAAATAAACTCAGTAGACTGGAATAATGTACCAGAATCAATAAGTGAACTTAATAGGAATGAATGACCATCTTTTATTCAATTTTAGCTTAAAGTACTTAAGGTGGTCATTAAAAAAAAAAACTAATTATTTCCTTTGATTTGCTTAGTTTTTCCAAACTCTGTGCATCCTCTTTGGGCTACAAAGAGCCTCCTGCCTTACTTTTTCCTGCTCAAAGTCTGCTTCTTTTGACAGAGCTGACGACAAATACCCAGAATTTGCCTGTGTAAGCATCTGCTGAACATCTCTTTCATCCAAATATATTCATTATCTTTCTCCCTCAAACCTGGTTCTCCCTTATAAAACATAGGGGCCATCTCTAACTATTCTCTCTCATGACCTACTTTCAGTTTATGGTGGGGACTTACCACGTCTACCTGAGCAATATGTTTGAACCTGCCTCTTGTTCTTACTCTCAGTGACATGGACAAAGTTCATTTTAATATCATTTGTTAAATGGACTAATGTTATAAATTTCTTCTTAATTTCTATGTCTCTGGTTGGTTCAGTTCAGTTCAGTTGCTCAGTCGTGTCCAACTCTGTGACCCCATAGACTGCAGTACACCAGGCTTTCCTGTCCATCACCAACTCCCAAACTTTACTCAAACTCATGTCCATTGAGTTGGTGATTCCATCCAACCATCTCATCCTCTGTCATCCCCTTCTACTCCTGCCTTCAGTCTTTCCCAGCATCAGGGTCTTTTCAAGTGAGTCAGTTCTTCGCATCAGTTCAGTTCAGTTCAGTTGCTCAGTCGTGTCCGACTCTTTGCGACCCCATGAATCGCAGCACGCCAGGCCTCCCTGTCCATCACCATCTCCCTGAGTTCACTCAGACTCACGTCCTTCGAGTCCGTGATGCCATCCAGCCATCTCATCCTCGGTCGTCCCCTTCTCCTGCCCCCAATCCCTCCCAGCATCAGAGTCTTTTCCAATGAGTCAACTCTTCGCATGAGGTGGCCAAAGTACTGGAGTTTCAGCTTTAGCATCATTCCTTCCAAAGAAATCCCAGGGCTGATCTCCTTCAGAATGGACTGGTTGGATCTCCTTGCAGTCCAAGGGACTCTCAAGAGTCTTCTCCAACACCACAGTTCAAAAGCATCAATTCTTTGGCGCTCAGCTTTCTTCACAGTCCAACTTTCACATCCATACATGACCACAGGAAAAACCATAGCCTTGACTAGGCAGACCTTAGTCGGCAAAGTAATGTCTCTGCTTTTGAATATACTATCCAGGTTGGTCATAACTTTTCTTCCAAGGAGTAAGTGTCTTTTAATTTCATGGCTGCAGTCACCATCTGCAGTGATTTTGGAGCCCAAAAAAATAAAGTCTGACACTGTTTCCACTGTTTCCCCATCTATTTCCCATGAAGTGATGGGACCGGATGCCATGATCTTCGGAAGGGATGGAGCCAAAGCAAAAACAATACCCAGTTGTGCATGTGACTGGTGATAGAAGCAAGATCCGATGCTGTAAAGAACAATATTGCATAGGAATGCAGTCACTGGGTGTTTAATCTTGATGACATCCGAAGCTTTGGCCCATGAGAAGGCTGGGAATTACATGGGAATGTAGCTCTATTTTTATGTGCCTTTTTTTTTATAGACCTCTGTACAGTTTATGGCTGCGAACACATAGACCAGCTCGTAAAGACAGTCTCCGATCCGAGCCTCTTTCTGGGGAGGGAGCTACGCTGTAGAATGACAGCGCTCTAATATGCTCGCCAGGCATCGCGTTTATTCGGTGTGGTGCTGGGTTTGCCCATAGTGTCTCACTCTGATAGTTACAGAGCTCGCTCAAGGCCCACAGTTTTGCCAGGGTCCCTGCACCTGCTGATGGGATGCCTTTGCTTTCCAAGTGGGTATCTGCAGATCCCAAGTGGAAAGCAGGAGCATTCCTTCAGTCTCAGTTTCACTGAAAGGTCTTTGTGGGAAAATCGTAACCCTTATTAAAGTAAGCCATGGAACTACCGCGGTGGGTGATTTGCAGAGTTCTCATTAACATTTAGGATGACCAACACTTCCGTGAGTTATCAACCCTTGCCCCGCCAGTCCCTGCAGGAGACAGGCGAAGTGCCCAGCGGTGTGCATTTGGAAAGGTGGCAGTGTGGTGATGTCGTCAAGGGCTCATCCTGGCCCCTCGTGGCCCCAGTTAGTGGGAGGTGTTGGCTGGGGGTGGCATCAGAGGATAACGGAAGGGGGTTAATGTTGCTTCTTGCTGCAGTTATTTCATAGATGTTCTGAGCCTTCGTTGTGTAGTCTAGGGATTACTGTTGATGATACAGTTTTCTTTAGGATTATGGGTTTAATGTTCTGAACAACCAACACATATAAACAGACCCTTCTCTATGACTTCTTTATAAGTTGATGAATAGCCTCACCACTGCAGATTATCTTTATATTAAAAAAATAATAATTTCTAAGCATAGACTAAGCTTTTTAATTCTTATTTAGCTTTCCTTCAGTCCTTAACATTACATTTCTTTTTCATGTATTTTTCTTTTAAGGGATAATTAGCTTTACCACGGTCCACTGTGTTTTTAAAGCTCTTTCCTCTGTTCTCCCCTTCGGATGGAACGGGGTTCTCAAACTGTCTGTGCTGAGCTCTTTGCAATGCAAGTTTTTTGATTGGAGACCAGATGAGTTTCTAAAAATAGCTATTTGTTTATCATTGGCTGGTTATTGGCAGGGAAACCCACCCCACAACTCCTCCCATTTCTCAACTTTCAAAATATAAGGCAGTTTAAGCCCATTCTGTAGTAACCCGCACAAGCCTTCCACACACACTGACATTGGAAGTGTGTGATGGTTTATGAAGCAGGAAGTAACAAGTGGTCATCACCCATTGTCCAGATGAGGAAACTGGTCCAGGGAAAGCTTAGCGCCTGAGCTTGCACTGGTTCCCGAGAAGCCAGCCTCTGGGCCTCTGAAGGTTCTTCTCCCTGGTGCACCACGCCCGTAATTTAAAACCTGTGCATCGAGGCTGTGTGCTTCTGAAAGACAGTACCTCCCTGGGCTTCCCAGCTGGTGCTTGTGGTAAAGAACACACCTGCCAGTGCAGGAGACACACGAGACTCGAATTCGATCCCTTTTTCAGGAAGATCCCCAGAAGGAGGGCATGGCAGTTCACTTCAGTATCTTTGCCTGGAGAGTCCCATGGACAGAGCCTAGCAGACTACCATCCATAGGGTCACAGAGTCTGACACACTGGGCAACTTAGCATGCATGCACGCACACTGCCTTTGAGCCGTCGGTGCAGGGCGTACAGTGCAATGAAGGTGGGTTTCAGGGCCAGGAGTAAGGTGGGCCAGGAGAGGCATCTAGGTTCAGAATTCATTACTTTTAGAATATTTATTTATTTATTTGGCTGTGCCAGGTCTTGGTGGCGGCACTCAGGATCTTCGATCTTCGTTGGCATGCAGTATCTATTCCCCCGCCCAGGGATCAGACCCGGGTCCTCTGTGTTGGGAGCACGGAGTCTCAGCCACTGGACCACTGGGGAAGTCCTATAGAGGGCAGCTTTTAAGTAAGCACTTAAATCAGCATGAGCAGCCTCGCTAGGCTCTCCCTGGCTCCGGGCCTAGTGGGTTTTACAAATGACGTGGGTGTGCGTCCACTTCTGGCATGGCGCAGCGAGCCCTTCAGTGTTCATCCCCCGTGATTCTTAGGGAAAGTCACAGCCTTCCTCCAGCTTTCCCTTCTGTTCCGAGGCATCAGTAGGCTGAAGGTCTGGCGCCCAGGGTGCTGCTTCTGCCTTCTGTGGCCTGAGGGATCCAGACTTTCGATGTGACTTCGAAGGGCATGTTGGGGGCATTTTTCTTCCCTGTGGTTTTTACCCTCAAGTGTGCGCGCACTCTCTCCCCCGTGTTTCTGGGCCTTCCTGGCTTCGATGCCAGCCCCACTGTGTGCTCTGAGTTTGGGCTCTTGACAACATGCTTCCTTGTCTGGAAACATTTCTGGCCCAGAGCTTCAGTTCCTTCCTGTTAGCTGTGTAACTTCTGCTGTTGATCTTAAGCACCGCTCACTCAGGCAAGGAGCTCAGCCTTCAGTCTCTGCTTCCTGGGGATTTTCCTGGCAGCCACACAGTGGCCTCTGTCCCCCTCTCTGTTTTACCCATTAATTAGGAAATAGTCCAGTGCATGAAGCTTTGCTAGCAAATCTGTCATTTGAAATTCCTTGGGTTGGGGGAGGGAGGAGAGGGAAATCAGCTAGAACTGATGAGGATGGAACTTTTCTTCAAGTAAATGATGAAGCCATCCCATCCCCATGTCCAGAGTTAGCTGGCCCCTAAGAAGTTTCATGTCGAAACAAAGGAAAGTACTAAAGTCAGAGAAAACTCATGTTCAGATCTCAGCTTTGGCACTTTCTTGGTATAGAAAGTTAAACTCTTTCTTCCCTGTTGCTTCAAGGGGGAAGGAGTTGAAAAATGAACACCAGATCATAAGAACCTTCCTACAGAATTACCCAAAAGATACTGTGAG